>CM070531.1:34141616-34647496 GCA_036346145.1 Olyra latifolia
GTGGTCGGTCATGGCGGCCCACCACGTGGAGCGCCAATGGCGCATGGCACGGCTAGCGGTTATCGGCATTTAATTGCATCGGCAATGTATTTACAGGGCTACGCGAAAGATCCACAACTCGATGGTAGCACAGGGAGTAGGATTTATACAGGTTCAGGCCCTCGAAAGGAGGTAATACCCTACTCCTGTGCTCGTGGATTGTATTGTGGTATGTCGATTACAAAGTATGTTCTCGTCGGGACAGCACAAGAATAGACAATGATGCTGGTGAAGAATTTGATGATCTAACTAGGGACCCCCGACACCCTTTATATAGTGCAAGGGATCGGGTTACATATAGGTTCCCAAATTCGTATAAGGGAGATAGAGATATAACCGAGTTGGTTACGCCTATCTCCATGTATTCAAGTAGAATACGAATTCGCTTCCTTGTAGAGCAAGTCGGGCTGCGCCACCCTCCAGGCCTGTCTTCTGGAAGATCCCTCCAACTTGGCCCAAGGAGGTGGTACATCCACCCGTATATCTCCGAATACCCGGGGCCCATGTTGTCCACAGTAGCCCCCGAGTGCTTCGTGGCTGAGTTGTTTTGATTCTGGGTTCAGCTTGCAGCCCATCGAATGTAACCCGAGTGACGTCGCTCTTTGTTTGGTTGATGAAGTTCCGCTTGCCGAGTAACCTGCTGATCAAACAACGCAGTTGCAAAGGACTCAAGAGAATCTCAGGTCTCAAAAAGATGTTTGGTATCCAGTCCGACTGATCGATATGCTCGCTATTGGCCCCACGGAGAGGAATACCAAAAAGGTGGATGTTGCCGAGTGATCAATGTCACCCTGCTTTATCCTCCCTGTTACAATTATGGCATTCGAGTTTGACTGGTAGAACTCGACATTTGGTCCAACAGGGAACATGCCACAACTCATGTAGGGCGTTCAGGCACCCTGACCCGACTAGTGCGGAGTCAAGCTAGTGATTCTCAGAAGAATACGCCCGCCTCCAGGTTGAGGTCATCCGAGTGGTGTTCGTCTTGACGAACGATCCAGAGATGTGCCACTGAGACCCAACTGAAGAGATAACTCTTGACGCCCAATCTGATTAAGAAATCAGACGGGCCATTGACCCCAGGAGGTACGTCAAGAGCTGAGTTGTAATTTGGGAAGCGCTCAGTCCTCAGTCCGACGACCGGCATAAGGCCCGACTGGGGACACGCTATCTTTCCCGACTGGGTTTGATCCGAGTGACCCCTGTACCCGAGCAATGTCGTGTACAGCTTGCGGCCCACGTGGGGCATGCACTCTGGAACCCAAAGCAATCAAGCGTCCTGACCTGACTAGTGCAGAGTCAAGCTAGCGATTCTCGGAAGAATACGCCTGCCTCCAGGTTGAGGTCATCCGAGTGGTGTTCGTCTTGATGACGAACGATCCAGAGATGTACCACTGAGACCCAACTGAAGGGGTAATTTTTATGTCCAGTCTAGTTAAAGCCAAACCGACTGCTATCCCCAGGGGGCACATCAAAAACTAAGTTAACTTTCCGAGAAGCGCCCAGCCCTCAGAGATTGACGGCTGGCATGAGGCCCAACTAGGGGCACGCCCTTTTTCCCGACTAGGTTTGATCCGAGTGACACCTGTACCCGAGTGATGTCGTGTACAGCTTGCGGCCAGCGTGGGACATGTTCTCTGGAACCTAAGTCCAGGCCCAAATCCTGAAGCGATCATTTTAGGGCTACATTCTTTCCCGCTCAGCGCGGAAACGAAACGTCGCCCGTTTTCTTTTAAATAAAGCACGCCGGGACATTTGAACAGGTACGCTTGCATCATGCGCCCGAACCTGTTAGTTTCCCCGAAATGCTCCCGCTAGGGTTTTAGCGCTCCCGCCGCCACAAGGCAACCCTAGCGCCGCCGCCGCTACCGAATTCCGGACCCAACTCCGCCGCTCCCCCTCCCCCACCACATTCCAATGGCGGGGAACTGGGCAACCTCCATCACCACCGAAGAGCGGCTGCAAGCCCTAGTCGACGCCAATGTTCTCCCGGCGCCGGAGCTCATCAGCTGGCGGGCCACCACGGGTGAGTCCTTCCCCACTCCTCGTCAAGAGGAGATCATCGATTTCGAGTCTTTCTTTTCTCGTGGGTTCGGACTCCCCGCTTCCTCCTTTCTTCGTGGTCTGCTCAACCACTATGGAATCGAGCTCTTCCACTTGAACCCCAACTCCATTTTTCAAATTTCTATCTTTGTTTAGCTCTGCGAAGCTTTTCTGGGGATTGCTCCCCACTTCGCCCTTTTTCGCCATCTCTTCTTCTTGAAAGCCTACCCCACTGACAACGCCCTAAGGCCGTTAGCGGGGCCGGATTCCAACTCCGGAGTGGCCTCAAGAAGGAGTACTTCTCCTTGCCACTCCGGACCACCTTGAAGGGATGGAACTAGGAGTGGTTCTACTGCTCCAATCCTCCCCCGGTCTTCCTTGTTTCGATGGGAGGAAGCCCCGGGCTTCCCCCTCTTGGACTTCTCCCCCCTCTTCCTCCGAAATGGATCAGGTCGCTGAGTTACTCGGCCTGATCCAACATCTCAAAGAAGAGGGGCTGACCGGTGTGGCCATTGCCGTCTCTTTCACGAGGCGCCGCGTCCAGCCTCTCAGGGAGAGGGTTCGGCTTGGGTTCGAGTACTCAGGGCCGATCGACTCGACTCGGGAGGCGAGCGCCCTAATCTCCAATTCGGACGCCGTCGACCGTCTTTCGGAGTTTTTTGCCACGGGGAGACCCCTTTCCAACTAGGGGGCGCCCCGGGAGCTTCTCCCTCACCAATCCGCCACCAGAGTAAGGGCCGAGTAATCTTCAAATTTGTTTCATGTACTGAGTAGTTTTGCTTTTGTACTAACTTGGAAAGGCCGCGTTCCTGTACAGGACCGCCGGGCCTACGTGTCCTCCCCAACACCCGAGGCCTCTGCCCACAAGGGCGAGAAGCGCCCGGGTAAGGAGCCTGAAGAGGCCCCGGCGGCGAAGAAAGGCAAGGGCCCGGCCTCCTCCGTGAAGGAGGACGTCCCACCACCCGAGGGGCGCAACCAGCGAAGCTCGGGCCCGAAGGTCAACGAGGCTCCCAAGGAGGGAGCGAGCCAGCCAACGCCGACCCAGGGGCCAAGTCAGGCAACTCGTCCTTCGAGGGCGAGTCGCAGGGCGTCGCCAAAGAGGAGGCAGGCTCCTCCGGCCCCTCAGGCCGGGCCGAGTGGCCCGTCCGACGCTTCCTCAAGCGGATCATCCGCTCAGAGGGGCGCCGATATTAAGATCAAGACCTCCAACCGGTAAGCACAGCCCTGTCACCACCTAGTAGTCTTCTTCACATTTTTGCGGACTGAAGCATTTCCTTCTTTCAGGAAACCATCGGAGGAAGTTCCATCGGATTGCCCGACCAAGCCAACGTCGAAGCCTGCTGAGCCGAGACGGGCGGCATCCCCCCTCCTCCTCCGACAGCCGACGCAATCACCCCGCTGACTGAGCCGACGGAAGCCGCGTCGGAAACCAAGGTCTGCGGAGACGCCGCCGCCACAGCCTCGAGCCGATGGTGGATGAAATTCCACGCCGGCCCCCATCTCCCCCAGAGGAGGCTGAGCCCAAACTCTCGGTGGGCTGGAGTGACGAGGCCGGAGACTGGGCTCTAGTCGACGATGAGGCAGAGGAGAAGGTCAGGAAGGCCTTCTACGAGCACGCGGCTGAATGCGGCAAAATGATCAGGGTAAGTCTTCTGATCAACCGAGTAAGCTTTCTTCATCTCGAGGCAGAATAGTGAATGTTCTCCCTCTTTGCAGGAACTTGGTGGCTTTTCCAAGAAGAAGACCATGTTCCTCAACTACTTCCTCCCCCAGATAGAACGGATTAAATCCATGGAGGGGCAAGTAGTTGAGGTCCGGACCGAGGCATCCAAGCAGTGCCGGGAGCTGCAGGCTCGGATCAAGGAACTGCAGGACGAGAAGTTCGACCTCGCCAGCTCCCTTTGGTGTAAGTACACCAACCTGAGTTAGGATTATCCAGCTTGCGTGTGACTGAATGACATCGTGTTCTGCTCCATGTGCAGCCCGCGACGCCACGATCGCCAGCCCGCGGGAAGAGCTGGCCAAGTCCTAGGACCACAGGCTGGCCCTGGAGAAGTCGGAGGCGAAAGCCGTCGCCGAGTTGGAGGGTAAGCCCCCAAACCCGACCGACTTCGAACCTCCGATGTCCACACAATTGTATAACTGTGTCTTCTTGTTAGTGATATGCCCTAGAGACGATCATATGAGATGATTGTATCATACGTCTATGTTCCTGTACTTATTAGGTCTATGAATAAATGTCACTCTTTTGTTCATTGAGTATGACTTAATTGTGAAACACATTGGTTATATGATATTATTTTAAATGATCCCTGGTCACATATCATTATGTGGGACAATAGTGATCTGACCAGCACATGTATTGATTGATGGTAATATTTCACATACCATAGATATGGAGATATCAAATCAATAATGTGGGCACATGTTAGAGAACATAAGGTTAGATAGACCCGCTCCGAGACACCGCTGAGATTGTTATCTTGGAAGTGCCATCAGGGTGTAGTCTCGAGTGGTATACCTATATGATCCTTTGACCTAAGATTTTTATTGATTCTCAGCATGCATAATTGTATACTTTGGGGCTATCAAACGCTTTACCGTAACAGGGGAGTTATAAAGGTAGCTTACGGGTATGCCATGAAACATGACGTGAGATGTAAGAGATCAAGATGGAATTTGCCCATCCTTGATAACGGGAGAGATATCTCTGGGCCCCTCGGTGTGGATGGATAAGAAAAAATGCATGGCCATGCCAAAGTGATTAAAGAGTTAATCACGAATTATATCCATTACATTCACGAGTGAATTTGTCAAGCTATCACAAGGGTGGCACGCTTCTCGCCTTGAGCTTGACTGATATCGTGTGGCAAAAGGATCCTATGTGAGTGTATCAAGGTTTAGCTGATTCGATCATTGTGTACATTCGGGGTCAATATGTGCTGCTAGGTACCGCTATTGACTTGTAGTCTGGGGAAAGGGTTCTCCGGGACCGCGGCCGACTTGTACATGAGCCTAATGGGTCACACACTTAACGGGTTGGATCATATCTAATGGATTGGATCCATTAGTGGGTTTATACGGATTTGGATCCTCTGGCGTCTTAATAGATTTCTATTGTAGAAGATCCATTAGCGTGAGACCTAGTGGGCTTCTATATCCATTAGCGCGAGACCTAGTGGGCTTCTATCATAGAAGGCCCGTTAGTGTGCTTTATATAAAGGAGGCGTGGGGGCGTGTGGCAAGTTAGTCTCCCCACCATGAGCCCTACCGCCGCCACGCCCCATCGCCTAAAAACCCTAGCAGCGTGGGTGCTAGCACACCAACAAGGTGGTGTTCCGGGCGTGTGGATACCGTAGAGGCGTCGTCGCTCTTGTGTCGGCGCTGATCAATTCGATCGGCTACATCAACTGTACGACTACGAAAACGTTGCTGTGACGGCGATCCACGACGAGGAGAAGTTGTACCACGTCGCATTCGACTACACAGTGCTTCGGAGCACGCGGGGAGGCTACACCCACTCTACTTCCGCTGCTAACGTGCTCCAAGGGTAATGCTCCATGATCTCTAACTCGCATGTTACCTGGGTGTTCGCGGTAGGAAAAATTTTGCTTTTGGCTAGCGTAGCACTGCGTTCTCCAACAGTTCTTTGTTCTTGATAGAGCAAAAGAAGAAGACGTAGGCGCAATATGACGTTCTGCAGGTGAACGTCAAAACTGCGCAAGCGCGATATGCGGAGCTCCTGGTGGCCATGGAGCCCACTCGGCGATGGCTCTATGTTGGTGACACCGAGCCAAGCACTCGGGCCGAGCTGATCCAGAGGTGGACCGAAGCCCTCGAGCAGCTCAAGGCCCGGCTCAGGGAAGTCGGCTTGATGAGCACCAGCCAAGTGCTGGGAATCATCAAGTCACTCTACCCTCGAGTTGAGCTCGATGCTGTCAAGGAAGGCTTCACCTATTCCGAGGAGAAGGCGTTAGTCCTGCTTGAGGAAGTGAAGCCGGCGGCCGAGTCCCTTGTAGATAATTTAAACTTAGATTCCCTGTAAATATAGGAACTCCCTGTAAATTATCTGTTTGTTTATGTGTAAACAATTCTTTGTGATATAATATAACAATCGATCTTTCTCAATTGAGTTTTGTATTTTGCCTGAGTAGGCAAAGTTCCTTTTACTAAGCACTCTGCCAGGCGCATCAAGTTCCTTAGTGTTAGGAGTTGGCACGAAGCTCTCTAAAAACGCAGTCGGAAAGTACGAGTGTTGTGTAGCAACAAGAGTTTCATTACTCGGAACAACCAACACTTAGGCTCAAAGAAACTCGAAAGATGTATCGATTAGGTATAGAACAGGTGCGGACTGCACCTAATTAGGTGTAGCCCTCGACTTACTGGCTAGTCGGAATTCGACTAGGGAGCAAGTCAAGTTAATCTCAATAAAAGAGAAAGGGTGCGTGATTGCGCACCTAATTAGGTGTAGCCCCCGACTTACTACTTAATTGAAACACAAATAAGTAGCAAGTCAGAAACTAAATTGCACAAGCGTAAAGACAATGTGAACAAAAATTTATCTTTATTTATTTGTAAATGTGCGTACAACGGTCGTCAGGTATAGAACCGACGTAATTGCTCGATGTTCCACGAATTATCCATGAGAGTGCCGTCTTCACGCCTCAATCGGTAAGCCCCTGGGCGCGTCACCGAGTCGATAATGTATAGACCTTCCCAGCGTGGGTAGAGTTTATGGCCACTCGATTGATTGACCCGAAGGATCAAATCTCCAACCAAGAAGGCTCGATCCCGTACATTACGATTATGGTAATGACGCAAGCCCTGGAGGTATTTGGCCGACCGAATTGCTGCAGCGTTCTGAGCTTCCTCCAGTCGATCGAGTTTGTCAATCCGACTGGCCTCTGACTCATCCTCATTGAACTTTTGAACTCGGGGCAACCCGAATTGTAGCTCCGTTGGAAGGACCGCCTCATACCCATACACGAGGAAGAAGGGGATCGCCCGTTGCTCGGCCGGGACTTATCACGAAGCCCAGTCTACGAGCAATTCCTTCATCCATTTTGCCGCATATGGACTGAGCCGATCGAAGATGCGCGCCTTGACGCCTTGTAGAAGCATTCCGTTTGCGCGCTCGACCTGCCCGTTGCTCCGGGGATGTGCCACCGAAGCAAAGCAAATCTTTATGCCCACATCTTCGCACCAGCTTTGAAACTCATCACTTCTGAACTAAGAGCCGTTATCCGTAATGATCCTAGAGGGTACCCCAAACCGACAGATGATCTCCTGGAAGAACTCGGTGGCCTTGGCCGCAGTAATCTTGGTCACAGGCTTGGCCTCAATCCATTTAGTGAATTTATCAATGGCGACGAAGATATGTTCGAAACCACCCGGGGCCTTCTTGAAGGGTCCGATAATGTCGAGCCCCCAGACTGCAAAAGGCCAGGTGATAGGGATCGTCTCAAGTTCCTGAGCCGGCACTTGGATCTGCCGAGCGAAGAACTGACAACCCTCGCACTTGCGGACGATCACCTTTGAGTCGGAGACCGCGGTTGGCCAGTAAAATCCTTGATGAAAGGCTTTGCCGACCAACGTAGCTGAGGCAGCGTGGTGGCCGCACATGCCCGAGTGAATTTCACGCAACAGGGCGCGTCCTTCGGACTCGGATATGCACTTTTGAAGTATGCCAGAGGTGCTTCGGCGGTACAGAATTCCTTCATGCACCACGTATGCACGACTCCGACGTTGAATCCGAGTCGAGGGCAAGCACTTCCGACTCGGGTTGTTGTTCATCCGGTTGGGGTAGTTGCTTCTACGGTGTGATGGAGGGGGTGTGAAGCTCTTCGACAAAAATCCCAGCCGGGACTGCCGCCTGACTAGAACCCATGTTTGCGAGCTCATCAGGCGCCTCGTTGCCTCACCGTAGGATATGTATAAGCTCCAACCCATCAAGCTTGTCTTCCAACTTTCTGACCTCCTGACAATAGGCGGTCATATTGTCGTTGACACAAGTCCAATCCTTCTGTACTTGGCTCACCACGAGTTGAGAGTCCCTGCGAACCACCAATCGCCAGATGCCGAGCAATATGGCAATACGGAGCCCGTGGTTGAGCGCGTAGTACTCGGCTGCATTGTTTGAAGCTGGAAAATGAATTTGGAGGACATACTTGAGTCGGTCGCCTCCAGGTTATATGTGAACGATACCAGCCCCCGCGCCCTGTCGTCGGAGAGATCCATCGAAGTACATGTTCCAGTACTCGGCCTCTTCGATGGCTGGGGGAGCCTACATCTTCGTCCACTCGACAACAAAGTCGGCGAGTGTTTGTGACTTTATGGCACTGCGTGGCTTGAATGAGAGTTCGAAAGCCCCAAGTTCTACTGACCACTTAGCGATCCTCCCAGTGGCTTCCCGATTATGGAGGATGTCTCCAATAGGGAAAGAGGTGACCACCGAAATTGGATGTTCTTGAAAGTAGTGCTTTAGCTTCTGAGAGGCGATCAGAACCGCATACAAAAGCTTCTGCACCTGCAGATAGCGTACCTTGGACTTGCCCAATACATCGCTGACGAAGTAGACCGGGCGTTGAGCCTTGTAAACGCGTCCTTGTTCGTCCCGTTCTACTACCACCGCGGCGCTCACTACATGAGTGGTGGCCGCAATGTACAGCAGAAGCGGTTCCTGTGGCATGGGAAATATCAAGACAGGTGGCGAAGTGTGGAACGATTTGAGATCCTCAAAAGCCTTTTGTGCCTCGGGTGTCTAGACGAACTTATCGTGTTGCTTCTTCAATAACTTGAAGAAGGGCGACCCACGCTCGCCAAGCCACGAGATGAATCGGGTGAGTGCAACCATGCACCCATTCAGACGCTGGACATCCTTTTGGCATGTTGGGGGAGCCATCTCCATGATAGCTCTAATTTTTTCCTGGTTAGCCTCAACTCCGCGGTGGGATACCACGAAACCGAGAAGCTTCCCCAAGGGACCCCGAAGACACACTTCTCCGGGTTCAACTTCATGTGATATGCCGATAGGCTCTCGAATGTCTCCAATAGGTCGGTGACCAAGTCGGAGGATACCCGAGACTTGACGACAACGTCATCAACGTATGCCTCCACGTTGCGCCCAAGCTGATTGTGGAAACATCGCTGAATGGAACACTGGTACGTTGCTCCGGCGTTTTTTAGTCCGAAGGGCATAGTGACGTAGCAAAAAGCCCCGAACGGAGTGATAAACAGAGTCTTGATACAATCTTCTTCCTTTAAGCTAATATGATGATAGCCTGAGTAGGCATCCAGAAAGCTCAAAAGCTCGCAACCGGCAGTGGAATCAACCACCTGGTCGTTGCGAGGAAGTCCGAACGGATCCTTAGGGCATGCTTTGTTTAACTCGGTATAATCGACACACATGCGCCAAGTACCGTTCTTCTTTTGTACAAGTACCAGATTTGCCAACCAATCATGGTGGAGCATCTCCCTTATAAAGCCAGTGACTAAAAGTTTGCTGATCTCCGTCTTGATGGCTTCCTTCCGATATTGCGTGAACCGACGCAGCCGCTGCTTGATTAGCTTGGCTTTGTCGTGTACATTCAAGGAGTTCTCGATCACGTCCCTCAGGACACCTGGCATGTCAGATGGCTTCCAAGCGAAGATGCCCCGATTCGCTTGGAGGAAGGTGACGAGCGCCTCTTCCTATTTCGGATCGAGCCCTGTCCCGATCAGAGCCGTTTTGGCTGAATCGGACGGGTTGAGCGAAATACGTTTTCGTCAGGCTTGATGCCTAATTTAGATGGCTTCTTGTTCGGCAGGTCGCCCTCATCGCAAAGAGTGGTGGCTGCCTGCCGGATCTTGTCCAACTCGGCAGCCGCTTCGGTTGACTGGGTGAAGTCGAAGTTTTTCTTATCAAGGAGATGGGAAAACTTGACATATCCACGGACCATGATTACGCCCCGTGGTCCCGTCATCTTCATAATTAGATAGGTGTAATGTAGGACGGCCATGAGTTTGGCCAAACGCAGCCTTCCCAAGATGGCGTGGTACGCAGTCTCGAAATCGGCCACCTCAAAACTGAGGTTTTCCATCCGGTAGTTATCCCGAGTGCCCAAAGTGACCGGAAGAGAGATTTGCCCAATCGGCACCGATGATGTTCCCGGAATTATGACATGAAACGGTGCATCCGTCTTCTGGAGCGCTGATCTCGGGATCTGCATCTCGTCAAAAGTCTTGGCGAAAAGGATATTCAATCCTCTTCTGCCGTCAACTAAGACCTTGCGCAGTCGGACGCCGCGTATCATAGGATCCAGGATGAGTGAATATCTTCCTGGGCAGGGGATGTGATCCGGATGATCCGAGCGATCGAACTTGTTCGGAACTTCGGACCATCGAAGGTACTCGGGGGTCACCAGAACAGCTGCATTGACTTTCCGAGTGGTAAAATTTTGCTTACGTTTGGACTCGTATGCATCCGATCCCCCGTATATGTAGTTGAGCTCGCGCTCGGTTTCTTGATAAGCGTCACCCTGAGGTAGATCACGCTTATCATCTTGCTTGGCGTCCTTTGGAGTGTCTTTGTTGTGCTCCTCAGTGAACATATTCAGGACGTTGCGGTTTTTTGCCGCATACTTTCCATTCGGATGGAAAGGACATGGCGCCTCCATTACTTTGTTGTAGTCATTGGACCGAGGTGGCCTCTGCCGCCCATGGTCCGTAGTGGCCACCAATTCTTCACCCTTGTGCTTCTTGTCCTTTTTGGAGGACCACTCGGGCTTGTCTTTCTTGCCTTCGTTTTTCCTCGGGTGATCCTCCTGACGCTCGGTGAGAGCATCTGAGGCGGCAGCATATCGGTCCGCCAGGGCGAACATCTCCTTGACAGTGTTTGGGGGCTTCCGAGACATCTTCATGATTAGGCCGGGGTCGCGAACTCCCTTTTGAAAGGCCGCGACGACGAGCGCTTCAGAAATCTCTCGGATAGTGTTTTTCTTCTTTGTGAAACGCCGAATAAAATCCCTTAAAGATTTATCTTTTTTCTGATGAACCTGATAAAGGTCCCACTGGGTTCCCGGCTTCTCATAAGTGCCTTGGAAATTGACGACGAATTGGTCGCAAAGCTCTCCCCAGGAATCGATTGAACTCTCTGGAAGGCCTGCGAGCCAACCCTGAGCCAGAGGGGTTAGCATGACGGGCGGATAATTTGCCATCACGTCGTATCCTCCGCCCGCAGCCCTGATCGCAAGAGAGTAGATCTGCAACCAAGCTTCTAGGTCCCGCTCCCCGTAAAATTTTACTATTCCCCTGGGCTGTGAATGCCTTGATCCCATCAATCAATCCGTCCCCAGGGGGAGGAGATTGACGGGGAAGAATTCAGCGCGGTAGAGTATGGCGCCGATTGTTGCGACGTGCTACATGGTTGTCGCGACGATCGCAGCTTCGATCGGAACTATTACCGTCATCTTGGTGACGTCCCATGTCTTCTATCCGCTCCCTCCGCCGAGCCTCGATGGAAAGGCGGAGGTCGCGACTTGCAGTACGGCGAGCATTTTGCCCGCTAACAGGCGTGCGCCGACTGTGCTGAGTGTTACTCGTGGCAGTCTGACTCTTGGCCGAGTCGGCCTGTTGATCCCGAGTGCCTTGGACTGCCGCTGCCATCACCATGGCTTTGATCTGATCCATGATCGGCGTTGCGGGGCTGTTTTCTCCAAGCAAGGGACCAACATTGTCCAGAAGGGTCTTATTTGCGAGGATGTTCTGTTGTGGCGTACGGAATACCGAGTGATCTCCCATACAGACTTGAAGTAACTCCTCTTGGACTTCACGTGCACGACCGCACAATTTGTCGCGCAGATCTTCTCCACCTCCGCGGTTATGTTTGGCTCCTGCCTCCTCTAGGGGACGCCGAGCCGATCCAGAGGCTTGACCATCCACCACATAGATGCCACGGAAGTCGGGGAACCCGTTGATGCTCTCCTCCGACTCGGACTCCGAGTAAGAGAGGATTAACTGATCCCGATTTGTTGGTTCATCGATGGGAGTGATTATAACTCCCACTTCCTGTGATGGATCTCTTGTCTGAAGAAAACCCGACTGAGATTTGGCAAAATAGATCTACTGAAATATAGCAGCCGAATTGATCAATCCGAATGGCATCTTATTGTCCACTCGGGAAGTTGATCCGGTTAGAGTTATCCCTGAGCCGGAACTTAGGAAACTTGTCCCAGTGTGTGCTTGTTGTGCTCCACTCCTTAGCCCGGATCGGAAAAGTTGGCGTGTTATCCCATGGAAAACAATGGCCGAGTTCCCCAATCCGAACGGGGCGAAGCGCAATTGAGAAGTTGTTATTCCCGACTGGATCTGATCGCGATCCAGATTAGGAACAGCATCGCCACTTGGTTCTTTATCAGCAAAAGGAGCTGGTAAAGCCAAAGGCGCATGATCCCGACTGAAACCGAAGGGAAGTCCACCGGTGGGCCAGTCAGAATTGTCATCATCAGATTGGATCTCTTCCGGATTGGAATCCAAAGAAGAGATCCTAAGGTGGTGATGCTCGGCCGGAGTCGCGTACGGCCTCCCCCGGTAGTACGTGGACCGAACGTCATTCGACTCACATAACCGAAGTTCCCCGAAGTCACCGACGAGGAAGCCGAGATCTCCGAAGACGAAACCTTGGCCGGGGGCGTAGGTGAAGACGAATCCGCCGATTGAAGCCATCGAAGTCGATTAAGTTGATCGTGACGCTAGCCCCTACCAGGCGCGCCAACTATCGACGAATTGCGTTGGCAATGTATTTAACAAGGCTACGCAAAAGATCACAACTCGATGGTAGCATAGGGGCAGGATTTATACAGGTTCAGGCCCTCGGAAGGAGGTAATACCCTACTCCCGTGCTCGTGGATTGTATTGTGGGATGTTGATTACAATGTAGGTTCTCGTCGGGACAGCACGACAACAGACAATGATGCGGGTGAAGAATTTGATGATCTAACTAGGGACCCCCGACCCCCTTTATATAGTGCAAGGGATTGGGTTACAGATAGGTTCCCTAATCCGTATAGGGGAGATAGAGATATAACCGAGTTGGTTACGCCTATCTCCATGTATTCGAGTAGAATACGAATTCGCTTCCTTGTAGAGCAAGTCGGGCAGCGCCACCCTCCAGGCCTATCTTGTAGAAGATCCCTCCAACTTGGCCCAAGGAGGTGGTACGTCCACCCGTATATCTCCGAATACTCGGGGCCCATGTTGTCCACAGCGGCGAATGGCGCAGCACGGCCCGGCTCGGCGGGATGGCCCATGCGGGGGCGCGACGGGGAGCGGCAGCCCAAATGGCGGGACGGAGGCCCATGCTTGTGTTGGCGAGGCCAGTGGGAGAGGGACAGCCGGGGCGATAGGTGGGGCCTACCTGTCGGCGACCAAACAGGGAAGACCGTGGCGGCCAGTGTCGGTGGCGGCGGCAAGGCAGCGGTGCCGGCCGGTGGGAGGAAGGTAGGGGAGGCCCATGGACCTCGGGGTAGGGTCGGCCCGGATAGGAGAGGCCGGAGGCAGGCGGCGTGCTGCTTGTGGCGGCGGCCCAAGGCGGCGCATGGCGCAGCGGCGAACGGTGGCGAGGTGGCTACGGTGGTGGGGTGGGCGAGGATTGCGGCGGTGTGGGGATGCCGAAGGGAGCAGCGGTGGGAGGCGCTGGCCGGGGAAGCCTGGCGATGGGGCCGGCCGCGGAGGGGAAGGAGGCGCGTGGTGGCGGCGGTCTCCGGTGATGCTCCTGCCAAATTGGCCAGGGGCTAGGGTTCGGGGAACTCAGGGGTGCTAAAGAAGGGAAGAGAAAGGGGAATTTACCGGTGGCGGCGACGAATTCGAGAGAATCGGCGACTACGATGGCGAGGACCACAACACCTTCGGCGTCGAAATCCAGCGAGCTCAGTCGACGATTCCTGTGGCCGAAAGGCGGGATAAGTCTAGGAGAGGGAGAGGAAGGACGTCCTCGGAGGGTTCGGCCAAGGGGGCTCACCTGGTGACGAATTTCACGGAGAGGCAAAGGAGAGGAGGTCATGGCGGCTGGGGGTTTATATAGGGTTTTGGGGAGGGATTTAAGGAAAGGAGAGGACGATTCGGGTTTGAATTGATCCCCTAGGATCATGGGAACCGATTTTGCTGGTTTTGGGGAGGATTTTTAGGGGATATTCCAAGATGGGAGATAGGGGAGGTTTTCTCTATTGTTTTGAATAGAGGAGCTCGAGAAGGAGTCAGTGAAGGGAGAAAGAAGGAAGGAAAAGGAGAGAAAGGAAAAAGGAAAGGGAAAAAGAAAAGGGAAGAAAAGAAAAATAGGTGGGGTCCACTTGCAAGAGGGTTAGAATAAACATAAATCCCAAATTTTAATTTATTTCAACTTCAAATTATAAGTAAATAATTAATTGAAGATTAAATTGTAAAATAGTATTTATGAAATGTAAAATTAGTATTTACTATTTATTTGCTTAAATAAATCTTCTTACAAAACTTTAATTAACATTACTCATGCAATCAGGTTTTGGAAGATTTTGATTTTGCAAAGCTTTTTCCTTTTTAATTAGGAACATACTCATTTTAAATACTTGTAATATTTTCCAACAGTTCTCATGCGATGCAATGCATATGATTTATTTTTTTTAAAAAAGAGGATGTTACAAACCTCCCCCCTTAAATGGAATCTCGACCCCAAGATTCGGAAAACTTTTCAAAAAAAATCTGGGAATTCTACTCAGAGATCTTCTTCACGCTCCCAGGTTGCTTCCTACTCAGAATGATTGCTCCACTGCACTTTGCAAAGCTTGATCATCCGGTTCTGGTCCGACGAAAGATTTCTTCCATAATGCTTGAACCGCACTCTTGATAAGACAGATCCTGCTGCAGCTCTATCTACTCCAAGGGCATCTGCTCTTCCGGAACTCTTAGGCATTTCCTAAGCTGAGAGACGTGGAAGACGTCATGAACATCTAACAATTGAGGAGGTAGCTCCAGCTGATAAACCACTTCGCCCCTTCTAGCCAAAACCTTGAAGGGTCCAATGAAGTGACGTGCCAACTTTCCACTAGCTCGGAAACGTCGTACTCCTTTCGTTGGCAAAACTTTCAGATACACAAAATCTCCATTCTCAAAGCAAAGGTCTCGGCGGCGATGATCGGCATAGCTCTTTTGTCGGCTCTGGGCCGTCTTCAATCTCTGCTGAATAACTCGAACTTGCTCGTCGGCTTCTTTGAGCAGATCTGGTCCAAAAACCATGCGTTCACTGGTCTCCTTCCAATAAAGAGGCGTCCTGCACTTTCTTCCATAAAGTGGCTCGAACGGAGACATCTGCAGACTAGACTGGTAGCTGTTGTTATAGGAAAATTCTGCATAGGGCAAATGTCGGTCCCAGTTCTTTGCACTTGCCAATGTGCAGGCTCGAAGCATATCTTCCAGTATTTGGTTAACTCTTTCAGTCTGCCGCGGATGATATGCTGTGCTAAATTTGAGGTTAGTTCCCATCAGACTGTGCAGCATTTCTCAAAATTTTGAAGTGAATTGAGTTCCTCTGTCAGACACAATCTTCTTTGGTACTCCCTGCAGACAAACTACCTTTGCCAGATAAAGCTCTGCCAACTTATCTCCTGAATAGCTAGTCTTCACTGGAATAAAATGTGCCGACCTGTTCAAACGATCCACAATGACCCATATGGAATCATAGCCTGCTTGGGTCTTTGGTAACCCCACTATGAATCCATTCCGATTTTTTCCCACTTCCACTCAGGGATCCTTAAAGGTTGCAACAATCAGGCGGGTCGCTGGTGTTCTTCTTTAATTCTTTGACAAGTGTCACACAAAGCTACAAACTCCGCAATGTCCCTCTTCATTCCGGTCCACCAATAGGATCCTTTAAGAACGGAGTACATCTTGGTACACCTGGGATGTATTGATAACTTTGTGTCATGGGCCTCTTTCAGAATAGTCTCCTTTAACTCCTTCTTATTGGGTACGAAGATTTTTTTTCCAAACCAAAGTACACCTTCGTCATCTATTGAGAAGCCAGGTGCTTTTCCAACACCTATTCTTTTCTTGATTCCAGCGACTTCCTCGTCTTCTTTCCGAGCTTCTTTGATTTGCTTCGGCAAAATGGGTTGCATTTCCAGCATGTTGATACACCCTTGCTCTACCAAACCCAAATTTAACTTCTCGAATTCTTTACACAAAGCGGGTTGACTTTCCAAAAGCATCAGGTAATTGCAGTAGCTTTTCGAGCTTAGAGCATCTACTGCCACATTGGCTTTGCCGGGATGGTAGTGAACTCCAACATCGTAATATTTGATTAACTCCAACCATCTGCGTTGCCTCATATTCAAGTCAGGTTGAGTAAAAATGTACTTCAGACTCTTGTGATCGGTATAAATCTCAGTCCTATTTCCAATTAAGTAATGCCTCCATAACTTAAGAGCATGCACCACAGCAGCTAATTCCAAATCATGAGTCGGGTAATTGGTCTCATGAGGTTTTAACTGTCTCAAGGCATAAGCTACCACTTTGCCTTCTTGCATCAACACACATCCGAGTCCCAACTTAGAAGCATCACAATATACTTCAAAATCCTTGTGTATGTCTGGCAAAACTAGCACTGGAGCTATGGTAAGATGCTTCTTAAGCTCTTGGAAACTCTGTTCACAAGCGGGAGTCCAAACAAACTTCTTATCTTTCTTCAACAGTTGAGTCAGCGGCTTGGCTACTCGATAGAAATCTTCAATAAACCTTCGATAGTAACCGGCCAAACCAAGAAAACCTCGGACTTTGGTTATTGTCTTGGGAGCCTTCCATTCTAACACATCATTGACCTTGCTTGGGTCAACAGAAACTCCTTCAGCTGAAATGACATGACCAAGGAAAGCAACTTACTTCAGCCAAAATTCACACTTACTGAACTTGGCATAAAGTTGATGCTCCCGTAGTTTTTCCAAAACCCAGCGCAAGTGTTCTTCATGCTCTTCTTCATTCTTCGAATATACTAGAATATCATCAATGAATACAACCACGAACTTGTTCAAATATTCCATGAATACCTTATTAATCAAGTTCATAAAATAAGGTAGAGCATTGGTCAGACCGAAAGACATCACTGTAAACTTGTACAACCCATAACGAGTTGTAAAATCTGTCTTTGGAATGTCCTCTTTTCTTATCTTGATCTGGTGATATCCTGACCTCATATTTATCTTGGAAAACACACATGCCCCTTTAAGTTGATCGATCAGATTATTTATCCTGGGTAAAGGGTATTTATTTTTGATAGTCACCTCATTTAGGGATCGATAGTCCACGCACATTCTTAGGGTCTTGTCCTTCTTTTTGACAAAAATTATCGGGGCTCCCCATGGTGATGAGTTGGGGCGAATGAAACCCTTTCGTTCCAACTCTTCTAATTGCTTTTTCATCTTGGCTAGGAGATTCGCAGACAATCTATAAGGTCGTTGAGCTATTGGTGCCGTACCTGGAGCTAGCTCTATGATGAACTCCACCTCTCGATCTGGTGGCATGCCTGGCAAATCTTCAGGGAAAACATTAGGAAATTCTCTAGCGACTGGGACAGATTCCAATGCTATTCCTGTCAGCTGGTTCAGGGAACTTGTGGTTGTTGAGCTGAGGTTGGAACAAAACTAGGCAGTTTCTCCTTCACCGCTGACCAAAGAAATGGCTCGGTTGGCACAATCGATCTGTCCTCGGTACTTGGTTAACCAATGCATGCCTAGTATCACATCTACTCCTTGCGATTCTAGGACAATTAAGTTCGCTAGGAACTTCACTCCACTGACTTCTAATTCCAGTCTGGGGTACACTTTATCAGTTTTCATAGTCCAACCGGGGGACTGAATGATCATGGGGTTCCTTAGGTTGGTAACATTCCACTTATTTAATTCCACAAAACTTTTTGCAATGAAAGAATGCGATGCACCAGAATCAAACAAAATTGTGGCTGTTACTGAATTAACAAGGAACTTACCAAGCATGACATCTGGAGCGTTCTACGCCTCTTCTGCAGAAACATGGTTGACCTGGCCTCTGCCAGCAGGTGCAGTCTTCGGGGTCTGCGGCGTTCCTCGACCTCTTCCTGAAGCTGGAACGCAAGATGCAGATCCAAGGTTGAATGGCACTGGAGCCACCGTCTTCTTCTGCGGACACTGGCTAGCATAGTGTCCCCACTGATGACAGGTGAAACACTGCACACCTTGATTCTTATTGTTTTGAGGGGTCTGAGCATTTGGAGCTTCACGAGGAGTCCGCTCAAACGTGCGAGGTTGGGAAGTTGGAGTCCTTTAAACTTGCTGTTGCTGCGGAACTGGAGGCCGGTTGGGTTGAAACTGTGTGAACCTGGGCCTAGAACTGCTGGAGCCTTGATGGTGCTTCTGTGCCATTTTCCTCTTGCACTTCTCCATACGCTGGCGCTCGATGTCCTCAATCACCAATGCTTTGTTGACCATTTGCTGAAAGGTAGCAAAGTCATTGGCGGCAATGAGAGCTTTGATGTCTGGATCCATGCCTTCCATGAATCTCCATATCTTGTCCGACTTATTGGCCACTTCTGTAGTAGCATAACGGGCCAGATGGTTGAATTTGTTCAAATATTCAGTGATTGACATATTGCCCTGCTGGAGACGGTGGAATTCCCGTCTCTTAGAAAATTCTTCCCAAGTGATAGCATCAGCATTCTGGTGTGTAGCCCTGAAGTTGTCCCACCAGATAGCAACATCTCCTTGAAGTTGGTGTCCAGCAAAGTAACACCATCATGATCAGCGTACTGAGTCATGTCCAGTTTCCTTCTTTTCTCACGAAGCCAATCCTTTGCAACAAGAGGCTCCACAGATCCAGTGAACACAGTCGGCCTCGTCCTCATGAAGTCACCAAATCGGGATTGAGGTTGATATGGTGGTGGTTGAGCTTGCACAGGAGCAGCAAGATTGTTGAGGTTGTGAGCTATCGCTTGGATAGCTTGAAGATGCATTTCCATGATCTGGTTAAGCTGAGGAGGATGAGCAGGCGGTGGTGGCAAGTTCTGGTTCCCTGGAATTGCCGGGAGTGGGTTGGCAAAGGGGTGCACTCCCGCTACAGGTTGAGCTTGAGCAGCTTGTCCAACAGGAGGTGGGTTGGGTTGATCTTGTCCAGCCTGACCTTGACCACGACCAACAGCAGCGGAAGCCTGGGTGTCCGCCATCTAACAGCAATTTTGAAAGTAAGGTACGAGAAGGAAAACCAGATGGGACACTAAAGGGGAGGTCACAACATTTATGCAATCAACATCCAAATAGCACACCAAAACACAATTAACTCAAAGCATTCTTAGTTCAAAACCAAAATTTGAGAGAGCCACATCACAAGGGCCGATGTAGTCAATCTCTTAGAAAACCTTTAAAAAGCTAACATAATAATAAAGACGTTTTATGCTTCTATCCTAACATGAGACCTAAACTCAGGGTTTTATTCCGAATCGGAGTTTGCATCGAACACACGCTCCATGGGTTCCTCTTCACTATCTTTTGGAGTCTCAGCCCTCCTGACCACGAAAGAAGAAGGTCCTACCGAACTGCGGCGTGGAAGAACTCGTCGAACGGCAGGGGTCGGTGGAGATCGAGTTCTCTTGCAGGTAGAAGTATCTAGAGTGAGGCCCTGAGGTGGCAGCATCTCAAAGTCGGGAGATCCCATGAGGACTAGAGAGGTTGGTAGCTCCGGCTCAGTTGGAACATCGGTAGATGTCGGTGGAGGCGATGGCGGCGGTGGAGGCGGTGGTTGTGCAGCCTTCAGCTGGATGATAGTCTTGTACGCCTTGGTCAACTTGCTCTTGTAGTACTCCAGTTCTTCCATGTAGCCACGAAGCCCCGCATCGTAACCTCGGATGGACTCACTGGTGTGATGCTCCAGTGGGTTTACAAACAAAGGGTTGTTACTCCGGTATTGATTGGATTGTTTCCCGTCCAGGTTGAGCGGATACCAACGATAGGGAGAATTCTCCACCTGAGCGGAGTAGCGGGTTGAAAGATGAAAAATAGCAATGTAGGCAGCCTCTTGTAAAGCTTCATGCTGCAATAGGTGCTCAGCGAAGTTCCTCACAGGATGATGTTCCTCTGATGACTCAAAAGGGTGAGCAATGAGATCGACCCTCCAGACCCGCTGTCCAGTGCGATTGATGGCCTGGAAGCATTTGAACTCCGGTATCTTGTGATAACCCAAGTGCTCGATCAAGTTGATCAGCTCAACAACGAAGCAATCCATGTCCTGGGCGAAGGTGAAGACAAGGTTCGGCATTTATAGATTTTGAAACAGGAAAAGAGTGGTTAATCGATTTTAAAAAAGAAGTGGGTAGCAAATTAATAGTGAACAACAAGATGAGGATTTATCAACAAGGAATTTTTGGAAAATAATTTTTATAGAATTATCATAAATCCTTAAACTACTCCAACTATCTAAGGTTCATCCTACAGATAGGCTTTGATACCAACTCTGTCGGAACCCGAAAAATGGAGTCGAATCCCTGCTGTGCTTTACCTGTACTAGTCCCTGGATGGAGTAGCTAGTACACACAGATATACTGTTTGGATCATCACCATTCATCGAAAAGTAATTTATTACATCAAAGTCGCATAATTATTACAAAGTTTAGGCTTCATGCCTAGCAGCAGAAATTCAAATAACAAAGTTCAACTCAAATGGAAACCCAACGCAACTCCGCAGGTAAGTCCGAAGAATGCGCTCCTAGACGTCAGAGTAGTCTTCATCTTGAACTCCTTCAACGAAGTCCCCATCCTGATACACCTCCTCGGTGTCGCATCCTACTCGTTGGAATGAGCAGCCCAGCATAAAATACGAGGATAAGTATATTTTATACTCAACAAGCAAGACTGACTAAATGCAACTAAGGCTTAACAAAGCAAGGATAAGGGTTCTTTTGCATAAAGCCAGTTTTGCAAGTTTTTCCTAAGATTTTATAAAATGATTTGAAATGTGCAGAGGAAAACAAATCATTGAATTATTTTCTTGAACCTCTGGCCTCGATTGGTTTTGACCGAACCTGGCTACTCATGGAACCCACTGTGCAATTACCCTCATCGCTCATAGCACCAACTATAAGGAGAAAAATCAAAACACATGACACTGATCATGGTTTTCCTTTAAAACATCATTTAGAAAACAAGAGATAAGAAGTACCAATGAGGCAGCTCTCCGTCGTCCGTCCTTGACTGTGGACACGGCTATCATGATAGTTTTACACTCTGCAGAGGTTGTACGCTTTACCCACGAGAGGTGATCTTTCCTAGGAATCATCCAAAGGAAAGAACACCACAAGGTCTTTAACCAATATTCTCCTTGCCTGGCACTCTCTCTAAGGATTCCACCACAGCGCTAGTTACTCTAGTTGGCTGAATCCCCCTCTTGAGCCTGCAGAACAACACCAATTGCCTACTCCACTGACTAGAATGCCAAAACAAGAAGTCTGAAGGGTACTCAACCAGGGCTTGTCCATACAAGCACTCAATGGTATCACTGTTGTACATAGCTCGTCTACCTCAAGGGATCGGTCCTTAGAGATCAGGGTGGGTCCCGCACTAGACCCGAATCTCGTGCATGCTGCACCATCCTTGCAACCATCCACCCCATCAGGTTTTGCAAAATAATTTTTTCCGATAGCACCCACTATCAACTAGGCCATTTACAAACAAATGACAACACCAATTGTCCTTTTAAAATCACATGGTGAATTTGTAATCAATGGTAACAAGCAAATAATCAAGTGATCTACTTTGAGCATTACTAAGCAGTTGCAAAACCTAAACAAGTGTGTGGTAATATTTCAACAATTTTTAATAAGCTATGGCAGCAAGGAATATTTTATACGAAATATTTATGGATGGGAATTTAACTAAGCAACTAGGTAATTAAAGTTTAACTTTTAACATACATGCTAATTGTTAAATTCTACTAAAACATGTTTGCAAAACATGGGTTCAAGGGTTCAGCACTTGCCTTGATCGACGTAGTGGGGAGGATCCTCCGCTGCGTCGGAAACAAACTCGGCACTCGGGTCTAACACAAGGAAATTGAATAAAGAAATAAATACAATGAAAAAGAAATAACAGGAAATAAAATGTATGCCAATGCACACAAAACTTTATAAAACAGTAAACAATGATTTTACAAACATTTTAAAATTTGTTTCATTATTTTTGGAATTATAAAGTTAAAGATATGGAATTATTAAGATTATGTCTTCATTAAAAATTATAAAAGAAAAACTCCCCGGATTGGGCCAAGGGAACAGCCCACGGGGCTTCGACCTGACGCGGCCACGTCGTGCAAGGAATGCACTACCCAACAAGAACACGGCGGCACGGCTCACCTTAGCGACCTTATGCTTGTGGGGAGGCAGCAGCCCAAAGACCGGATGGAGGTGGCGGGTCAGTCTTGTCAAAGGGTCACGGCGCCCAGCATGAGAGCAACCCATGGCGCGGAGCCTTGTAGGCGATGGTCTTGACTAGCGGCGAATGGCGCAAGCCCGCCCGGCTTCAGGGATGGCCCACGCATGTCATGGATGGGGAGCGCGGCCCAAACAATGAGACGGAGAGGCCGGTCTTGTGTGGTGGGTCCTAGCGGCAGAGGGGCGAGGGTGACAGTGGGGCCCACTGTCGGCGACCTGAAATAGGGAAGACCGTGGCGGCTAGGGAAGCAGCAGGTGGCGGCCTGGGGCCTGGCTCACTGGGGGGAAAGGTAGGGAGGCCGAGCGAACCTCGAGGCGGGGTTGCCCAGAGAGGGAGGCTTGGAGGAGGCACAAGGCTGCTCATAGCGGTGGCCCGAGGCGGCGCATGGAGCGGCAGCGAACGGCGGTGAGGAGGCTAGGGTGGTAGGGTGGGTGAGGATGGCGGCGGTGTGGGGATGACGAAGGGAGCTGAGGCGAGGCACGGCTGGCCTGGCCGGGAAGCTGGTGACAGACCCGCCATGAGGAGGAGGAGGCCATGGCATGGTGGTCTCCGGTGAAGCTCCGGCCAAATTGGCCGGGGGCTAGGGTTTGGTGAACTCAGGGGTGCTAAAGAAGGGAAGAGAAGGGGGAATTTACCGGCGGCGGCGACGAATTTGAGAGAATCGGTGACGGCGATGGCGAGGACAGCAACACCTTCGGCGTCAAAATCCGGCGAGCTCGGTCGACGATTCCTGTGGCCGAAAGGCAGGATAAGTCTAGGAGAAGGAGAGGAAGGACGTCCTTGGAGGGTTCAGCCAAGAGGGCTCACCTAGCGACGAATTTCGTGGAGAGGCAAAGGTAAGGAGGTGGCGGCGGCTAGGGGGTTATATAGGGTTTTGGGGAGGGTTTTAAGAAAGGGAGAGGACGATTTTGGTATGGATTGATCCCCTAGGATCATGGGAACCGATTTTGTTGGTTTTGGGGAGGATTTTTAGGGGAAATTCCAAGATCAGAGATAGGGGAGGTTTTCTCTATTGTTTTGAACAGAGGAGCTCGAGAAGGAGTCAGGGAAGGGAGAAAGAAGGAAGGAAAAGGAGAGAAAGGAAAAAGGAAAGGGAAAAAAAAAGAAAAGAAAAATAGGTGGGGTCCACTTGCAAGAGGGTTAGAATAAACATAAATCCTAAAATTTAATTTATTTCAACTTCAAATTATAAGTAAATAATTAATTGAAGATTAAATTGTAAAATAGTATTTATGAAATGTAAAATTAGTGAAATTAGTATTTACCATTTATTTGCTTAAATAAATCTTTTTACAAAACTTTAATTAACATTACTCATGCAATTAGGTTTTGGAAGATTTTGACTTTGCAAAGCTTTTTCCTTTTTAATTATGAACATACTCATTTTTAACTACTTTTAATATTTTCCAAAAGTTCTCATGCGATGCAATGCATATGATTTTTTTTTTAAAAAAAAATGAGGATGTTACACAAGTGTAGGAACGCATTGGCGTCATTGGGCCCATATGTCGGATATGGCGTTATCGGGCCCATATTTCGGAAACTCGTGGATAGATGTGGGCCTATTGTCCGACGTGTTCACGTGGGACCAACATTGGAGGACCAACATGTTAGATGCACAGTATTAAATTCAACAAAAAATTGTTTGGTGCTTGCGCTCGAACTCAAGACCTCTTGTTGTAAAGCCGCAGCACATTACCATCGCACCAACGGAGGGATGCTAACTGAATATTTTGTTAGTTTCCATCTGTATGTTATGAACCATTGAACCATACACTCCAAGCAAAGTGGTACCTCCCTTTCCTTCGATAAGTTTCCTCTCATCTCATCTCAGCCACCAAAATCCTCCACTCCACCAGCGTCGGCGTCGTCAAGGCCACGCCGGATCATTCGCGGCGGCGTCGAGGCTATGGATATCAATCGTGGAGGTGTCGGTGGAGGCGGCGTACTGCAACTCCCAGAGGATTCTGCGTGCAACACATGGTTTTACCTCAACGGTGACGCCCTCTATGCGCAGGACATCGTTGTACCTCTACGGCACTTGAGTTCTTTGCCGTGGATGAGTGGTGAGGCAAGGTCCCCATCATCGAGTAATACGGCGGGACTGATCGAGTGGAGACCGTGTAAACCCTAAAGCAAAAGGTATCTCAATTCTCTCAGTGTAGGTCTATTTGTTTGGAGGTGTGATTGCTAATTAGCCTTTGGAAGAACAGGATTACATAATTGCATTAGAGCAGTACCAAATGATTAGTCTTTGTTTAGGCCCGGTTTGTCTGTGAGTCTATAGGACTGCGTAGTTTCATTTTTGTGAAATTTTGCATAATTCTTAAATTACATTTGTAATGCCCAAAAAATTCATGAATGATATATTTATGAACTTTTGCAGAATTGTTAAATTCCATTTGTATTTCGAAACTCCGGTTGCCGCCATTAATCTTGACCTCCTACTTTGAATGGTAATGCCATCCTTGACAGTCCGTTTTTGACAATCTATTTGTTTAGCAAGACATTTATACATGTTCAATTTTGTATTTGCTCTCATGATGTTGAATAGATGGACAGAAGCTGGATACATGGTAAATAATTTACCCCTGTATATATCTATGGTGTGGGAGAATTCATGGAGTTTATTCGAGCAAGGTTCGATGAGAATGTTGAAGTACTTTGCCCATGTTGTGGATGTCTGAATCAGACATTAAGACCTTAGTCAGATGTACATGATCATATACATATTTATGGGATATCAAGTGCATACACTAAGTGGGTTCATCATGGAGAGCCATTTGATGCTGAAGTTGTGGAATATCAAGTGAATGAAGATGAAAATGTTAGCTAGATGGGACATTTTGGTGACGATGGGTTGGGTGTGGGTGAGGATGAGGACGACAATGGCGAGGATGGTGGAATGGAAGAGTTGATAGAAGAGCTCTACATAGCTATGGACCAAGGTGGACAACAACCAATGTTTGCTGGAGTGCTTGAAGATGTGAAACGGGGACTTTGCCTAAAATCTAACCTTTCAAGATTCTATTTTCTTGTGAAGTTACTTCATGTCAAGTCATACTATCGAATTAGCAATACAACATTTATTCACTAGTGAAGCTATTATCGTTGGCATTCCCTCATTATGAATTTCCCAAATCATAATATGATGCAAAGAAATATCTTTGTGAATTGGGTCTTAGATATGATTCAATCCATGTGTGCAAGAATAATTGTATGCTATTTCGGAAGGAGTATGCGGATAAAGATGATTGCCAATATGTGGTGAATCAAGATAGAGAGATGCAGATGGTAGAATGCGGGTTCCTCAAAAGGTTTTGAGATATTTTTCATTGATACCAAGATTAAAGAGGTATTTTGCTTCCAAAAAAATAGCAGGGGACACAATGGCACAGGTTGAAGGTACAGCCCGTGGATAATGAAATAAGTCATCCAGCTGATGGTGGGGCATGGAAAGACTTCGATAAGAAATATCTGATGTTTGCAGAGGATGCAAGAATCTTGAGGCTTGGCATAGCTACAGATGGTTTTACTCCATTTGGCAATATGAGTACCTCGTATAGCATGTGGCCAGTACTTGTGATGTCTTATAACATGCCACTGTGGACATACAAGGATCAATTGAACTGCATGATGGCCTTACTCATACCTGTCCTGGAAAGGATTTTGATGTATTCTTGGAACATCTCATAGAAGAGTTGCTTGAATTATGGAAGGGTGTTCGCACTTATGATGCATTTATCGCTGCAATGTTTGATCTGCATGGTGCAATAAGTTGGTGCATCCATAATTACCCAGCTGTAAACACTTTGTCCGAACAAGCTACAAGAGGTTATTATGCATGCGTTCATTGTTACAAAGATCCATTGTCACGGGCCTTATTCTCTGATATCACTCACCTGTCCGAGCACCCTTCCCAGATATGTCTACCGATTAATGTCCACCAATTAATTCTAATTAATCCCTGACTAGACCGATTAATCCCTAGTCGTCGGCTCGTAGACCGACTAGCGATTAGTGTTGTCTTCTTGAACCGTGGAACCTGTACATACCCAGGCGTGTTCACCCGATCCGGTACATGCCCATTCCGATACCTAGGCGTGTCCACCCGAACCCATACATACACATTCCCATCCCTAGGCGAGTTCACTAGACCGGTGTGTACCCATTCCCATTGTTGGCGTGTTGACCCAAACCCGTACGTACCCATTTTGATCCTTAGGTGTGTCCATCTAAACCCATATGTACACATTCCCATCCATTGGCGTGTTGACCTGAACCCGCACGTACCCATTCCAATACCTAAGCGTGTCCACCAGAACCCATATGTACACATTCCCATCACTAGGCGAGTTCACCCCGAACCGGTATGTCCTTGTTTGGGAGTTTTGACGGGTCAAAAAATCATCACAAATTAGTTTTGAGAGCTTTGAGAATAAAAATGCTACAATCGTCAAAAATGACTACAAAACACCAAACCATTTGAGTTGTAAAAAAAATAAATATCCAGGTTATATGTAGGGCGCTAAATTTTCCCAAAATTTTCCAAACTCAATTGTTTGTCCCGCTCAATTTTTCAGGCCTTTGCTGGAAAATTTTCAGCGCCGCTTCCTTTACCAAACTGGGACCCACGTCCACTTTGCCTGCCTCCACCAAACCGAGGCGCACCCGGCACATCAGTTCCCCCAAATCGCATCCTCCACCAAATTAAACCCTAATGGCCGGTGCCGGCGCCCGTGACCTCCTCCCTCGTCGAGGACCTAGATGCACCTCCTTCCCACCAGCTGGAGAGTCCCAACGCCAAAGCCAGCGAGGGAGGAGCTGTTCCGTGTTCTCACGCTACCACTGCTGCCTTGCTCTCTCGCCAGCCACCCCCTTCCCCATCTGTGCCCCTCCAAGGCACTCCACGGTGACCACACCCTTTCAGCTCACGGTAGCCCGCTGCTCTCTGCTCCTTGCCTATCAGATCTAGTATCTTCTCATTTGGTGATGGTGGATTTTGTTCTATTTTTTGTAGGGACTTCATCAAGGACCAAAGGGTGGATGCAAGATATTCTTCTCTACCTCCATCGACAGCCAAAAGTTCATCCGCCAGGGTATCTCTCTCTCTCTCTCTCTCTCTCTCTCTCTCTTCGATTTGGTCAGATAGGCTATCAGTGGTTCTACGCCTCATAAATTTCAGAAATCTTGCAATGAATTAATTTATCATCACTTTACTTAGCCAAGTGTACTAATGGATTAGTAATATAGCATTTGTTGCCCCTAACCATGTGTGCTAATCGAGGCGAATCCGCGCCCCGGACCGTTCTCGTGAAGTCTTTGCAACAGCTGAGAAACCAGTCTACGAAGCGAGAAAAAAACTACTTAGAAGTTGTTAATAGGCTTCAGATCTGGCATAGCTAATCCGTGTCTAAGATAATGGACTACGAAAAGTGATAAGCTATTAAGCTGTAAGGAGTGGATGAATTATAGCAGATATGATAATGCCATTCTTATCGTTGAACATGTATCCACTCCTTCATTATCTGTTGCAGTCCATAGTTAACCATTTTTTCCACACCTTAAATTCAAACAAGTGCTTGTAATTTTTAAGGCAAGGAGCATCTTGTTGTAGGGTAAGCGGATGCTGAAAAGGTCCTTCGTAAGGATTTTCGACCCGAAGGGGTAAGCGGAGAAGCGCGCCTAGAGATGGCCTTAAGACCCCTCGGGTTGTGAACCGAAGACTCGAGACGCGCGAAGGGTCAGGTGTTCCGAGGAAACTTAGAGCAATGAGAATCCTTGGGACACCTACCGAAGAGTAGCCGAGGAGCGAAGTCTCACCGAGGAATTCTCGAAGACCCTTCGGGGAGACTGAGCCGGATATCTTCCACACGTTATAGGCTGGGGGACGAAGACTCCGTGACAGCCCCTGACAAGGACCGACCGGATCAACAACCTTGTCAGAATTTGTTTCCCCGAGGGTAGATTAGGGACTAGCAAAGCTTGGGCTATAAGAAAGCTAGTCTAGCGGTTGATCGCAAGATCAACGGCTCGGGGACCACGGCAATTTGGGTGTTTCCCCTGGGCCGGGGTAATTTGGGTATTTCCCATACATGTAAACCTGGACCCTACAGTTGTATAAATTGATAAGTTCAGCAATGAAAGGGACACAAGCATTCTGATCACACATTTTGCATATTGGTTCTATTCATCTCGCGCCCGCTTTCTAAACCACTTCTCGCGGCGTCCTCTCCAGCACCGGGGAGGGGCGCCGTACCTCACCGTCGGCGGGAGTTCCCGATGACAGTTGGCGCCGTCTGTGGGGAAGAGGCGAGCGTTGCGGTGATTGCCAGACCAAGGAGGAGCGTAGCAGCGGCCGGAGGCGATGGGCCGCCGGAACCAGGGCACGGTGGAGCAAGCGCAGGGTGGGAGCGGCAAGACCAGAACGAACAAGGTGCCAGCGGCGAGGCGACGGAGGAAGCAGCCCAAAGGGCGATCACCGCCGCGCCAACGACTGAACGGCGGCAGGAAGGCATGGTGCGCAAGGACTTGGCGGAAGCATCCCAAGAGCACCCGATACCAACCTGCAGGGCCAAGGTGTCTCGGACATGGGCGACGGTAGACCCGACGAGCCAGGACCCAGCAGAATCATCAAAGATGAGATGCAGCAAAACCCACCCACCCATCCCATGCAAGAACGTCAACATGAAGACCCCACATCTGCGGAAGACATCCTGCGAGACAGAAGAAGACTGTTGGAGGAACAAATCAACCTACTCCGAAGAGAGCTCGCGACAATGCAACCCCAGCAGCACTATGTGCCACAAAGGATCCCATACCCAGAGGAAAACCATGAGCAATATCGGCAAAACGTAATGGTGGCACAGCCGAGGAAGGCAAGCGAAGGGCCTCTGAGCGCGCACCTTTGCGGCAAAAAATGGCCCGAGGGATTCAAAATGCCAAGCGTATTCAAGTTCTCTGGAGACATCGACCCAAATGAATTCTTGGATGTATATGACACGACGATAGAAGCAGCTGGTGGAGATGTTGATATCAAGGCGAAGAGCTTGTTGTTAACGCTAAAGGGTACCGCACTCTCATGGTACACATCACTGCCAGAAGGATCCATACGCTCGTGGAGTCAACTCAAAGATGTCTTCGCCAACAACTTTCAAGGCAATTATATCCAGAGGATGGTAAAAGGGGACCTCTTCGGCCTCGAACAAGGCAAGAAAAAAGCACAAGGGACTACTACAAAAGGTTCGTTGCAGTACGGTGCCAGATAAGAGATGTATCAGACTACTCGATAATCAATGCATTCCGAAGAGGGCTTCAACTGGGACCTCTTCTGCACAAGTTAACACAAGACCCACCGCAAACAGCTGCACTTCTCTATGACGAGGTTGAGGGGTATGCAAAAGGAGAAGAGGAGAACTTGAGGAGACAAGGCCAGCTGAATACACACAAGGACCGCGATAGCCACAAGGAGAGCAATTTAGAAAACAAGAACATGAGACATCAAAACTCCAACAAAAGGGTAAGCAACATTGAGCCCAAACCAGCGCAAGGTGTCGCACGTCTCGGTGTCAAGCAAACCAGCATCGGCTCCACCGATAACCTTCGATACGAGTGACGCGACGGGCGTAAAGTTCCCACACCAAGATCCCTTTGTGATCACAGCAGAAATCGCAAATTATGATGTCCAAAGGACGCTAGAGGATGGAGGAAGCTCAATAGATATCATCTTCGCCAGCGCATTCAAGCAACTCAATATACCAGAAGATAGACTAACACCATCGCACATGCCGCTCATAGGGTTCGGAGGAGAGCCCGTGGTTGCCATAGGCCAAATATTGCTACCTGTAACTTTTCATGAAGGCAAAAAGAAGATAACAAAGAACATATGCTTTGATGTTGTTGACATGGAGTACCGCTACAATGCCATCTTTGGAAGAGGAATCATTAATACCTTCGAGGCAATCATACATCACAGCTACCTGTGCATGAAAATGCTCGCCGAAGGGGAAGTTATTACCATTCGAGGAAACCAACAATCAGCGAGAAAAAATAAACTTGAAGGCATACCAAAGCTCAAACCAGTCCAAACCACGGAGAGGATTAATCCCCAATACAGACCAAAGGGTTATAAGCCCCAGGTCAGGCCGGAAAGTGAAACAAAGAAGATACAATTATTCCCAGAAAATGAAGAGAAGACAGTGTCCATTGGAACCGCCCTTTCTGAAGAGGAAGAAGCAAACGTCGTTAACTTGCTTCGACAAAATAGTGACATCTTCGCTTGGGTACCGGGAGAGTCAAAGGGGGTCCCTAGAGGAACAATCGAGCATGCGCTAAACGTGAAAATGGATGCAAGGCCAATCAAACAAAAACTCAGGACTTGCTAATATTCTTGTACTGAACAGAACTAGATTGCCTCAGTTTACCAATTTCGTAAGGACTTGCTCAATTGCGTCTGTTCTTGTACTAATCAGAACTGGATTGCTTCAGTTTACTAAGACATAAGTGGAATAAAAATAAAATGTCCAATTAATATAGAATTAGAATGCAAGATACATGCTTTTAAGAAATTTAGTGCACATAGTCACTTCACCGCGGTCATGAATATATGGACACTTGCCACCAGGTTTGCCTAGCAGCAATACAGCTCGTTGTTTGAACTGAAAAAAAAGAAGTGCACTTAGGTAGTTTACTAGAATTAAGCAAATAATATGAGCCCATTAGCCTGTTTCGGGCCCACTATTTTTGGCTAATATGGGATGTGATTTAAGGACTCCCCTGGGGATGCTCTTAGTCCCTACTTTAGCTATCCTTTCTTACATAGTTCATAAATGCTTACTGATATGCTTATGCAGTTTGAAATCATTTTTGTTTTAGATAAATAAGTCTTAAATCAGTGTATCTCCAATATTTGTAACTAGCGGTTTTGTTTGACTTACTTATATTTGTAGCTAGCCGAGCTTATCTCCTAGACCTTAACAACCTTGACAACCACTCCGAAGCACCCTTAACGACCTCGACAACCACCACAACAAAGCAGGCAATGAAAACACGCAGCCATGTCAAAGGTTATCTTGTTGTGCTTTTTTTTTTATAAAAACTGTCGTTGCGCTTGTGGATGAATAGAGTGTTATATACAGCAGTGCATGTTATATCATCCGTGGATGTTTTTACTTTAGTGGGTGGGGGGATGTTGGTCTACATTTTCCTTCAATGTTTCTACCTGAGTTTGGGGAAATGATGTTAGCCTAAATTTATACCTAGTATAGTTGTCTTACCATTTTCAAACAATAATAACGCTGTTTTCGTATTAGAAGTTGAACTATGTCTATATAAGAAGTTGCGACTAGCAAATATCACGGACGTTCAAGCCAAATTTCAATCCATGGGTATTGTCGACGAAATATGTCGGCAATATACTTTATAGGACTATGCGAAAGACCACAACTCGATGGTAGCACAGGGGGCAGGATTTATATAGGTTCGAGCCCTCTAAAAGAGGTAATACCCTACTCCTGTGCTTGTGGATTTGTATTATGGGGTGTCGATCACAATGAACAGGGGATTATCACAATGATCGTATGCTATCGCCTAAGATTGCATGAGATTGGATGTAATTGAAGATATTTAACTAAGGACCCCGACCCCCTTTATATAGTGTAAGGGGTAGGGTTACAGATTGGTTCCCTAGTCGGTTTTAGGGAAATAAGGGATATGGTCGAGTCGGCTTCCCTTATCTCTACGTATTCAGGTAGGATTAGGATCCTACTTCTTGTAGAACAAGTCGGGCCGCGCCATCCACCAAGCCCGCCTTCTGGAAGATCCACGCGACTTGGCCCAAGGAGGTGGAGCGTCCAATCGTCTGTCTCCAAAGACCCGGGGACCATGTTGTCCACAATAGCCCCGAGTGCTTCGTGACTGAGTTGTTTAATTCTGAGTTTGGCTTGCAGCCCATCAAGTGTAATTCGAGTGACATCAGTCTTTGTTCGGTCGATGTAGTTTTGCTCGCCAAGTAACCTGCTGATTAAACAAAACAGTTGCAAAGGACTCAAGAGAAAATCTCAAGCCTCTAAAAAGATGTTTGGTACCCAGTCCGACTGGTCGGTATGCTGGCTATTGGCCCTACAGAGAGGCATACCAAGAAAAGTGGATGTAGCCGAGTGATCAGTGTCACCCTGCCTTATCCTCCCTGTAACAAATCATGACATTCGGGTCTGATTGACAGAACTCGACATTCGGTCCAGCAGGGGACATGTCACAATTCGTGTATTTGGGTGTTCAGGCACCCTGACCCGACTTAGTGTGGTGTCAAGCTAGTGATTCTCGGGGGAATACACCCGCCTCCAAGTCCAGGTCATCTGAGTGGTTTTCGTCATGATGACGAACGATCCAGAGATGTGCCACTGAGACCCGACTAAAGAGGTAATTCATGATGCCCGATCTGACTAAAAGTCAAACAGACTATTGACCCCAGGAGGTACATCAAGAGCTGAGTTATAACTCGGGAAGCACCCAGTCCTCATAGACTGACAACTGGCATGAGGCCCGACTGGGGGCACACTACTTTTTTCGACTAGGTTTCATCCGAGTGGCACCTGTACCCGAGTAATGACGTGTACAGCTTGTGGCCCATGTGGGGCATGCTCTCTGGAACCTAAGTCCGGGCCCGAATCTTGAAGCAATGATTAGGGCTCCATTTTTTCCCGCCCAGCACGAAAATTGAAGTGTCGCCCAATTCCTTTTAAATAGAACACGCCGGGGCACTCGAACGGTTATGCTCGTACTGTGCGCCCAAACCTGTTCGTCTTCTCCGCAGCGCTCCCACTAGGGTTCGTCGCCTCCGCCGTTGTAGAGCAAATCCAGTGCCGCCGCCGCCGCCATTTTCCAGATCTAGCCTCGCCGCTCCCATCTCGGCTTGTCCCGCACCAATCCCCACCACTTTCTCACAAATGGTAGAAGACTGGGCGACCTCCGTCACCACCGAGGGGCGACTGCAGAAGCTGGTCGCCGCCAGCGTTCTTTCGGCACAAGAACTCATCGGCTAGCGCCCCGCCGCGGGTGAGTCTTCTCCCACTCCTCGCCAAGAGGAGATCGTCATCTTTGAGTCCCTCTTCTCTCGTGGGCTCGGACTCCCCGCTTCTTCTTTTCTTCGTGCCTTGCTCCACCACTACAATATCGAGCTTTTTCATTTGAATCCGAACTCGATCCTTCAAATTTCAATTTTTGTCCATCTCTGTGAGGCCTTTCTGGGGATTCCTCCCCATTTCAACCTCTTTCGGCATCTTTTCCATTTGAAGGCCTTCCCCAACGACAGTGCCCCTAAGGCAGTCGGCGGGGCTGGATTTCAACTTCGGGGTGGCCTGAAAAAGGAGTACTTCTCTCTGCCACTCCAAACCTCCATGAAGGGATGCCACCAGGAGTGGTTTTATTGTACCAATCCACTTCCCAGTCTTGCTCCGTTTGATGGCAGAAAGCCCCTGGCTTCTCCTTCCTGGATTTCTTCTCCCCCTTCCACCGAAATGGATCAGGTCACCGAGCTACTCGGCCTGATTTAGGAGAAAGAAGAGGGGTTGACCGGTGTGGCCATCGCTATCAATTTCACAAAGCGCCGCGTCCAGCCCCTTAAAGAGAGGGTTCGGCTCGGGTTCGAGTACACCGGCCCGAATGATCTGACTCAGGAAGTAGCCTCCCAGATCTCACATCAGGACGTCACCAACCGAAACGCCGAGTTCTTCGCCACAAGGACACCCATTACCAATCACGGGTGTCCTAAAGGTTTCACCCTTGCCAATCCGCCACCAGAGGTAACGGCCGAATAGTCTTTGTGGTTGTCTTAAGCCCACCAAGTGGTTTTGTTGTCAACATACTAACTCGGGAAAGCTATATCTCTGCGCAGGACCGCCAAGCCTTTTTGTCCCTCCCCACAACGCCTAAGGCCCCTGCTAACAAGGGCGAGAAGCGCCCAAGCAAGGAGTCTGAAGAGGCTCCCGCAGCAAAGAAGGGCAAGGGCCCGATTTCCATCGAAGAGGAGGACATCCTGCTGCCCGAGGGGCTCAGCCGACAAGGCTCGGGCCCCGTAATACATGAGACCACCGAGGAAGGAGCGAGCCAGCCCACGCTGACCCAAAGGCCAAGCAATCAGGCAGCTCCCCCTCCGAAGTCGGGCCGTAGGACATCGCCCAGGAAGAAGTGGGCCCACTCGGCGCCTAAGCCCGTGTCATCCCAGGTGTGGATAACATGGGCTCTGGGTATCCGGAGAAATACTATTGGATGCACCACCTTTTTAGGCTGAGTCAATTGGATCTTCCAGAAGACGGGCTTGGAGGCTGGCGCGGCCCGACGTGCTCTACAAGGAAACGAACTCGTTCCTACTCGAATACATAGATATAGGCGTAACCAACTCGGTTATATCTGTATCTTCTATATACGGATTAGGGATTCTATCTGTAATCCGGCCCCTTGCACTATATAAAGGGGGTCAGGGGCCCCTAGTTCGACATCCAATCCTCAGCTAGACACATATGTCCTCATCATCATACACATATCAACATCCTTGAGATCGACCATAATACAATCCACGAGCACAGGAGTAGGGTATTACCTCGCCCCGAGGACCCGAACCTGTATAAATTCGGCTCCCTGTGCTACCATCGTAGTTGTGATCTTTCGCATAGCCCTATAAAATATATTGCCGACACAAATCATCGACAGTTGGCGCGCCAGGTAGGGGCTAGCGTCACGTTCAACTACTTCGACTTCGATGGCTTCAATTGGCGGATTCGTCTTCACCTACGCCCTCGGCCAAGGCTTTATCTTCGGAGATCTCGGCTTCATCGCTGGCGATGTCGGAGAACTACGGTCGTGTGAGCCGAACCTTGTTCGGTCCACGCATTACCGGGAAGGAGGTACGTGATTCCGGCCGAGCCTCACCACCCCAGGATCTCTCCTCTGGATTCCGATCCGGAAGAAATCCAGTCTGATGATGACAGTTCCGACTGGCCTATCGCTGGGCTTCCCTTCGGTTTCAGTTGGGATCTACCACCTCTTGCTTTACCAGCTCCTTTTGTTGATAAAGAACCAAGTGGCGATCTTATTCCTGGCCTGGATCGCTCTCAGATCCAGTCGGGAATCATAATCCCTCAATCAAGGTTCGTCCCGTTCGGATTAGGAAATTCGGCCGCTGATTTTCATCGGATAACACATCAACTTTTCCAATCTGGGCCAAAAAGCGGAGCACGGCATGCACACACTGGGACGAGTTTTCTGAGTCTGGGCTCAGGGACGACTCTAACCAGATTAATTTCCCGAGTGGACATATCACTCGGATTGGTCAATTCGGCTGCGAGATTTCAACAGATCAGATCTACCGAATCTCAGTCGGACTCTCTTCTGACGAATGATCCAGCACGAGAAGTGGGAGTTATAATCACTCCCATCGACGAGCCAACAAATCGGGATCGGTTGCGTCTCTCTTTCTCGGAATCTGAGTCGGAGGAGAGCGTCAATGGGTTCCTCGACTTTCGTGGCGTCTACGTGCTAGATGGGCAAGCCTCCGGATTGGCTCAGCGTCCCATGGGGGAGGCAGGAGCCGAATAAAACCGCGGAGGTGGAGAAGACCTGCGCGACCAACTACGCGGTCGTGCACGGGAAATCCAGGAGGAGCTGCTTCAAGTCCGCATGGGAGATCACTCGGTCTTCCGTACGCCACAGCAGAACATCCTCGCATGTAAGACCCTCCTAGATAATGTTGGTCCTTTGCTCGGAGAGAACAGCCCCGCAACGCCGATCATGGAACTAATCAAAGCCATGGTGACTGCAGCGGCTGTCCAAGGCACTCGGGATCAGCAGGCCAACTCGGCCAGGAGCCAGACTGCCACGAGTAATACTCGGCACAGTCGGCACACGCGAAGTCGCGGGCAAGACGCCCGCCGAAGTACAAGTCGCGATCTTCGCCTTGACATTGAAGCCCGGCGGAGGGAGCGGGATGAGGATCGGCGCCGTACTCCACGCGTCGAATTCTCCCCCGCCAATCTCCTCCCCCCGGGGATGGATTAATTGACGGGATCAAGGCATTCACACCCCGACTCCGTCAGGTAAACTGGCCCAAAGGATTCAACCCCAAGGGGATTGTGAAATTTGATGGGAGCGGGATCTTGAGACTTGGTTGCAGATCTACTCTCTGGAAATCAAGGCCGCGGGCAGAGGATACAACGTGATGGCAAACTATTTGCCCGTCATGTTAACCCCTCCGGCTCAGAATTGGCTCGCCGGCCTTCCAGAGAACTCAATCGGTTCCTGGGGAGAGCTTTGTGACCAATTTGTCTCTAATTTCCAGGGTACTTACGAGAAGCCCGGAACCCAGTGGGACCTTTATCAGATTCATCAGAAAAAAGATGAGTCGTTAAGGGATTTCATTCGGTGTTTTACCAAGAAGAAGAACACAATCAGGGAAGTTTCGGAGGCAGTCGTCGTCGCAGCCTTCCAGACGGGAGTTCGCAACCCCGATCTAATCAAGAAAATGTCTCGGAAGCCCCCAACTACCGTCAAGGAGATGTTCGCCTTGGCGGATCGATATGCTACCACCTCGGATGCTCTTGCTGAGCGTCAAGAGAATCACCCAAGCAAGCATGAAAGCAAGAAGGACAGGCCCGAGTCGTCCTCCAAGAAGGACAAGAAACGCAAGGGTGTAGAGCTGGTAGCGGTCGCGGATCATGGACGGCAGAAGCTGCCCCGGTCCAACGACTACAACAAGGTTATGGAAGCGCCGTGTCCTTTCCATCCCAATGGAAAGCATGCGGCCAAAAACTGCAACATCTTGAAGAAGTTCACTGAGGAGCACGGCAAGGATGCTCCAAACGACAAACAAGACGACAAGCGTGACCCTCCTCAGGGTTACGCTTACCAAGAAACCGAGCGCGAGCTCAATTACATATTCGGGGGATCGGATGCATATGAGTCCAAGCGTAAGCAAAAGCTATCGCCGAAGTCAATGCAGACTTTTCCAAAGACTTCGAGTACCTTCGGTGGTCTGAGGTTCCGATTAAGTTCGGTCGCTCAGATCACCCTGATCACGTCCCTTGTCCAGGAAGATATCCGCTCATTGTGGATCCTGTGATACGGGGCGTTTGACTGTGCAAGGTCCTGGTCGATGGCGGGAGCGGATTAAATATTCTTTTCGCCAAGACTTTCGACGAGATGCAGATCCCAAGGATGGCGCTCCAAAAGACAGACACGCCGTTTTATGGCATAATTCCGGGAACATCATCGGTGCCGATCGGAAAAATCACTCTTCCGATCACCATTAGCACTTGGGATAACTACCGGACAGAGAACCTCAGCTTCGTGGTGCCCGATTTCGAGACTGCGTATCACGCAATCTTGGGAAGGCCGGGCTTGGCCAGACTCATGGCCGTCCCACTCTACGCCTATTTGGTTATGAAGATGCCAGGTCCGCAGGGCGTAATCACGATCCGTGAAAACGTCAAGTTTTCCCATCTCCTTGATAAGGAAAACTGTGACTTCGCCCAGTCTACCGAAGCGGCTGCCGAGTTGGACAAAACTCGGCAAGCGGCCACTACTCTTTGCGACAAGGGCGACCTACCGAACAAGAAACTATCTAAATCAGGCATCAAGCCTGATGAAGATTTCAATTACACATCACTCGACCCGTCCGATTCAGCCAAAACGGCTCAGATCGGAACAAGGCTCGACCCGAAATATGAGGAGGCACTCGTCATTTTTCTCCAAGAAAATAAAGACGTCTTCGCGTGACTCGGCGGTACGCCCGGGGGCTCACCGACTGAAGCGTGAAAATGGCACTTTTTTGGACAACTCATGGAACATCGAGCAATTACGTCGGTTCTATACCTGACAACCATTGTAACACGTTTATAATTAAATAAAGATAAGTTCTCGTTCACATTGTCTTTACTCTTATGCAATCCAGTTTTTGACTTACTACTTATTTGTGTTTCAATTAGGTAGTAAGTCGGGGGCTACACCTAATTAGGTGCGCAATCGCGCACCTAATCTTTTACCGAAAATAACTCGACTTGCTTCCTAGTCGGATCCCGACTAGTCGGCAAGTCGGGGGCTACACCTAATTAGGTGCGCAATCGCGCACCCTCCCTTTGATTGACTTGCTCCCTAGTCGAATTCCGACTAGCCAGTAAGTCGTGGACTACAACTAATTAGGAGCAATTCGCACCTATTCGATACCTAATCGATCTTTATCTTTTCAAGTCTATGACGAGCCCAGTGTTAATCGTTCCGAGTAACGAAGGAACGTGATCTACTCAGGCAAAAAGCATGACTCGAATAAAGAAAGGTCGATTAGCATGTGCCATATTAAAAAAAAATCATTTACATGGATAATTTACAAGTTCCTACATTTATAGGAAATCTAGCTCTAAGTTATCTACAAGGGACTCGGCGGTCGGCTTCACCTCCTCGAGCAGGGCCAATGCCTCCTTTTCGGAGCAGGCGAAGCCATCCCTGACAGCGTCAAGCTCAACTCGAGGATAATGCGACTTGACGATCACCAGCGCTTGGCTGGTGCTCATCACGCCGACTTCCTTGAGCCGCACCTTCAGCTGCTCGGGGGCTTCGGTCTACCTTTGGATCAGCTCGCCCGAGAGCTTGGCTCGGCGTCACCAGCATAGAGCCGTCGTCGAGTGGGCTCCACTGCCGCCAGGAGCTCATCATATCGCGCTTGCGTGGTTTTGGCGTTCTCCTGAAGAACGCCATACTGCGCTAGCGTCTTCCTCTTATGCTCTGTCAAGAACAGAGAACGCACAATTACATAATTGTGTGAACACCAGAGGATCGGAGTCAGTCGGGCGTGGGGACTTACCCTCCAACTCGGCGATGACTTTCGCCTCCGACTTCTCCAGGGCCAGCCTCTTGTCCTGAGATTTGGCCAGCTCTGCTCGAAGGCTGGCAATCGTGGCGTCGCGCGCTGCACATGGTGCGGGGCCTGATGTCATTCGGTCACATGCAAGCCGAGAAATCCTGACTCAGGTTGGGGTACTTACACCGAAAGGAGCCTGCAAGGTCGAACTTTTCGTCCTATAGTTCCTTGATCCGGGCCTGCAGCTCTCGACGCCCTTGGTCGCCTTTGCCCGACCCTAATAATCCCCTCCACGGATTTAATCCGTTCTATTTGGGGGAGGAAGTAATTGAGGAACTTAGTTTTCCTCTCAGAGTAGCCACCAAGTTCCTGCAAGGAGGGAGAATATTCACCCTCCTACCTCAAGCCGAAGAAAATCTACTCTGTGGATCAGAAGGCTTACCCTGGCCATTTTGCCACGTTCAGCGGCGTACTCGAAGAAGGTCTTCCTGACCTTCTCCTCGGCCTCGTCGTCGATGAGGGCCCAATCTCCGGCCTCGTCCCTCTAGCCTGCCGAGAGCTTCGGCTCGGCCTCCTTGGGGTGAGGTGGGGGCTAGCGAGGGATCTCTTCCACCATCGGCTCGGCCGTCTCGCCGCCTTCAATGGACGGCTTCGGGCTCGAGGCTGTGATAGTGGCGCCTCCCCCGACCTTGGTTCCCGACGCAGCTTCCGTCAGCTCTACCGGCGGGGTCACCGCATCGGCTGTCGGAGGAGGTGCCGCCTGACTCGGCTCAGCAGGTTTTGATGCTGGCCTAGTCGGGCGATCCGACGGAACTTCCGCCGACGGTTTCCTGAAATAGAGAAATGGTTCAGTCAAAGAAAACATGAAGAAGACTACCAGGCGGTGGCAGGGCTGTGCTTACCAATTGGAGGTCTTAATCTTCATGCCGGCGCCCCTCTGAGTGAAAGTTCCACTCAAGGAAGCATCGGGTGGGCCATTCGGCCTGGCTTGAGGGGCTGGATTTTCTCCCCTCTTTGGTGACGCACCGCTACCCGCCCTCGAGGGATGAGTCCCTTGACTACGCTCGTGGGCCGGCGTCGGCGGGCTCGCTCCTTCCTTGGGAGCCTCGCGGACCTTCGGCCCCGAGCTTCGCTGGTTGCGCCTCCCGGATGGCGGGACATCCTCCTTCGCGGAGGAAGCTGGGCCCTTGCCTTTCTTCGCCGCCGGGGCCTCTTCTGGTTCCCCTCCAGGGCGCTTCTCGCCCTTGTCAACGGGAGCCTTAGGAGTCGGGGCAAGGGATACGAAAGCTTGGCGGTCTTGAAAAAGAGCACGGTTTCCCCGAGTTGGCGTCGAAACAGAGCTGCTCGGTACATGAAACAAGCTGGAAGAATACTCAATCCTTACCTCCGGTGGCGGATTGTTAAGGGAAAAGCTCTTGGGACTTCCTTGATTGGACAAGAGAGTTCCTGGAGCAAAGAACTCGGAAAGCCGGTCGACGGCGTCCGAGTTGGGGCATCCGTCTCCCGAGTCGAGTCGGATGGCCCGGTGTACTCGAACCCGAGTCGTATCCTTTCCTTAAGAGGCTGGATGCGGCGCTTTGTGAAGGAGATAGCTACTGCAACGCAGGTCAGCCCCTCCTCTTTGAAACATTGGATCAGGCCGAGCAAATTGGTGACCTGACCCATTTCGGACGAAGGAGGGGGAGAATTCCAAGAGGAGGAAGCTCGGGGCTTTCTCCCATCAAAACAAGGAAGACCAGGGGTTGGAGCAGTAGAACCACTCCTGGTTCCACCCCTTCAAGGAGGTCCCGAGTGGCAAGGGGAAATACTCCTTCTTGAGGCCGCTCCGGAGTTGAAATCCGGCCCCGCCAACGGCCTTGGGGGCGTTGTCGGTGGGATCGGCTTTTAAGAAGAAGAGATGGGGGAAAAGGGCGAAGTGGGGAGCAATCCCCAGAAAGGCTTCGCAGAGATGAACAAAGATAGAAAGTTGAAGGATGGAGTTGGGGTTCAGATGAAAGAGCCCAATTCCATAGTGGTTAAGCAAACCACGGAGAAAGGAGGAAGCGGGGAGTCCGAACCCGCGGGAGAATTACTCGAAAACAACGATCTCCTCTTGGTGAGGAGTGGGGAAGGACTCACCCGCGGCGGAGCGCCAGTCGATGAGCTCCGGTGTCGGGAGAACACCGGCGTCAACCAGGGCCTGCAACCGCTCTTCGGTGGTGTTGGAGGTTGCCCAATCCCCTGCCATTGGAATGTGGTCGGGAAGGAGGAGCGTCGAAGGCGGATCTGGAGTTTCACGGCGGTGGCGGCGTTAGGGTTGCTCGGTGGCGGCGGGAGTGCGAAAACCCTAGCGGAAGTGTTTTGGGGAGATGAATGGATTGGGCGCACAGTGCAAGCGTACCAGTTCAAATCCCCCGGCGTGCTGGATTTAAAGGAAAACGGGCGACGTTCCGTTTCCGCGCAAAGCGGGAAGGAATGAAGCCCTAGAATCATCGTTTCAGGGTTTGGGCTCGGACTTAGGTTCCTGAGAGCATGCTCCACGTGGGCCGCAAGCTGTACACGACATTACTCGGGTACAGGTGCCACTTGGGTCGACTTAGTCGGGAAGATAGCACGCCCCCTGTTGGGCTTTATGCCAGTCTTCAGTCTAAGGATTGGGCGCTCCCCAAATTACAACTCAGCTTTTGATGTGCTCCCTAGGGATAGTAGTTGGTTCGGCTTTCAGTCGGATCGAACATCGAAAGTTCTTTTTAGTTCTTCCGGTGGCACATCTCCGGATCGTTTGTCATCAAGACAAGCACCACTTGGGCAAATTTTAATTCAGCTCTTGGCGTACCCCCTAAGGTCAATGGCTGGTCTGATTTCCTAATCAGATTGGGCGTCAAGAGTTACCTCTTCGGTTGGGTCTCAGTGGCACATCTCCGGATCGTTTGTCATCAAGACAAGCACCACTCGGAGGACCTCAACTTGGAGGCGGGCGTATTCTTCTGGGAATCACTAGCTTGACTCCGCACTGGTCGGGTCAGGGCGCCTGAACACCCTACACAAGTTGTGACATGTCCCCTGCTGGACCGAATGTTGAGCTCTGCCAGTCAGACTCGAATGTCATAATTTGTAACAGGGAGGGTAACGTCTGGTGGCACGGATCACTCGGCAACATCCACCTTTCTGGTATACCTCTCCGTGGGGCCAATAGCCAGTATACCGACCAGTCGGGCTGGGTACCAGACATCTTTTAAGACTTAAGATCTTCTCTTGAATCCTTTGCAACTGTGTTGTTTGATCAGCAGGTTATCGGGCAAACGGAACTTCATCAACCTGACGAAGAGTGACGTCACTCGGGTTACATCTGAAGGGCTGCAAGCTGAACCCCGAATCAAGACAACCCTATGGCGAAGCACTCGGGGGCTACTGTGGATAACATGGGCCCTGGGTATCCGGAGAAATACTATTGGACGCACCACCTCTTTGGGCCGAGTCAATTGGATCTTCCAGAAGACGGGCTTGGAAGCTGGCGTGGCCCAACGTGCTCTACAAGGAAACGAACTCGTTCCTACTCGAATACATAGATATAGACGTAACCAACTCGGTTATATCTGTATCTTTTATATACGGATTAGGGATTCTATCTGTAACCCAACCCCTTGCACTATATAAAGGGGGTCAGAGGCCCCTAGTTCGACATCCAATCCTCAGCTAGACACATATGTCCTCATCATCATACACATCTCAACATCCTTGAGATCCACCATAATACAATCCACGAGCACAGGAGTAGGGTATTACCTCGTCCCGAGGGCCCGAACCTGTATAAATTTGGCTCCCTGTGCTACCATCATAGTTGTGATCTTTCGCATAGCCCTATAAAATATATTGCCGACACAAATCGTCAACACCAGGCCAGGCCGAGAGGCCCTCCCGACGCCTTTTCAAGCCGGTCTTCCGCTCAGAAGGGCGCCAGAATAAAAATAAAGACCTCCGGTCGGTGAGTGTAAACTTTGTCACACCTTGTTAGTCTTCGATGTTTGTTGTTTCTATGTTGAAATGTCCCCTCTTTCAGGAAACCGTCGGAGGAAATCCCAACTGACCGCCCGGCCGAGCCAGCGCCGGAGCCTGAAAAGGCGGCTGCTGAGCCCAGTCGGGAGCCTCGCCTCCCCCTCCTCCTCCTTCGCCTCCAATGCCTCCACCGACTATCATGGAACTTCCGCCACGCAAGCCGAACGAAGCCGAGCAGGAGGCTGAAGTCCCAGCCGGTGATGCCCCTCCCCGAGCCCGAAGCCGACTGATGGGGGCGGCGAGGAAGCCGAGCCAGCCGTGGAAGAGATTCCACGCCGACCTCCATCTCCCTCGGAGGAGACTGAGCCCAAGTTCTCGGCGGCCTGGGGAGATGAGGCAGGGGACTGGGCTCGGCTCGACGACGAAGAGGAAGAAAAGGCTAAGGAGGCCTTCTATGAGCACGCCGCAGCATGCGGTCGACTGATCAGGGTATGTTTCCCAACCAGTCGAGTACGTCTTGTCGACTCGAAGTAGAGCAATGTCAATATATACTCTTTTCTGCAGGAACTTGGTGACTTTTGCGAGAGGAAGACCAAGTTTCTCAACTATTTCCTCCCTAAAATAGAAGGATCAAAGCCGTGGAGAGGCAGATAGTTGAGACCCAGATCGAAGCGACCAAGCTGCGTTGGAAGCTGTAGGCCGAGATCAAGAAGCTGCAGGATGAGAAGTTCAACATCGCAGGCTCTCTCCGATGTAAGTATCCCAACCTAAGTCAGAATTGTAAGCTCTGTATGCATCCGAGTGACATCACACTCCGCACATTGTGCAGCTTGTGACCCCACGATTGCCAGCCTGTGGGAGGAGCTGGCCATGTCCAAAGACTCTGAGGCCGCCGCCCAAGCAGAGCTGAAGAAGTCCTAGGACCAGAAGCTGGCCCTGGAGGGGTCGGAGGCCCGAGTTAGAGGGTAAGTCCCTAACCCAACCGACTTCGAATCTCCAATGTTGTACAGTTGCATGACTGCATCTGTGTCTCTGCTGATAGAGTATAAGAAGAAGACGCAAGCTCAGTATGACATTTTGAATGAAAACATCAAAACCGCGCTAGTGCAATATGAAGAGCACCTGGTGGCCGTGGAGCCCACTCGGCGACGACTCTACAATGGTGACGCTGAGCCAAGCAACCGTGCTGAGCTGATCCAAAGGTGGACCGATGCCCCCAAGAAGCTCAAGGCCCGACTTAAGGAAGTCGGCTTGATGAGCACCACCAAGCGGCTGGAATCGCTCAAGTCCTCAGATCCCCGAGTTGACCTTGGGTCTGCTGGGATCAGGGCAACCGCACCGAGGAGAAGGCGTAGGTCCTGCTTGAAGAAGTGTAGCCCGCAGCCGAGTCACTTGTAGATAACTTAGATTTGGATTCCCTATAGATACATGAACCTCTTGTAATTTATCAGTCCATTGTATGTAAACAGTTCATCCAATGTAATATGAGTTATGCTATCTTTCTGTGAACTTTGTATTTTGCCCGAGTAGATTAGGTTCCTTTTACTAAGCGTTATGCTAAGCGCATCAAGTTCCTTAGCGTTAGGAGTTGGCACGGAGCTCTGTCTCCAAAAACCCGGTCGGGAAGTATGAGTGTTGCATGGAAACAAGAGTTACGTTACTCGGAACAAATAATACTTAGGCTCAACAAGAAGTCAAAAAGAAAGATATCAATGTGGTGCAGATTGCACCTAATTAGGTGTAGCCTCCGACTTACTGGCTAGTCAGAATCCGACTAAGGAGCAAGTCAAATCAATCTTAATAAAAGAGAAGAAAGGGGTGCGCGATTGTGCACCTAATTAGGTGTAGCCCCGACTTACTACTTAATTGGAACACAAATAAGTAGCAAGTCAGAAACTGAATTGCACAAGTGTAAAGATAATGTAAATGAAAACATATCTTTATTGAATTGTAAATGTGTGTACGACAGCCGTCAGGTATAGAACCGACGTAATTGCTCGATGTTCCACGAGTTATCCATGATAGTGCTGTCTTCTCGCCTCAGTCGGTAAGTCCCCGGGCGTGCCATCGAGTCAATAATGTACGGACCTTTCCAGCGTGGGGAGAGTTTATGGCCACTCGTCTGATTGATCCGAAGGACCAAATCACCAACCGAGAAGGCATGATCCCACACATTACGACTGTGGTAACGAGGTAGCCCTTGGAGGTACTTTGCCGACCGAATGGTTGCAGCATCCCGAGCTTCCTCTAGTCGGTCGAGTTCGTCAACGCGACTGGCCTCTGACTCGTCTTTGTTGAACTTTTGAACTTGGGGCGACCCGAATTGTAGCTCCGTTGGGAGGACCACCTCATATCCATATACAAGGAAGAAAAGTGACTGCCCCATTGCCCGACTGAGACTTGTGCGAAGCCCCCAGAGTGTGGTAGGCAATTCCTTCATCCACTTTGCTGCATATGGCTTGAGCCGATCAAAGATGCGCGCCTTGACGCCGTGTAGAAGCATACCATTCACGTGCTCGACTTGCCCATTGCTCCGAGGATGTGCCACTGAAGCAAAGCAAATCTCTATGCCCACATCTTCGCACCAGATTTGAAACTCGTCACTTCTGAATTGAGAGCCGTTGTCCGTAATAATCCGAGAGGGCACAAGAAACCAAGTGACGATTTCCTGAAAGAACTCGGTGGCCTTGGCTGCCGTAATCTTGGTCACAGGCTTAGTTTCAATTAATTTGGTGAATTTGTCTATGGCAACGAAGATATGTTCAAAACCACCCAGGGCCTTCTTGAGATGTCCGACTATGTCGAGCCCCCAGACGGCAAACGGCCAGGTGGTAGGGATCGTCTGAAGTTCCTGAGCCGGCACATGAATCTGGCAAGCAAAGAACTGACAACCTTCGCATTTCCGGACGATCTCCTTTGCATCCGAGATAGTAGTCCGCCTGTAAAATCCTTGAAGAAAGGCTTTGCCGACCAACGTAGCTGAAGCAGCATGATGGCCGCAGATACCTGAGTAAATTTCACGCAACGAGGCGCGTCCTTCCAACTCGGATACACACTTTTGAAGTATGCCAGAGGCACTTCGGCGGTATAGGATTCCTCCGAGTACCACGTATGCACGGCTCCAACGTTCAATTTGTTCAGCAGCCCCCGATCATCGGGAAGCTTCTCTTCTTGCAAATACTCCAAATACGGTCGCATCCAATCCGAGTCGAGGGCGAGCACTTCTGACTCGGGTAGTGGTTTATCCGGTTGGGGTAGTTGCTCTTGCGGTGTGATGGAGGGGCCGTGAAGCTCTTGCACAAAGATCCCAGCTGGGACTGTTGCTCGACTAGAGCCCATGTTCGCAAGCTCATCTGCCGCCTCGTTGTCTCGCCGTAGGATATGTATAAGCTCCAATCCATCAAACTTATCTTCTAACTTTCTGACCTCTTGACGTTAGGCGGCCATATTGTCGTTGACACAAGTCCAATCCTTCTGTACTTGGCTCACCACGAGTTGAGAATTCCCGCGAACCACCAATCGCCGAATACCGAGCGATATGGCAATATGGAGCCCATGGATGAGTGCCTCGTACTCGGCTGCGTTGTTTGAAGCTGGAAAATGAATCTGGAGGACATACTTGAGTCGTTCGCCTCCAGGTGATATGAGAACGATACCAGCCCCCGAGCCCTGTCGCCGAAGAGAGCCATCAAAGTACATGTTCCAGTGCTCGGACTATTCGATGACTAGGGGAGCCTGCATCTCTGTCCACTCGGCAACGAAGTCGGCGAGTGTTTGTGACTTAATAGCGCTGCGTGGTTTGAACGAGAGCCCGAAAGCCCCGAGTTCCACTAACCATTTAGCGATTCTCCCAGTGGCTTTCCGATTATGAAAGATATCTCTAATAGGGAAAGAAGTGACCATCGAAATTGGATGTTCTTGAAAGTAGTGCTTCAGCTTCTGAGAGGCGATCAGGACTGCATACAAAAGCTTCTGCACTTGCGGATAGCATACCTTGGACTCGCCCAATACTTCGCTAACGAAGTAGACCGGGCACTGAGCCTTATAGACGCGTCCTTGCTCTTCCCGTTCTACTACCACCGCGGCACTCACTACATGAGTGGTAGCCGCAATGTATAGTAGAAGCGGCTCCTGCGGCATGAGAGATGCCAAGACATGTGGTGAAGTGAGGAACAATTTATGATCCTCAAAAGCCTTCTGTGCCTCGGGTGTCCAGACAAACTTGTCCTGCTGCATCTTCAATAGTTCAAAGAAGGGCGACCCACGCTCACCGAGCTGCGAGATGAATCGACCGAGTGCTACTATGCATCCATTTAGACGCTGGACATCACTTTAGCAAGTTGGGGGAGCCATATCTATGATAGCTCTAATTTTTTTGGGTTAGCCTCAATCCCACGGTGAGACACCACGAAACCGAGTAGCTTTCCCGAAGGGACCCCGAAGACACACTTCTCCGGGTTCAACTTCATGTTGTATGCCGACAGGCTCTCGAATGTCTCCGATAGGTCGGTGACCAAGTCGGAGGATACCCGAGATTGGACGACAACATCATCGACGTATGCTTCCACGTTACGCCCGAGTTGGTTGTGAAAGCATCGCTGAATGCAACGCTGATATGTTGCTCCAGCATTTTTCAACCCGAAGGGCATAGTGACATAGCAGAAAGCCCCAAACGGAGTGATGAACGAAGTCTTGATGCAATTTTCTTCTTTCAAGCTAATCTGGTGATAGCCCGAGTAGGCATCCAGAAAGCTCAAAAGCTCGCAACCGGCAGTGGAATCAACCACCTGGTCGATGCGAGGTAGTCCGAATGGATCCTTGGGGCATGCTTTATTTAAGTCGGTATAGTCGACACACATACGCCAAGTACCATTCTTCTTCTGCATAATTACCGGATTTGCCAGCCAGTAGGGGTGGAGCACCTCCCTTATGAAACCAGCGGCTAAAAGTTTGGTGATCTCCGCCTTGATGGCTTCCTTCCCATCCTGCGCAAACCGACGCAGCCGTTGCTTGACCAGCTTGACTTTGTCGTGTACATTTAAGGAGTGCTCGATCACCTTCCTCGGGACATCCGGCATGTCAGACGGTTTCCAAGCAAAGATGCCCGACTTGTTTGGAGAAAGGTGATGAGCGTCTCTTCCTATTTCGGATCAAGCCTGTCCCGATCAGAGCCGTTTTGGTTGTGTCGGACGGGTCGAGCGAACTCCGCTTAACATCTTCGTCAGGCTTGATGCCTGACTTAGATTGCTTTTTGTTTCGCCCGTCGCCCTCGTCGCGAAGAGTGATGACCGCCTGCCGGATCTTGTCCAACTCGACAGCCGCTTCAGCCGACTGGGATAAGTCACAGTTTTCCTTATCAAGGAGACAGGAAAACTTGACGTCTCCGCGGACTGTGATTACGCCCTGCGGGCCTGGCATCTTCATAGCTAGGTAAGTGTAATGTGGGGCGGCCATGAATTTGGCCAAGCCCGGCCTTCCCAAGATTGCGTGATACATAGTCTCGAAATCGGCCACCTCAAAGCTGAGGTTTTCTGTCCGGTAGTTGTTCCGAGTGCTAAAAGTGACCGGAAGAGAAATTCTCCCAATCGGCACAGAGGAGGTTCCCGGAATTATGCCATGAAACGGCGCATCAGTCTTCTGAAGCGCCGACCTTGGAATCTGCATCTCGTCAAACGTCTTGGCGAAAAGGATATTCAACCCACTCCCGCCGTCGACTAAGACTTTGCGCAGTCGGACGTTCCGTACCACATGATTCAGGATGAGTGGATATCTTCCTGGACATGGGATGTGAACGGGGCGATCCAAGCGATCAAATTTGATCGGGACTTCAGACCATTGAAGGTATTCGGGGGTCACCGGAACAGCTGCATTGACTTCCCGAGTAGTAATCTTTTTTTTTACGTTTGGACTCAAATGCATCTGATCCCCCATATATGTTGTTGAGCTCACGCTCGGTTTCTTGGTAAGCGTCACCCTGAGGAGGATCACACTTATCATCTTGCTTGGCATCCTTCGAAGTGTCCTTGTTGTGCTCCTGAGCGATCCTCTTCTGGACATTGCAGTTCTTTGCCGCATGCTTTCCATTCGGATGGAAAGGACACGGCGCCTCCATTACTTTATTGTAGTCATTGGACCGAGGCGGCCTCTGCCAACCATGATCCACAGCTGCCACCAATTCTTCACCCTTCCGCTTTTTGTCCTTCTTGGAAGATGACTCGGGCTTGTCTTTCTTGCCTTTATTTTTACTCAGGCGATCCTCCTGGCGCTCGGCGAGAGCATCAGAGGCAGTGGCATACCAGTCTGTTAGAGTGAACATCTCTTTGACAGTAGTCGGGGGCTTCCGAGACATCTTTTTGATTAAGACAAGCTCCCTTTTGGAAAGCTGCGACAACGACCGCTTCAGAAATATCTCGGATTGTGTTTTTCTTCTTTGTGAAACGCCGAATGAAATCTCATAACGACTCATCTTTTCTCTGATGAATCTGATAAAGGTCCCACTAGGTCCCAGGCTTCTTGTAAGTGCTCTGGAAATTGGCGACGAATTGGTCGCAAAGCTCTCCCAGGAACAGATTGAGTTCTCTGGAAGGCCTGCAAGCCAACCCTGAGCCAGGGGAGTCAACATGACGGGCAGATAATTTGCCATCCCATCATAGTCTCCATCCGCGGCTTTGATTGCCAGAGAGTAAATCTGCAACCAAGCTTCTGGGTCCCGCTCCCCGTTAAATTTCACTATTCCCTTAGGGTTAAACCCCTCGGGCCAGTTGACCTGACGAAGTCGGGGTGTGAATGCTTTGATCCCATCAATCATTCCATCCCCAAGGGGAGGAGATTGATGGGGAGGTATTTGGCGCGGCGAAGTGCGGCACCGGTCTTCTCGGTAATGATCACCATGATGCTTAGCGTGGTCGTTGCGACGATCGTTTCTGTCGTGGTTTCGATTGAAACCATCTCTATCGTCATCTCGGTGACGTCTCTTGTATTCTTCTCGCTCCCTCCGCTGAGCCTCGATGTCGAGGCGAAGGTCATGATTTGTGTTTTGACGAGCGTCTTGCCCACGAGTTGGTGTGCGCCGACTGCGCCGAGTGTTGCTCGTGGCAGTCTGGCTTCTGGCCAAGTCGGCCTGTTGATCCCGAGTACCCTGGATAGTCGCTGCCATCACCATGGCTTTAATCTGCTCCATGATTGGCGTTGCGGGACTCTTTTCTCTGAGTAACGGACCAACGTTATCCAAGGGGGTCTTGGATGCAAGGATATTCTGTTGTGGCGTACGGAAGACCGAGTGATCTCCCATACGGATTTGGAGTAATTCCTCCTGAACTTCACGCCCACGACCGCGCAATCTATCGCGCTGATTTTCTCCACCTCTGTGGGTATGCTCGGCTCCTGCTTCATCTATTCGGTGTAGGGCCGACCCGGAAGGTTGTCCATCCACCACGTAAACACCGCGAAAGTCAGGGAACCCGTTGATGCTCTCCTCCGACTCGGATCTCGAGTAAGAGAGGCTTAACTGATCCTGACTTGTTGGCTCATCGATGGGGTGATTATAACTCCCACTTTCCATGATGAATTGTTTGGCGGAAGGAAACCCGACTGAGATTCGGCAGAACAAATCCGCTGAAACCTAGCAGCCGAATTGGTTAATTCGAGTGGCATCCTAGTGTCAACTCGGGAAGTAGATCCGGTTAGAGTTATCCCCGAGCCGGAACTCGGGAAGCTCATCCCAGCAAGTGTCTGTTGGGCTCCATCCCATAGCCCAGACCGGAAAAGGCGGCGTGTTATCTCATGGAAAACAGTGCCGAGTTTCTCAATCCGGACGGGGTGTTGCACAATTGAGAAGTTGCAGTTCCCGATTGGATCTGATCGCGATCCAAATCAGGAATAGCAAAGCCGATTGGTCACAATGAACAGGGGATGATCACAATTATCGTATGTTCTTGCCTAAGATTGCACGAGATTGGATGTAATTGAAGATGTTTAACTAAGGACCCCGACCGCCTTTATATAGTATAAGGGGTAGGGTTACAGATTGGTTCCCTACTCGGTTTTAGGGAAATAAAGGATATGGCCGAGTCGGTGTAACATCCTCATTTTCCTTTAAAAATAAAATGCATGCATGGCATTTGCATAAAAATAAAATTTCGGTTTAAAAATAAAAAGAATTGCAAAATGAGTATGTTACTTGTTTAAAATTAAAACTTAAAAAAATTGAGTTTGTTTTATAAATATCTTATGAAGCAATTAAACCTTAATTCTTTAATTTCGAAAAGAGAAAATAAAATTATATTGACTTTTATTTTCAAAAGAGAAAATCAGGAATTTTAAACCTTTTCCTATTCATTTTCCTCTTCTTCCTTGGACCCACTTGTCATCTCTCTACCCCTCCCACTTCCCTCCACCTCCCTGTCTTTCCCTCACTTTGTCTTCCAGCGCAGGAAGCCAATGGGAACAGGAAACTCCCCAAATCCTCCCTAATATTTCACCTCCCCACTAAGCCATCACTCCCTCTTAATTGGCATCAGTTTTAGCCTTGATTCTCCATCTAATCACGCAGCTAATCCTCTCCCCTTCCTCTCTGTTCATCTAGAAAACTCTAGTCCCGAGCTTACCAATCCTCTTTTCGTTTTTCTTCGATTCTGCTGCAAGTAAGTCACCTCTTCCAAAACTGTTCTGGGACATCCTACATAATCTTCTCACGGTTCTATTTCGCCCAGGAATTCGCAGATCCGAGGTCCGTACCTCCAGCAATCTAACAACGAAGCTCGGCCACCCAATTCTTGGCCGCCTCTAGTCTTCCTCGCCTCAGCACCGCCTTAATGCGAATTTTGTCAAACCGTCCGAGGACATCCTGGACATCTTCATCGCGAATCCATCCGAATAAAGCGCTCGCAGAATCGTTGACTGAGCGCGATGAAATCGATCGCCGAAGACCTTACCGGAATCTGCTGCAGCGCCTGTTCGTCGAAATCATCTGTTTCGAGCGGTGAGACTCCAGTTCGTCGCCTCCTCTACCTTCCCCATGTCTCCCTCTTCCTTCACAAGGTCTTGGCTGAGCTTTTGCTTCACCGGGAAGCACCGCCGCCGTGCGCCTCTTCTTCTCCACGGCCAGCAACGCCGCCGAGCCGCAGTTTGCCTTCCCTCGGGACCGCCTCTCCCGGCATCACCGTGCCGCCGCCTTGCCCCTAAACCCTGCTGCTGCCCCTCCCTCACTGCCGTTCGGCCGAGCCGCCGCATGCCGCCATGTCCCGCCGTCTCGAGCGCCATCACCCTCACCGCCGTCCCTCTCCCCACGTTCCGACCCCGCCCCTAGGATCGCCATGCCCGCCTCTCTCTTCCCCTCCCCTTGGTCGACGCCGCTGCGCCGCCATTCGCCGTCGCCGCCACCTTCCCGAGCTGTCACCACCGCCTCCCCTACGACCGTGCCGCTGACGGTTGGGTCCTCTCTGTCACCAACTGTTGCCGTTCATGTTGGCAGCAGCGTCACACAAACAGCGTTAGCGCAAGATCTGTGTCGCGGCAAGATGAGCACCATCACACATGGGCCTCGCGTCATGGGCCAAGACCAGCGGTCGAGCTCCCCATTTCCTTTTCTAATTTTCTTAAGCAGTAAATTTGTTTATTTCATACCTTTAATTCTATAAGTCCAAAAATTTTCAAATAAATTTCATAATGCTTATGAAAGTGTGTTCTACCATTATACAAATTTTCATAAATATTTAAGAACATTTAATTTTCTGCTTAATTATTATATTAATAAAATGTCTTTAAATTGCTATTTAAATGATTTCAGTTCGATAAAATTGCAAATAAATATTTTGTTGACCAGAGAAGTAAACATTACCATTTTGTGTTATTTTTTTTCCATGAACATGAGCATACTTGTCATTCCATGTTTTATTTGAGCATTTGTGTTTATCTCTGTTTCTTCGCTTTTTAGGATCTAGCGACGATAGTTTCGCGATCAATCCTCCGGAAGACCACCAAGGCTGTGCTGATCAAGGCAAGTGCTGAACTTCGCTACCTATGTTTATAAAAGACTTTTCTAGAATTGTAAACTTGCATGCTATGTTAGAGATGTAGAAAAATGCTAGTTGTTAATCATAGTTAAAACCCTGTTTAATATTATCTTATTAAACTTGTACCTTGCTGCCTAGGACTAATTATTTAGTCCTTGAATATTGCCATCCCTTGAATTAGGTTTTGGTCATATTAGCTATGCTTAGTTGCAATCAAATTAAAATTGGATGCATGATGATAATATCAAATGCTTATTTAACGTGGATTTTAAAGGACAGTTGGTACTTTCAAGCTTGCAAATGGGTGTAGTCAGGATAGTGGGAGCTATCGGGTAAAAATGTTTTATAAAACCTGATCAGGGTGGATGGTTGCAAGGTTGGTGCAGCAAGCACGAGACTTGGGTCCAGTGTGGGAACCACCCTGGTCCCTAAGGACCGATTCCTTGAGGTAGACGAGCTAAGTACAATAGTGCGGCCATGCATGCTTGTATGGGCAGGCCCTGGCTTAGTATCCTTCGAACCCCTAGTTTTGGCATTTCAGTCAGTGGAGTAGACAGTTGGTGCTGTTCTATCGGCGCAAGAGGGGCATTGCAGTGGAAACCTTAGCGGGAATGCCTTAACTAGGAGGACGTTGGAAAAAGGCCTTGTGGTGATCATTTTTCCCCTGGGTGCATCCTCGGGAAGAACCACCTCGCGTGGAGCGTGCAACCTCTGCAGAGTGTAAAACTATCTTGATAGCTGTGCCCACGGTCAAAGGCGGACGACGGGGAGCTGCCTCGTGGTACTTCTTACCTTTTTGTTTTCAAAATGGTGTTTTAAAGGAAAAACCACGATCGCCGTTGTGTGTTTTGTTTTCTCTCCTCACAGTGCGTGCTGTGAGCGCTGAGGGTGTTGCACGGTGGGTGCCGTGAGTAGCCAGGTTGGGCAAAACCGGTTAAAGCCGGAATTTCAAAGAAAACAATTCGAATATTTGTTTTTCCCTCAACACTTTTCAAACCGTTTTATAAAATCTTAGGCAAACTTGTAAAACTGGTTTTATGCAAAAGAACTCTATCCTCCCCTTGTAAACCTTAGATGCATCTAGTCAGCCTTGCTTGTTGAGTATAATGTATACTCACCCTCACCTTTTATGCGGGGCTGCTCATTCCAACGAGCAGGTCTGGATCAGCACTACCCCTATCCCGAGGAGGAGATGTACCAAGATGAAGATTTCTCTGCTGGAACTCAAGACGAAGATCTCTCTGACGCCTAGGACGCTACTATAGCCCGCCTGTGGGATTGGTTGTTGTATTTTGCCTCTTCCATTTGGAGTTATGGAAGACTGTTAAGACTTCCGCTGTGTAAGGCCTGCGTGCCTGAATTTTGTACTCTGATTTAGCGTCTTGTAACGCACTCTCTTGTAACATTTGTTCGAATTGTAATGGGAATGATCCAAAGATCTGAAAGCTGTGTGTACTAGCTACTTGATCCAGGGACTAGTACAGGTAAAGCACAGAAGGGACTCAACTCCATTTTGCGGGTCCCGACAGAGTTGGTATCAGAGCCTAGGCTGTAGGACGCAACCTACGTAGACTGATGTATCCTTAAGGATTTAATTTTATTATACAAATCTACTTTGAAAATGTCGCAACCTCTTCTCTTTTGTCTCCTCTTATCTGATATTCTCATCTTCTGTCCTCGAATCTTGTTCTCGCATCTTGTTCTCGCATCTTGCTTTCGCATCTTGTGCTGTCCCTTTTGTTTATTCAACAAGACATTGTTTCAAAATTCTTCTCTGATTCAAAAATTTAGTCAACATCCTTCCCTCTCATTGGAGATTTTGAAGCTACAAGTCATGGACGACTATAGCAAGCTAAAAGGAAGCATCGATGATGCAAGGCCACTTCAAAAGGTAGAGAAGCGTCAAAGAGGGAGAAAACTTTTGAAAGTCAAGAAAGTTGCTTAAGTCCATAGGAACCCTATATATTTAACCGTATTAGACGTTATGCGATCTTCTTATTTGAGTTTGAGATGGTTTGCATTGGTTTGACCATGCAGTCATCGCTTTCATGTTTTTGAACCATTGTTTCTTATTGCTTCTTAAGATGTTTCAGTTGTGGTTTCTATGGGTTTGTGCAGATTTTAAGAAAAGTTTTGTTTCAAAGAAAAACATTCGAAACTAAACTATCTTCAAATAACTATTTATCAAGAACCTTTCAAAAATTTTCTGTATATTTCAGGGAAAAACTTTTCTTGAATTTCATAAAAGGTTCTTACAACTAAACCTTACTTTCAAAATATAAGACAGTCTTTATACCTTGTTGGTAAAAAAAAACATTTTGGTTACTTGGTCTTTTTGTCAACACCAAATCTTTAAACATTATATTTCAAAGTGAAACCTCTTACAAAATATGTTTCCGCATTTTTCAAAAAAAATTTATGAGATGGTCTTTTTGAAAATTTCCTAAAAGATTTTTTTAAAAGCAAAGTACAATTCATTAAACCTTCATCGCAAAAGAAAGGTGTTTCCATACTTGTTTGAAATAACATTCTTTCAAAAAAAAACCTGGTTTCCCTAGTATCGCAAGGAATATTTACATTTGCCTTAAAATAGAGTAGTGTTTTTACAAAAAGAAAAATTTTCTTATCTTATTTTTGTGTTAGACAAAATCCCTGCACATTTCATGTTCAAAAAGCTAAAGTCTAAAAATGGTTCAATTCTCTGCTTTTTGAATGTTTTCTTAAAATCACTTAGTTCAAAAAGTTGTATTTCCAAAAAGAGTTTTGCAACTTTTTAATTCCTTGCTAAAGATTACATTTCTACAAAATCAAAAACTTTCTTAAATGCTTTTCAAAACAAAAGGGGTGCCTTCACAACAATTAATTTTGATTTGCATAAATCTTTAAGCAAGAGGTTTACCAAAGGTTATTTATCCAAAAGAAAATGTTTCTAAAAGATGTTTCTTTCAAAGTGTCACAATATTTTTCTCAAAACTAGGTACCTTTTTAGAAAAACATTATTCAAACCTACTTCCTTTTCAAAGGATTTTGTTTCAAAAAGGTTCGTTTCCAAAGGATAAAACAGTTTAAATGTGTTAAATATTTCCAAACAAAAAATCAGAGTTTTAAAATTTTCCTACAGTCAAATATTTCTCATCAAGGTTTTCAGAACAAAATACGTAACAATATCAAAATCATTTTTTTTATGGTTTGAGAAAGTGGCTTTCAAAAGGATACCTTTGCAATTGCAGAAGAAAACACTTTGTTTTACAATATTTCTTCAATTGTTTTAGAAATTTCTTTGAAAACTAAGTTGTCAAAAAAGGGGATTAAAGAAAATCTTTATTACAAGAAGTTCACTTTCCCAAATATAAAACTGGTTTGATATTTCGTTTTACTTCGATTTGATTTCTGAAAGCTACCTTTTCAAATTCCTCTTCAAATAATTTGAAACCCTCAACTACAGAAATGATTTCAAAAGTTTATACAAAGGAGTATTTCATTTAAAATGAGGAGTGTGTTGATTTCATAAGCCTATTTCAAAAGTATTCTTTTGATAAAACCTTCTAATTCAAATTGTGATTTTTTCATTGCTTTAAAATGGAAAGTGTTTTAAAAGGATATCTTTTCAACTGTACTCCGTATCACTTTTACAGCTCTTTGTTTTAAGATTAAAGACAAAAATGTTTTGGCAAAATTAACTTTTCATCCGTATTTCCTACTCTTTTAGCAATTATTTGTTTTAAAGAAATCAAAGAACAATTTTTCTAAGAGATATCTTCAAAGCCCATTTGATTTACAAACAAAGTTTTGAAAAATTCAATTGCTCAATCTATTCAAAATGATCACTTCGATTTTTCTTTACTTCAAAATTAAGCATTGTTCATTCTTGAGATTCTATGTGGTATAAGACCGTCCTGTCTTATCTTCGCTCATTGACTTGCTGTTTGCAATTAGACTTCAATGCACTGCCTGGTCGCCTCTAGGTACACCTCGTAGTCGCATAAGAGTTCCTGTTGCATAGTTGTGATTTAGGGTAGATAGATTAGTCTTCTCCTATCTCTCTAATCTTATGCCATGCTTGTTCCCTCTGGCCCCTTTGCTGAGACTCCTATCAAGAGCATTGGATGTTTTAGCTCAAAAGGAAGAAGCCCGGTAATGGATGATATGGTGGATGGATGGGTGTAGTAAAAGAGGAATTCATATTGGTATAAGTGAATGATGCCATAAATGGACTCTAAATTCTTATTTTCAATAAGACTATATTGAAGGTGCTTGATGATCCATATTAATCAATTTGGTGGTGCACAGATATAAGGAGATTGAAGAGATCCTTGATTGTTTAGCATGTCTAACCTGGTGGAATAATTGGATTGTAGTCAAAGTGATATGATCAAATAGAATTGGTGGATATCCGAGATTAAAGAATATATATGAAAAATCTTGGAGAAAAAAATTTGTTGGATCTTGATTGAATCAAATTTAGACATTGGTAATTTATGAAAAGTGAATTAGTGGATCATATCGGAAGTGTGTCAACCCAATATCGGAGGATTTAATTTAATGCTTAAGGGTTTGACAAGATGATGATTGGAAATAAATTGCAATTGATCAAATTAAAGTGGATTCCATTTGGTGGATTTATAAATTTGTTAGAAGGAGTTGATTTTTCTAATACTTGGAGTGATTTGACTAATAGAAAATTTGACAAAAGCCATTAGATTATAAGAGGATTGTGATAGTGGATTTTACAATGGGTCTAATGATTTTAATTAGTGGTTAGATGATCTTATGTCATGAGATGGATTCATAGGGTATTTGTGTTGCGAAAATTTGGAGTATGATTTGCATATGGAGTATTTACGAATTCACCTTGTCGGATGTGTAGGATTAATGGTTTTACCAAATTGATTTTTAGATGGAATAAGAAGGGTTTGGATTTTGGCTTGGGTTCAAAATGATGCTGGAGTTGACCGCATTCTATAATTTTGGTGGAAAATTTGTTTAAGGGGGTAGACGAATTGTTGGATTGCAATCAGGTCACTTGATTATTGATTACAAATATTTCATTGGAAGAATTCGATTGCCTTAGAGGATATAAATATTCGTGGAAATCAGTGGAGAAATAAAATTTGGACAACAAAAATTTTAGCGTTCAAAGGGCTTACATGTGGATAAATGTTATTGATTGTCAAGCTCTACATTTTGGTGGTATATCGATTAATAGTAATGAATTTAGAGCGGATATGATTTGATATCATGATAAATGAAGAGTAATTGGAGGGCTAATACAAATATGGATTTCAAGTGATGCATAAAGTTTTGTGGATATCCTATTACTCGGTGGATTGGAAAATATATGGAAGTAAATTCAGTAAAAATTGAATCTTGTAATGTTATAAAAATGTCGGCATCAAGGAAGATACTGTGAATTTCTTGAATACTACATCATCTATCCATCCAAAGGGTTTTCAGGGCTTCAAAGAAATCAGACTGTGAGATTTACACCTTCTTGATAGCTGGAAGAAATGCAATCACAAGAAAGAAGCAACGCACTAATTACAAATGGTGGAGATGAAGTTTTCCCTCTTATTTTGCTCTCATGTTTTCACCTTACCTACTATTCTAACAGTCTAGGATCAAGAAGATCGTCAAAGAGAGAAAATTCGAGGAGCGCCGAACAACACCAGGAGATCAAGAGTATCTTCCCCAACGGCAAATTTGGTGAATCGTGGCGGATCAAGGCGACTAAGTATTCAAGAAAATGATTGACAAAACCGCCATCCTTCTATTCCTCCTTTTTTCTAGCACTTTCGAATCTCGGGGTCGAGATTCCGTTTAAGGGGGGTAGATTTGTAACATCCTCATTTTCCTTTAAAAATAAAATGCATGCATGGCATTTGTATAAAAATAAAATTTTGGTTTAAAAATAAAAAGAATTACAAAATGAGTATGTTACATGTTTAAAATTAAAACTTAAAAAAATTGAGTTTGTTTTATAAATATCTTATGAAGCAATTAAACCTTAATTCTTTAATTTCGAAAAGAGAAAATAAAATTATATTGACTTTTATTTTCAAAAGAGAAAATCAGGAATTTTAAACCTTTTCCTATTCATTTTCCTCTTCTTCCTTGGACCCACTTGTCATCTCTCTACCCCTCCCACTTCCCTCCACCTCCCTGTCTTTCCCTCTCTTTGTCTTCCAGTGCAGGAAGCCAATGGGAACAGGAAACTCCCCAAATCCTCCCTAAACTTTCACCTCCCCACAAAGCCATCACTCCCTCTTAATTGGCATCAGTTTTAGCCTTGATTCTCCATCTAATCACGCAGCTAATCCTCTCCCCTTCCTCTCTATTAATCTAGAAAACTCCAGTCCCGAGCTCACCAATCCTCTTTTCGTTTTTCTTCTATTCTGCTGCAAGTAAGTCACCTTTTCCAAAACTTTTCCGGGACATCCTACATAATCTTCTCACGGTTCCATTTTGCCCAGGAACTCGTAGATCCGAGGTCCGTACCTCCGGCAATCTAACGCCGAAGCTCGGCCACCCAATTCTTGGCCGCCTCTACTCTTCCTCGCCTCAGCACCGCCTCAATGCGAATTTCGTCAAACCGTTCGAGGACATCCTGGACATCTTCATCACGAATCCATCCCAACAAAGCGCTCACAGAATAGTTGACCGAACGCGACGAAATCGATCGCCGAAGACCTCGCCGGAATCTCTCGCGGCGCTGCTCGTCGAAATCATCTGCTTGAAAGGTGAGACTCCAGTTCGTCGCCTCCCCTACCTTCCCCATGTCTCCCTCTTCCTTCACAAGGTCTTTGCTGAGCTTTTGCTTCACCGGGAAGCACCGCCGCCGTGCGCCTCTTCTTCTCCACGGCCAGCAATGCCGCCAAGCCGCGCCGCAGTTTGCCTTCCCTCGGGACCGCCTCCCCCGGCATCACCGTGTCGCCGCCTTGCCCCTAAACCTCGCTGCTGCCCTCCCTCTCTGCCGTTCGGCCGAGCCGCCGCATGCCGCCATGTCCCGCCGCCTCGGGCGCCATCACCCTCACCGCCGTCCCTCTCCCCACGTTCCGACCCCGCCCCTAGGATCGCCATGCCCACCTCTCTCTTCCCCTCCCCTTGGTCGACGTCGCTGCGCCGCCATTCGCCGTCGCCGCCACCTTCCCGAGCCGTCACCACCATCTCGTTTCTGATCAGTCGCCGACGGGTGGGTCCTCTCCGGTCACCGGCTTGTTGCCATACTGCTGGGCAGCGTCATTCGCCGAATCGCTGTTGATCGCCGCTCACACTGTGTCAGCAGGCGATGAGCACCATCGCGCCGTTGGGCCTCGCGTCGTCAGGCCAAGAACAATGCCAAGCTCCCCATTTTCTTTTCTAATTTTCTTAGCGAAGAATTTGTTTATTTCATACCTTTAATTCTATAAGTCCAAAAATTTTCAAATAAATTTCATAATGCTTATGAAAGTGTGTTCTACCATTATACAAATTTTCATAAATATTTAAGAACATTTAATTTTCTGCTTAATTATTATATTAATAAAATGTCGTTAAATTGCTATTTAAATGATTTCAGTTCGATAAAATTGCAAATAAATATTTTGTTGACCAGAGAAGTAAACATTACCATTTTGTGTTATTTTTTTTCCATGAACATGAGCATACATGTCATTCCATGTTTTATTTGAGCATTTGTGTTTATCTCTGTTTCTTCGATTTTTAGGATCTAGCGACGATAGTTTCGCGATCAATCCTCCGGAAGACCACCAAGGCTGTGCTGATAAAGGCAAGTGCTGAACTTCGCTACCTATGTTTATAAAAGACTTTTTTAGAATTGTAAACTTGCATGCTATGTTAGAGATGTAGAAAAATGCTAGTTGTTAATCATAGTTAAAACCCTGTTTAATATTATCTTATTAAACTTGTACCTTGCTGCCTAGGACTAATTATTTAGTCTTTGAATATTGCCATCCCTTGAATTAGGTTTTGGTCATATTAGCTATGCTTAGTTGCAATCAAATTAAAATTGGATGCATGATGATAATATCAAATGCTTATTTAACGTGGATTTTAAAGGACAGTTGGTACTGTCATGCTTGCAAATGGGTGTAGTCAGGATAGTGGGAGCTATCGAGTAAAAATGTTTTATAAACCTGATCGGGGTGGATGGTTGCAAGGTTGGTGCAGCAAGCACGAGACTTGGGTCCAGTGTAGGAACCACCCTAGTCCCTAAGGACCGGTTCCTTGAGGTAGACGAGTTAAGTATAACAGTGCGGCCATGCGTGCTTGTATGGGCAGGCCCTGGCTTAATATCCTTTGAACCCTAGTTTTGGCATTTCAATCGGTGGAGTAGACAGTTGGTGCTGTTCTATCGGCGCAAGAGGGGCATTGCAGTGAAAACCTTAGCGGGAATGCCTTAACTAGGACGTTGGAAAAAGGCCTTGTGGTGATCATTTTTCCCCTGGGTGCATCCTCGGGAAGAACCACCTCGCGTGGGTAAACCGTGCAACCTCTGCAGAGTGTAAAACTATCTTGATAGCCGTGCCCACGGTCAAGGGCGGACGATGGGGAGCTGCCTCATGGTACTTCTTACCTTTTTGTTTTCAAAATGGTGTTTTAAAGGAAAAACCACGATCGCTATTGTGTGTTTTGTTTTCTCTCCTCACAGTGGGTACTGTGAGCGCTGAGGGTGTTGCACGGTGGGTGCCGTGAGTAGCCAGGTTGGGCAAAACCGGTTAAGGCCGGAATTTCAAAGAAAACAATTCGAATATTTGTTTTTCCCTCAACACTTTTCAAACCGTTTTATAAAATCTTAGACAAACTTGTAAAACTGGTTTTATGCAAAAGAACCCTATCATCCCCTTGTAAACCTTAGATGCATCTAGTCAGCCTTGCTTGTTGAGTATAATGTATACTCACCCTCGCCTTTTATGCGGGGCTGCTCATTCCAACGAGCAGGTCTGGATCAGCACTTCCCCTATCCAGAGGAGGAGATGTACCAAGATGAAGATTTCTCTACTGGAACTCAAGACGAAGATCTCTCTGACGCCTAGGACGCTACTATAGCCCGCCTGTGGGATTGGTTGTTGTATTTTGCCTCTTCCATTTGGAGTTATGGAAGACTGTTAAGACTTCCGCTGTGTAAGGCCTGCGTGCCTGAATTTTGTACTCTGATTTAGCGTCTTGTAATGCACTCTGTTGTAACATTTGTTCGAATTGTAATGGCAATGATCCAAAGATCTGAAATCCGTGTATACTAGCTACTTGATCCAGGGACTAGTACAGGTAAAGCACAGAAGGGACTCGACTCCGTTTTGTGGGTCCCGACAGTCGGCTTCTCTTATCTCCACGTATTCAGGTAGGATTAGGATCCTACTTCTTGTAGAACAAGTCGGGCCGCGTCGTCCACCAAGCCTGCCTTCTGGAAGACCCACGCGACTTGGCCTGAGGAGGTGGTGCGTTCAATCGTCTATCTCCAAATACCTGGGGCCCATGTTGTCCACAGGCATTCAAAGAGTAAAAACCATTCTGAATGGATCATCAACTCGCCCATACAAATGTAAAGGCTAAGCAATCAGAGCGTAGGAAGTGTAACAGCCCAAATTTGGTCCTAGCAACTATGCGTGCATTTAGATATGTTTTTCCCATGTATTAGAATTTTGACCATGAAATCCTTATTAAATTTTGAAAATTCTAAAAATCTCTCCCCTTTTTATATAATAGTTCGTGGGGTAATACCTCTAATAATTTTCACCTACCCAAAAATCTAAGCCTAAGCCTCAGCTTGCAAAGAATTGTCTTAATCTCCTTCCTAAATAATCACAACCCAAATATAAACACAGTTAAATCTTCAAATTTTATTCAAAAGAAAATTTTGTCAAACCCTAGATATCCCAATCCAATTTTTGAACCAAAATGGATTCCCCTCAGTTGGCCCAACCCATTTTGGGGGCCTGGTCCACCTGGTCGGCCCAGCTAGGGCCCTTGGCCCGTACAACCCCTGGCTCAGCCCCCGGCTCACCCCCTGGCTTACACCCCAACTCACCCTCTTGCTCTCTCCTCCCTCGGCTCCTCCTCATGTTCGGCTCTGCCGTCGCGCCTCGGTTGGACCGTCGGTCCCTACATCGTCGCCCTTGCCCTACCACGCTGTTTGGTTCATCCTGCACATCCCGCCACGTGGCCGCTTGCCTCACGTACCTGCGTAACCTACCGCTGCCACGCCTGTCACCGTCGCCGCTGCCCCTCCGCTCTGTCCCATAAGCGATGATGACCCTGTCCCGCGCTGTGGTCATGCTGGCTGCACGGTCCAGCCCACTCCATGGCTGAGCACGGCACTGCCCCTGCATATGCGTCTCCCTCCCTGACGCTTGCCTTTGCCTAACAGTTCGTACCTCGGTTTGCCCCTCTTTCACGCCGACGCTCGCGCCCTGCCACTTTCGCCCCGTGGCAGCTCTCTCCTGCCGACGCCACCCCGTGGATGGGTTAACTCTACGCGCATGCCACCCGAAGCCAAAGCCAGCGCACTACTGCCCCCTCTCTGTCGTGCCCTTTTTCCCGCCGTAATGAGTGCTTTGTGCTTGTCTCTCTCTCCCTTAGCTCACCGCTCCTTGCCTGTGACCGACGTGCCTATGTTTGGCTGCCTCAATCCCGCATTCCCCTTTTCCTCCCCTGTCTGACTTTCGCTGCCTAGCTCCAGCGTCCCAATCCGTCCCCACTACAACACCTCACCCCTTGAGCCTGCAACCACAGCTCACTCACCCCCTCACCTTCGTTGTCCTTGAAGGAATCGAACCAAGACCTAGCAGAGTTCGCCGGTGACGAGATCTCCTCGCCGCCGGATGAGATTCCTCCATTCCACCTCCTTTTGGATCTCTCCTCCTCTGCGAAGCTTCGCTCCGATTCCTCCAATCAAGAGCATCTTTTGGAGCCAACTCACATTTTCCCCAACTTAATTTGGGCAGATCATTGTAGAGCTCCCTGCACCGGTGACCCGAATTCCACTTCCGCTCTCTCCACGTCGCCGACCTGCTTGGGCCCTTCCTCGATCCAGCTAACTGCCCGGTGAGCACTCGCTAACGCAGTCCAAGCTCCTGCATGCTTTAATTAGAATCGAGGCGAGCTAGATCACCGTAGTGGTGTCACCGTAGTTCTCCACCACCGCCACTCATGGCGCCGTTGCGTCGGGCCACTCCAGGCCTCACCGTCAGTACCCATGGGTGCGTGGGAGTTTTTTGATCCCATAGAGCCCTAGAACCCCGCAAGAGAAGCCCTGTAGCACCAGCGAGTCCGTTCACCCCCAACCGCATGCCTCGCCGGAAACGATGGCACTTGTGTCATGCCTCGCCGTGGTTCACCTTCATTGTGCAATATGGGTCACTGACATTGTTAGGGAACGGGTAGGCTGCGAGCACAATTTCAAAAATTTCAACCGCGATTCATCCAAGATCACATGCAAGTAGAGGATCACATGTCGTTACCCTCGATGCGCCGATGCAGCGGAAGTAGAGGCGCACGCGTCATGGAAGTTGTTGTACACGTCCCGATCAGATCTGAGCAGCACGTGTCGTGCTCGCCGACTGGTCGCCAAGTGCACGAGGTAGCTCGCCGACAGGTCCGAGTGGTCGCCGAGTGGTCGTCGAGTGGTCGGAGTGGCGGGCGACTGTCGGAATGGTAGCCGAGTGCTCTGCATAGATCCAACCAAACAGTGCATCAGTGTACCGCAGCGCCTCTATCAGTATCCACACGTACCGAGCAGGAGCGCTATGCGGGGTGTGCTAGCACCTCACCACGCGGCTAGGGTTTTAGGCGAGCGGGCGGAGCGTGACAGCTAGGGCTTGGTGAGAACTCATCTCGCTTAGTCGCGCAGTCCTAGGCCTCCTTTTTATGGACGTGTTAGTGGGCTCAAGTCGAGACCCACTAGGACTCCAATTCCTACGCGGATCATATCCGCATGCAAACCCTTCTTCTAATAGATCAAATCCACTAGATGAACAAAGTCATGATATTAATTCCTACGCGGATCATATCTGCGTGCAAACCCGTTAAGTTTGTGACCCGTTAGGTTCATGTGCAAGTCGGCCGTGAATCCGAAAAGTTCCTTTCCAATCAATAGATCAATAGCGGCACCTAGCAGTACATATTGGCCCCCCGAATGCACAGAATGATCTCATCGGCTGAACCCTGATACACTCAATATACCGATCTTTCTGCCACACGATATCAGTCAAGCTCAAGGCGAGATATGTGCCACCCTTGTGATAGCTCCATCATTCACTCGTCAATATGATGGATATAAATATCATGATTAACTCTTTAATCATATCAGCACGGCCGTGCGCTTTTTTTGTCCATCCATGTTGTGGGGCCGAGAGATATCTCTCCAGTTATCGAGGAGGGGCAAATTGCATCTTGATCAATCACATCCCTACGCCATGCTTCGTGGCATACCTAGTAGTTATCTTTATAACTACCCTATTACGGTGTAGCGTTTGATAACACCAAAGCAGACGACTCCACATGCTGGGATTATATGATGACCTCAGGTCCTAAGATCATATAGGCGTACCACTGGAGACTACACGCTGATGACATCATGGATCAGAACCATGTAGAAGGAGGGAGGCATACAAACAAGTTGCAACAAGAAACATCAAGGAAAGAAGATTGAAAGAAAAAAAACTAGTAAGAACAAGACATGAACATGGAGGAACTAGTTTTGTTTGATTTGAAAAAGTTTTACACGGCCACCCTAGGGTGGAAAACACTCACAAGTGGCTAAACTTCAGAAAACTATTGGCTACAAAAGACTTGAGTGGAGACACCCCTCCACCCCTTCTTTTATAGGCCAACCGGTTCTATGGTATCTCGATATATCGCGATATATTGAGATCTCCCCTGAACCACCCATGAATGGCTGAGATTAACCCTCTCCAACCAGCCATTTACATGGGCCTTAGCCTACTCACTCATGGCCCAACATGGACCATACATGGGCTAACCCGAAACCAAACACATACATGGGATTTAACTCACACGCACGAATCTTAGAGCGTCGCGAACCGCCTCCAACGATCCTTCAAGGCCCAAGCATCCACACGCATCGACGCCCAAGAAGAACTCGTGCTCGGTGATAACCGCTTCACCGCAAACTCCGCTACCTCCAACCGAACCGGCAATTTCACCGCGAACGGACTCATCCACTCCACCTCGCACCCTGTTCTCATCTACATCCACAACACAAACAACTTGGCCCTGAGAAACACCCTGTTGGAGACATAGCAGCAAGAGTAAGCTGCCTCAAATTTCGTAGTGTCGCGGGGTGGAGTACTCATCCAAATTGTCTCGCCATTTCGACCGTGGTCCTATTCTTTCTCTCTACCACCTGTTCGTTTGGGCTACATGAGGCGAAGAAAATTGATGCTCAACTCCAGAAAATGTGCAGAAATGTTCAAAAGAAGTATTTTTGAATTCGGTACCATTATCAGAACGAATGGCCCGAAGTGCACCTGGAAACTCAACTGCAAGCCTCCTCAAGAGGTTTTTGAACAGTTCGAATGTCTCCTCCTTTGAGGCCATGAAGAAGACCCAGGAGTATCGCGAGAAATCATCCACAATCACAAGTACATACCACTTCCCACCTACTGACTGCACTCTAGCTAGACCAATAGTGTCCATATGTAAGAGCTGTCCTAGTGCATCAGTTATCACACGTGTTACTCGTTGAAGGGAAGCAGCCACCATTTTACCATGTCGACAAGGAGCACAAACCAAATCAGAGACAGGAGTGAGCTTGGGAAGTCCAGAAATTAAATCAGAAGAGCTCACCCTAGCCAAGTGATCAAAACCAATGTGACCCAAACGCCTATGCCGGCCAATGTCACAAGAATCGAAGCAAGTAGCGGTGAGAAGCACCACCAAGGAAGGAAAGCAACGAAAGACTTGGCCAAAACGAGAAATCCCACAAAGAACTTGCCCAGAGGGGCTCAAGACACAAGAACCAGAAGTCCTAAATCTGACCTCATAACCCTGATCAATAAGCTACGAAACAGAAAGCAAATTATACTTCACTTCTCGACTAGGGCTACGCCCTAAGAACAAATTGTGGACAAACACGACAGATCCGTGAGCTAGGACACGACACAGAGACGATCCCCAAAGGTGATCACCACCGTCGGGGTCTCGCCAGAGAGGCAAACCATCGTGACTCACCGGTCATGTGACGACAACAACCGGAGTCAATGATCCAGACCTCCTTCCTCCCAGCCCTACGAGCCTGAGTCAAATAGAGAAGAAATGAGTCTCAGTGTGAGGAATCACTAGAGCAGACCTAGGAACCCAAAACTGAGACACATGACCAGCAAGTCCTACTGACTCCACCTATACAAAACCGCGTGGCACATGCTCTGTCCTAACAACATTGTGCCTTCACTACAGGAATCCGATCTATAAACGTCGGCCAAAAAAATTAACGTTGGCTTCAAAAATGCCGACATAAACACGGACTTATTTACGTCGGCCTGGTCAAACCGACGTAAATAGCACGATTTACGTCGGCTTGGCCGACGTAAATAGGGGCTTTCACGAGCATACCAAATTCAAAATCGGGGAGGCCTATTTACGTCGGCTTAGCCGACGTAAATAATGCTATTTACGTCAGCCACGCCGACGTAAATAAAGCATCCGCGGGAACAAAAAAATAAAAAATTGAAAAAGTATATTTACGTCGGCCTGGCCGACGTAAATAGCGCTATTTACGTCAGCTTGGCCGACGTAAATAAGCCCTCTGCGGAAAAAAGAAATAAAAATTTAGAAAATACTATTTCGTCGGCGGTCGACGTAAATATTATTATACGTCGACGGCGACGAAATAAGCCCTCTCATGAAAAAAGAATAAAAATTTAGAAAATACTATTTACGCCTACCGTCGATAAATATTATTTACGTCGACGGCGACGAATAAGCCCTCTCAGGGAAAAAGAAATAAAATTTAGAAAATCCTATTTACGCCTTACCGTAAACGAATATTATTTACGCTACTTGGCGGCGACGAATAAGCCCTCTCATGAAAAAAGAAATAAAAATTTAGAAAATACTATTTACGCCGGCCGCCGACGCCGTCGACAACCGACGAAATAAGCCCCATGCGAACAAAACAAATTAAAATTTAAAAAATCCTATTTACGTCGGGCGGCGACGTAAATAAAATGTATTTACGTCGGCGGCGGACGTAAATAAAGGTATCACGCGAACAGAATTCAAAAATCGTGGCGGCTATTTACGCCGACCAAGTGACGAATACACTATTTACGCCACTGGTGGACGAAAATCTCTGATCCCCGTGGCGCTTATTTACGTCGGCTTGGCCGACGAATATAAAGCGAAGTTTACCTTAGCACATCTGGCGTACACCTTATTTTCCATACGACTTCCCTTGCGCTCGTCTGTCCGTCGCCGCCCGCCGCCTCGCCGCCGCCGCCGCTCGCCGCCTCGCGCCGCCGCCGCCGCCGCCGCCGCTCGCTCCGCGCCTCCCGCCGCCGCGCGCCTTCCTTGCGCCCCCGCGCCACCTTGCGCCGCCACGCCGCGCCCGCCGCCGCCCGCCTCGCCCGCCGCCGCGCCGCCCCGCCGCGCCCGCCGCCCCGCCGCCCCGCCGCGCCCTACGCGCCCCAACCCCGCCGCGCCGTCGCCACCGCCCGCCATGCCTGCCATGCCCGCCGCCGCGCACCGCCGCTCACTTCACGCCACCTTGCCGCCGCGCCCGCCCACGCCCCGCTGCCACGCCACGCCACAGCCCTTCGCCGCCCACACACCGCAAGCATGCTTCGCGCGCTTCGCATGCGCCGCCATTCAGCCTCGCCGCTCAGCCATGCCGGCCATGCCGCTCTCTGCCGCTTGCCATATCGCTCTGCCGACGTCCGCCGTCCTCGCTGGTAAATTTAGTAATTTAAATTAATAAAGATTATCAAATTTAGTTTAGTGTACATTAATTTATATAATTAATTTATATACTTTATTTAAGTTTAACTTAAGGTTGTTTATTGCTCAATTTAAAAAGGTAGTTTATTTGCTAATTTAATTAAGATTGTTGATACATTATTCAAATTTAGTTTACTGAACATTAATTTATGTAATTAAGTTAGTTTGCGTAATTAATTTACGGTGGTTTATTCAAATTAAACTTAAAGTGGTTTATTGCTCAATTTAAAATTAGGTAGTTTATTTGCTAATCTAATTAAGATTATTGATACATTATTCAAATTTAGTTTACTGAACATTAATTTATGTAATTAAGTTAGTTTATGTAATTAATTTACTATGGTTTATTCAAATTAAACTTAAGGTGGTTTATTGCTCAATTTAAAATTAGGTAGTTTATTTACTAATTTAATTAAGATTACATTGTTATGTTGATTATAATTAATTATTATGTTTTTATTTTATATTTAATATGTAATGTTATGAACGTTAAATTTTGTTTATGTCAATTGCACTATGGAATATAGAAAGTCAACCTAACCTATACGTCACCCGTTTGGAAACGACACAACTCACATTGAATTGTGAGATGTGTCGTTCCCGAATTGTCCACGCTTTTGGACTGACTGGGAGGGAGCGGCTTAAGCGCGATTTGTCGAGGCATGTCGTAGGATTCAAACAAAATTTGGCTACATAACCCGGTTGTTCTCCGATGCACAAGTAACAGGCGTGCATTCGGGAACAATGGGTTATGTCTTTTGTTTGAATCCTACGACATGCCTCGACAAACCGCGCTAAGCCGTCCATCCCTGGGTGGGTTTAGGACCTATCCTTGCCTAGAACTCCTGTTAGGGCCAGTAACCCATTTTCACATATTGTTTTTGCATTCAATAGTCGAAAAGATGGCACAGGACCGTGGGTGGATGTATGATGGCTGGGATAAATCTATAAATCACACACAAGATTGGAAAGTAAACACACGGCTTTTCTCGATCGGATTTTCTCCCCAACTCCTCTGGTGGGGTAGCAAAGTGCCCTTGTGCTAAGTGTTACCTTTTCTCGAGAGACGAAGACAATGATGGTGGCCACTGTGCAAATTTGGCTTTATGCCAATTACCATACGTGGTACCTAACATGGTGAGTCACGAAGGAGAGAGACATCTGATCAAGCAGAAACTATCGATATAGTGGAGGATAGGATGGATGAGATGGTTGAGGATTTAGGCCGACAATTTCAGAATGCTTCGGAGGATCGAGCTGCGATTCAAGAGGATCGACCAACCCCAGCAGTTGAGGAATTCTATAGGCTCCTAGATGCTTCAGATAAGCCCTTGCATGAGTACACTAAGGTTTCACTTCTTGCCTTTGTGACAAGACTTATGGCTATAAAAGCAAAGTACGGATTCTCCCAAGCCTGTTATAACGAGTTGGTCAACTTGATTAGTGATGTCCTCCCAGAAAACCATAAGTTGCCAAAAGATATGTACTATTCAAAGAAGATGCTGGCTGGTCTAGGGATGCCTTACGAGAAGATAGATGTGTGTGTTAACAATTGCATGTTGTTTTGGAAGGAGAACGAGATGACGGTCATTGTGTACTCTGTGGCAAGTGTAGATTTGTACAAATAACTCGATGAAGAGGGAAATTTGGTGACAACGCCGACGCCGATGAAGGTGTCAACGTTACTTTCCTCTAACACCAAGGCTACAAAGAATGTACCTATCTAAGGAGATTGCGCGGCATATGAGGTGGCATAAGGAAGGTGTGCGGTTGAACAAAGGTTTCATGGGTCATCCATCGATGGTGAGGCTTGGAAAGCATTGGACCGCCATGACGAAGACTTCGCGAAAGAGCCCAGAATGTTCAGACGGTTTGGCGACCGATGGATTCTCGCCTTTCAACATGAGTGCGTCGTACTCTTGTTGGCTGTCTTCTCAATTCCGCATAATCTTCCACCTTCGCTGTGCATGAAAGATGAGTACGTGTTCTTATCCCTTGTCATACCAGTACGGAGCATCCCGAAAGCAATTAGACATCTTTATGCGGCCTTTGGTCGAGGAGTCAAGCAGTTTATGGATCGGGTCACGACCTATGACAAGAGTAGAAAAGAGAACTTCAACATGCGTCTTGCCTACATCCGGTCCATCCATGATTTTCCAAAGATATGGTATGTTTTCGGGATGGAGCACGATGGCGAGACTATCTTGCCCAATATGCATGAACGACACGATGCTTTCCGTCTCAATCATGGTCGCAAATTTCGCTTTTGATTGCCACCGACGCTTCACGCCTCCGTGTCACGAATTCAAGACAGAGAAATGCCTTCCGCAAGGATACGATAGTCACAAAGGGTCCGCCAAACGCTTAACCGGTGCGGAGATTGTTGCTCGCATCGCAATTAATTCCCACAGAGGATGGTTTTGAAGGGGTTAGAGAGTCACACAACCGACCCATGTGTGCGGTATCCGAGCTTGCCCTATGCAACGCCCCCGATCCTACCACACAATGTTGATGTTATGCACCAAGAACGCAATGTTGCGTAAAGCATTGTCAGCATGTGTTTCAACTTCAAAGACAAGACCAAAGATAATGTGCAAGCTCGAAAAGATATGGCTGATATATGCAGTCGACCAAGTCTTGAGGTGAGGGAGGACCAAACAGGACGGCAGGGGAAGCCACGTGCCCCTTACTGTCTTAAGAGCTCTGAAAAGAAGGAAGTCTTTCTGTGGTTGAAAAACATCAAGTTTCCTGACGGATATGCCGCGAACTTAAGGCGTGCAAAGGAGTATCACGACGTAAGCTAAATGGTTCAAGAGTCATGATTACCATATAATCATGGAAAGATTAATTCCTATAATGTTCCGTGGATACTTCCCCGATGATGTGTGGACAATGTTGGCAGAGCTTAGTTTCGCGTACAGACAGATATGTTCGAAGGAAATCAAGAAATCAACGATGCAAAAGTTGAAAAAAGTTATACCTGTGCTAGTATGCAAGATGGAGAAGTTATTTCCACCCGGTTTCATGAATGCAATGCAACATTTGTTGGTACATCTACCATACGAAGCAGAGGTTGGTGGGCCGGTACAATACCGATGGATGTATCCGATAGAACGAAACCTTAAGAAAATTAGGGCAACTGTGGGTAACAAAGCTCGAGTTGAAGGTTGTATCGCAGAGGCATTCTTTTTTAAAGAGATTTCATATTTCTCGAGTACATATTTTTCATATGAGCACAACATTAATGCTCATATTCCGAGATACCAACCATTTACGTATGTTTCGTGACTTGGTTTCGACAGCACGTATATTTCTTATCACACTAGTTTACGTGGTGGTCCTAATTTCTTATCATCCATATTGAATTGTAATTATTCCCAACATTTGCAGTGCATGCGTGCTCCTGCTGTCCATGAGGACCTTCGCCAGCTATCGCACGGTAGCACGACCATAAGAAAGTTTGGTCGGTACAATGTGAATGGGTTTCGCTTTCGTACTGCATCGTTAGAAGCAAGCCGTCCTCAAGCAGCCACAATTAATAGCGGAGTTGTCACTATCAGCAGAGGGTGCGATGGTCGACAAACCAAATATTATGGCATTCTTCAAAACATAGTGGAGATTAAGTTTGGCGACGAAAAGATTTAAGAGTAACTTTCTTTTATTGTGATTGGTTCAACGATAAAACAGGATACGGCGAAACCACAATCTTGGCTTAGTGGAGGTAAGACATGAGTCACGCCTGCGTGTCACAACTCATTCGTACTTGCTCACCATGTTGAGCAAGTGTACTACCTTCGATATCCATGTCCCAAGGAAAATTTAAAACCATGGTGGGTTGTTTACAAAGTGAATCCTCCCGGTCGCTAAACACTCTGCGAATGATGATTATATTGAAAGTGGGCTGGACCGCACGGTTGATGGGGCCTACCAAGAAGATCGATTGTTCGTTCATTTGATGTGACATTGGGTCCACATCAATGAATTAGTTGGGGACACGACAGATGTTATCGTGGAGGATGTCAGACGGAAGAAACGACACCGTGCACATGACTTTCACCATGTTCCTAATGACGTCGATTACTTCTAATAAGTACAAATATTTATTTTCTTTGATGTATTCTGATTGTTCCTATCGCTTTCGATTGTTGTACTTGTGCTTAACCTAAAATTGTTTTTGTTCAACAGATGAAGTCGTTTTTCTAAGATAGCGGTCGTTTTGAAATCAAAGAAAAGGATGGGTCCTCCTCGAAGAGTCAAGAATCCCTTTTAGAGGGTCTAGTTCTCATCACAAAGAAAGAGACAGTTCGAGAGATGCTTAGAGGAGGTTGTATAGTTTAACTCGTTATTTTCATTCTTTCCATTTATACATGCACTTGATTACATTTACATATAAATATTCTCGGTGGGCAGCGGGAGGGTGCACAGGAGGCAAGGAGATCATGTTGAGGTCAGAGAAGAGGAAACAAGGGGGGAGGTCAGGAGGAGGTAGTCAGGCAGAAACAATTGTTGGATCTGTGGAGGAGGAACTGGAGGAGGATGGGGATGATGAGGAGGATGGGGATGGTGAGGGGGAGGATGGGGATGGGGATGGTGAGGGGGAAGGAGATGGTGGAGAGGGAGCGGATGCTCCTGTCTTCAGGTATTATTTACAAATAACTAGTAAGTATTAATTATGTATTGCATTTGTCATTACCTTGCATTCTATATTTATTTCAGGTATAGAGGGACTAATCAGATTCCTCCGGTAGCAGTTCCTCAGGCACGGAGAGTGATTGTGCCACATGGAGATTGGTAAGTTATTAAAATTTGTATAAATAAACTCCACATCACGTGATCTTACAGGAAGCTCAATGCTTTTTTTTGTAGGCAATGGGTTGATGTAGAATGGACGGGGAGAAACAGCTTGAGGCAAGTGAATGGTACGCTAGGATCTCTCTTGCGTTACCATTATCCTGGTTTAGTGGTCGTCAATGGTGAACCCAAGCCAACCTGAAGTGGGCGCACTACCGATGGTCAGTAGATGGGGTGCATGGAACTGTTGCCCAGCGGGTGTGGGTGGATTTTTGGGTAAGTCTATGTTTTTCCACTTTCATTTGTTTTGCAAGCAATAGCAATACATACAATGTCTAACTCAAGCCTATTCCTTTGTAGGAGAGATACCGTTTGCCAAGTGATCAGGAGCAGTCGTTGCAAGCTAAGGCTAAATATGTCTTTGATAATGCAAATGACGAACGGTCAAGGAAATGATGTACCAGGCCCGTATCCAGACGGTCAACTTGTACTACAAGAAAGAGCTCCACCAGGATATGAGCAAGAAGCTTGGTGCTTCAAAAATATACCTTCGTGAGGATCAGTACCGAGAGGCTATGTTGCCATGGTTTAACAAATGCCCCGAGGCATGGGAAGCTCTCACCACTATTGGGCCTCTCTGAATTTGTTCAAATCTAACCGTAAGAGAGGTAACAGGAGGCAGGTCCAAGAGTAGCTCAACGGCACGCAGAGTCGACGGACATCTTCGTCTTGCACGACGGATGGTATGTTTCATACTATTTAGTTTTTAATTGTCATATTTTATCTTTCAACTGCTCAAATATTGGCTAATGACACCGATTCTGAGGAAGCTCAAAGCGGATCTCGCCCCACGGACATTGAAGCTTACATACGGGGTCACCTAGGTTCTGATCCTACACAGCCTGAGCAGCTATGTAGTGACAGGGCGACACAGAGCTTGGTTAGTACGTAATGATTATAAACACCTCTATTGACTATTTTGTTTAACTTGTATGTATGAACTACAAATTTTGTAGGCTTGTTACGGGAAAATGATGACAGATACTCACGGGCTTGACTATGACTGGAGGAAAGAAGATATTGACCCTGTCGCTTTGTACAATAGCGGGGGTGGCAAGAAACATGGAAGGTTTCCCATGTTTAATGGTTACCTTGATACCAGCACAGTCTTAAGTTCGGCGAGGTCGTCTCAATCCTCCCAGAGCAGTGGGCGTAGCGCTCGTGAGTCTCGACTGGAGGAGGAGTTGAGACAACAAGCAGCTCGTGAGAGTCGACTTCAGGAGCAGTTGAGACAACAACAAGAATACTTTGTTGCATGGCAGACACAACAGCAAGCAGCTCTACAAGTAAGTTGTATGCTTAAATTAGAAAAATTCATAGTCTTATATCTATTTCGTTTATATCTATTTCGTTGTATGTTTGTATTCATGTTTTAATTATATGGAAGTTATAAATTTTACCAAGTACTAGATATTAATTAGCTAGCCTTCTATATGTCGATTGCTCTAAGTACATGAAATTGTCAAATAAGTGGTTATATATTTTAGAATTTCTGTTATAACTAGAAGCAAACTACAAATTTAAACTTACTATTGTCGATATCTAGTTTTGCGTATTCTTATTTAATGAAATTTGCCAATTACATTTGTTTTGTAGGAATACATGACCTGGCCAGCTCGGAAGATCACCGAATCTTCCTCCGCTTCAACCTCCACCCTTATTTAGCCCGCAATCTCCCAACATGGTATCATCAATTATTCAAATTTATTTTGATGTAATCTAGCTATCTCTAATATATGTTTGTTAATATAGGATTCGGTGGCCCCCACACCGGATGGCCATGTTGGAGGCAACGGCGCTTCTTCTTCGAGGACTCCGCCGTCAGTTGATCACTTCTTAAACTTGGGAGGCGACGCCGGTAGTGGACATCAATTTGGCAATACTCCTCCAAATTGATGTTTGTATGAACAATGAGTACTATGCTTATCTGTGTTATGTTATGTTTTAGTATGAACAGTGTACTATGGTTGATCTATGTTGTCATCATTCCAAATTGACGTTTGTTTGAACAATAAGTATTTGGTTGATCTATGTGTTGTACACTATGTTCAAGTTTATATATTATATTGTGGATGTGCTATAATTTGATATGAATGGATGGATTGATATTGCTTTATATGAATGTATGGTGGAATGGATTGATCTATGTTGTTGTGAATTGATGGTTTTGTTCAGTACAAATGGCCAAATTTGGCTGGCATAAATTCTCCAGTATTTACGTCGGCCAGGCCGACGTAAATACTGAAGCAAATTTCTGCCATGCAGCCCCAGTATTTACGTCGGCCTAGCCGACGTAAATACATTTTCCACGGCCAAGTCTATTTACGTCGGCCTGGCAAGCCAAGCTGACGTAAATAAACTTATTTACGTCGGCTTGGTGGCCGACGTAAATAAAATTCCATGACCAGAGATATTTACGTCGGCCAGGCCGACGTAAATACACTTATTTTCGTCGGCCAGCCGACGAATAAACTTATTTACGTCGGCTTGGTGGCCGACGTAAATAAAATTCCATGACCAGAGATATTTACGTCGGCAGCCGACGAAAACACTTATTCGTCGGCTTGGCGACGTAAATAAACTTATTTACGTCGGCCGTGGTCGACGTAAATAAATCTTGCATGATGATGACTATTTACGCCGGCCAAAAGCGGACGTAAATAAACATATTTACGTCGGCTTTTGGCCGACGAAATAGTCATCATGTAAGACTTATTTACGCCGCCACGGCCGACGAAATAGTGCCACGCCTCCCACCCCGTGGGCTGAGAACCACTATTCCTATTTACGTCAGCTTCGAGGCCGACGTAAATAAGGGTTATTTACGTCGGGGCCGACGTAAAGAGGGCTATTTACGTCGCTCGGTTTACGTCGGCCTATTTACGTCGGCATACCGACGTAAATAGCTATTTACGTCGGCTTTGGGCCTATTTACGTCGGCTTTTGGCCGACGTAAATAAGTCGGATTCCTGTAGTGCTTGGGCCATCCCTCGGTCTCGACTGCCTCCTCTGGTCAGTCCATCTGACCTCTGCAGGGAACTCTCGCTGCGGGTATCTGCCTCCACCAGAAAACGAAGGCACACCCTGAGGACGGCGAAAACTTTGAAACCTACACCTATTGAACCCACCAGAGGGCTCAATTTCCCTGAAACCCAGACCAGGCCTAATGCTCATCCTAGACTCCACTTGTCTAGCTACCTGGTGTGGTGAAATATGTGCCTGAGAGACCCTAGCTGCCTGAGTGTGATTATAGGTACTCTTGGGATGTCGCTTGGGAAAACCTACCACCGATAGCGAAACTTCGGCTATGTGACCAGTCCTGCCACAGTAAGTGCAAGCGAACCTAGGTCTTGGCTTTGTCCTAGGTGGTGCTACAGGAGTTGCAGACTTGGAACCTGACTGAGTACTCTTGCTCTTAGCAGAAGGAGGTGCTACAGAAGAACCAACCACCGTGTCAAGCAACTTTGAAGACCAGCAGACCTAAAGATCTGTCTTCTCTCGACTCGAAGACGCAACCACCATCCTACCTCCTCAAGAATGACAACCCTAGGTGGGTGACGCTTGATGTGATCAAGCCAATCAAAGCCCAAACCTCTACCCTGTGAAATCTTGGATTGATCCAAGATCAAGTTCAGTTTCTTCTTACCACCAACGAACTTCTCAAGAGTGCTCATGAGGTAGTCACACTCCTGATGAAGCTGTGGACAGAACTCACATGAGAGGGAAGAGGACCTAGCAGCACTTGTGTCACCCTGACCACTAGCAACATCCTTACCCTGCAACCTGCGCACTTTATCACCTAGAATTTCAATCTCTCTCTTGAAGGACTGACAGGAAAAACACTCAGACACTCACTGCACACAGAAGTAGAGTGAAAACTATCATCTCCATCGCTAGTTGTGTCCTTACGTGCATCATGATCACTACAGTCCTCATCTAGACTGACTGGGTCCTTAAATGTGTCATGTGAGATATGTGCAGTAGGATCCGGACAAGCAACCATTTTAGTAGCAACAGACAGTTTTAAAGCATTTCTAGTTTCTTCAAGCTCCTCAAGCACACAAACATGTTTTTCCTTAAGTTCTCCAAACTCCTTAATCACACTATCAAGCAAGGTCCTTAATGCAGTAAGTTCAGAAAGAGCTTCATCACAAACTTTCCAAGCATCAGAATCAAGAACAGAAATAGTAGAAGAACTAGGCGCAGCCCTAGACTTCTCTAGCTCTAAACTAAGATAGGCTACTTCTTCCTTCAAATCTCTAATCCTACCATTTGCCTGAGAGAGGAAGCCACCTAGCTTGAGAAACACAGCATTGAGATCATCGTAGTTTTCATAACAAGGTACATCTGAGTCAGAGTCAATGTCGGAGCAGTCCGAACCGGCGTGTCCGGCCATGAAGCATATGCCGGCGTAGTCGATGTCATCGGAGTCCTCGTCTTGGGGCTCCTCCCCATCATCACTTACCTCCTGGTTTGAGACGCAGGCAGAGTCCAGGGCCGCCAGTACTTTGTGGAACAGCTTCCGCCCCTTCTGGAATGTGGGCTTCTAGCCACCAGGTACAGTCTTCTGGTTCAGCTTGCGGTTCTGCTTGGGGTAGTTGTTCTTGGCAGCAGGAGCTTCTTCTCGTCCCTTCTAAAGATTTGGGCACTCTGCTCGAATGTGGTTGAGGCCACCACACTCGTAGCACCTCAAGTTGCCTCTCCTCCGCTCACTCACTCTCTTGTAAGCTCTAGCAAATTTTTTGGATAGGAGGGCTAAACTCTCTTCAGGAACTGTATCTAAGCGCTCGTCAGGAAGCTCCATAAGAACAGACAAAGAGACTCCACCAAGATCGCAAGAGGAAGAACCAGAAGGGTTTGTGACCAAAGCTGTGGAAAGTGGCTCGGTCTCAAGAACTGACAGATGCTCAAGTTTATAAGTTTTCAAGTTCGAATAGAGACCGTCCAAAGTGAGTGTAGTGAGATCCGCAGCCTGCCGGATCGTGGTAATCTTTACTCCCCAAATTTTTAAATCAAGTGCTGAGAGAAAGTGACGAGCATTCTCGGAGTCAGTGAACACTGTCTCAACTGCCTGTAAGTTGCTCAAGATTTTTGTGAACCGGCTGAAACAAGCATCCAGAGATTCACCTGGTTTTTGAGAAAACCGGTTGTACTCACGCTTGAACTGGTCCTGGCGAACGGTCTTGACCTGAGCTGTCAACTCATGGAAAGCAATGAGGGTAGTCCACATCTCGTGCGCAGACTCAAGGTGAGCAACCCGGTCGTATTCATTTCGACCCAAGCCTTGGAAGAGAATGTTCTTGGCCTTAGCATTCAAGTCAAAATCCTTTTTATTCTCGGGGGTGATTTCCTCCTCATTTGGCACCTTATATGGTTTCTTGTCTTTGGCCCAAACATCAAAGCTCTGTGCCATAAGGTAGGAACCCATCCGAGCTTTCCAAAAGGAAAAATCAAGGCCATTGAAAATCGGTGGTTTGTTCGAGTACCTCTCCTCTGCCATGGTTAAAGACAGGAAGGGCTCAAAGACTCGCAAGAATCACAAGAGCTCAACCTTGCTCTGATACCACTGTGAACTCACCAAGGCAACAGAGAGGGGGGGGAGTGAATGGAGCCTTTTTCAAATTTTTAATATTTTGTGCTCCATTCAGAACTCCAACCTAAACACCAGATAAAACATCGAAAGAAAGAGAAAAGACTTAAGCCAGCTGTTGAAGATACAGGGATGTCCTTTAGATACCCAAGGGCATCTGGATTATTGAAAGACCCCTCCAACAACACCGAGAGAAATATGCAACATGGACCAGTTCAGACCAGGAAGGACCTGTTCAGATCTGGAAACCTGCAACATCGACCAGATCAGACCAGGAAGAACCTGTTCAGATCTGGAAGAAACAAGAAACAAAGGACCAGTTCGGACCTGGATGGACCAGATCAGCTCTGGAAAACAAAAGCAAAAGGAAAAGAGAGAAAGCCAAACCATCAAAGATACCTTCAGAAAAATAAAAACAGATTTTTAGAATTTGCCCCCACTTGGAGCAGAAGGTTGGTGGACTTCCGGTGCTCTAATATTTTTGAGATTTTTTGTGCATAAGCCTGCATGAATCTCGAAGCATTTACCAAAAATCTGCTCAAAACTCTCTGTAAGAAAAATATGAAAAATCAAACACTACAGACTGTCTGGAACGTCGAGCAGAAAGTTTGGAGCTCGGTATTCACTTCATGGCATCCAAACAGTGCAATGGAATGACTCCCAAATTTTTCATCAGATGCACATATGAGTCACGCACCTTCTCCAGGAAGAAGCACACAAAAATGATTTTTCCATATTTTTCTAAAAATCAAACACTGGATGCTGCGCGAAGAACAAAATATGTAGAGATATGCAACTTGATTGAAAACTTGATCTCTAGTCTATCCTAGGGTGCAAGAGAGGTGTAAATACCATATAAGCACCCTCAAGACATCGTGGATCAGAACCATGTAGAAGGAGGGGAGGCATACACAAAAGTTGCAACAAGAAACATCCAGGAAAGAAGATTGAAACAAAAAAAACTAGTAAGAACAAGACATGAACATGGAGGAACTAGTTTTGTTTGATTTGGAACAGTTTTACACAGCCACCCTAGGGTGGAAAACACTCACAAGTGGCTAAACTTCAGAAAACTATTGGCTACAAAAAACTTGAGTGGAGACACGCCTCCACCCCTTCTTTTATTGGCCAACCGGTTCTAGGGTATCTCGATATATCGCGATATATTGAGATCTCCCTTGAACCACCCATGAATGGCTGAGATTAACCCTCTCCAACCAGCCATTTACATGGGCCTTATCCTACTCACTCATGGCCCAACATGGACCATACATGGGCTAACCCAAACCCAAAGACATACACGGTTTTAACTCACACGCGACGAATCTTAGAGCGTCGCGAACCGCCTCCAACGATCCTTCAAGGTCCAAGCATCCGCAGACGCATCGATGTCCAAGAAGAACTCATGTTCAAGAGATAACCCTTCCCACCGCGAAACTCCACGCCAAGCCTCCAACCGAACCGGCAGCCCACCTGGCGAACGGACTCATCCACTCCACCTCACACCCTGTTCTCACCTGCATCCACAACACAAACAACCAAAACACATCCAGAACGTCCGCGGCATCACCACGAACCCAACACAATAAACCGATCCTCGATCGGGGTTAGTATGCAAAAATAATAACCGAAATAGTGAATAGCACGACACAAAACAACCGCTTGGGGGCAAGTGCGTCCTGTGGCACTTTGGCGACTTCGCCGGCTACACCTAAATCATCTAAGGGTCTTTTCCAAGTTAAGGAGATCACAAAACTTCGCAAGAATCAAGGAACAACATGCCACGTCAAAGTGGTCAAGTTTTGAAGAATTTTGTCGGAAACCGAAAGTTTTGACCAACTCTTCACATGCTCATCATCTTGACTCCACACTATCAGTCCAGTATAAATATGTCCCGATATGAGGCTTTATATGGATGCAAATGCAAAACGCTTTTAAATTGGACAGAAATGGGAGAAAGACAACTTATAGGACCCCATGTGGCCTAGGACTCGGAACGCCATGTTCAAATTATTAAAGAAAAGTTGAAAGCTGCCCAAGATCGGCAAAAAGGTTATGCTGATAATAGAAGACGAGATCTTAGTTTTAAAGTTGGGGATTACGTTTATCTTAAAGTTTACCCGATGAGGGGTACCCAAAGATTTCAAATAAAAGGAAAACTAGCTCCCCGATATATTGGACCATATCAGATTCAAGCAAGACGGGGAGAAGTAGCCTACCAATTGAAGTTACCTGAGGAACTCAAAGAGGTACATTCTGTGTTTCATGTTTCTCAACTCAAGAAATGTCTTCGAGCACCGACGGAAGCTATCCCCATTCAACAAATAGACATTGGACCAGATCTGTCATATATGGAACAACCGGAGTTAATTTTGGAAACAACAGAGAAGCAATTGAGAAATAGAAATATTAAGTATTGCCGAGTCTTATGGAAACATCATACTGAGAAGGAAGCTACATGGGAAAAGGAAGAAGTTTTGAGAAAAGAATACCCGCAACTTTTTAACCAAGAAAGTTGAATCTCGGGACGAGATTCTTTTAAGGGGGTAAGCCTATGACGAATCCGAAATTTTGCATAAAATTTTTCGCACAAATTGCATGAGCATCTCCTAGATTTACACCCTTACCCTTAGACATGCCAAAAATTTCTAAAACACCCTTTTTAAATTTTCTAAAAATAAGAAAGAAAAAGGATTTCCAAAGGAGCCCTAAAATGTTTCATAAGACAAGGGTAATTTGATGCACTTATAAAATTCTTGGTATTTTTCTGAATCCATAGAAATTTTTCTCATATTTTTTTGATTTCCCTACCATTTTCTAGAATTTTTATAAGCTTTCTGGAATTAAAAACACACTGGAAAACCCTATTCAGAAATCCAGCCGGAAATATTCCCGGAGGACACGCGTCGGCCTCCTATTGGCCGCGCGCTCCACTCATCGCACAACTAGGACCCACTGGACAACCGGCCAACTGGAGCGAGCTCATGTGCGGGCCACGCCGCTTAACTTAAATGAGATCCAATGGCTCTCAATGCGCCACGTCTCTAAATCCGACGGCTGCGACATGTTCTTCCCCATCCCGTCGTCGCCGCCCCGCTCTGCTTCGCAGCACCGCTGTCTCCGCCGTGATGTTCGCTGGAGTAATCATTACCGCGCGACTCCAAGCCCATTGGTCCATACCAACCCGACCGAAATGGTCCTAGGGACTCATACTACTCGAGTACTCCATGGCATGGTCGGAAAACCCCTTGATGGCCCAATCCGCCGTCGCCGCGACCCCTGCCACAAATGCCGCCGGCGTGCCATTGCCGCTGGCTTTATTCGGGCCTATCGGCGCCCCGTTTGGACGCTTAACCGTGCCAAAACCACGTCGTCGTCCTCTATTGGTTAGCGCGTGATCCATAAATGACCGCAATGAAAGGAATCTGCCGCGGTGAGAAAAACCCCGGCGAGCTCATCCGCCCGGGCAAATTAAGACAAATTGCCTCCCCTATAAATATAGAATTTGCCTGGATTCTTGAGGCTCACCCCTAGCTTGCACGGCAATCAACGAGTGTCAGCGACTGGGAGGCGAGCCTCCGCAGCGCCAATAAGCAAGGAAAGGGGGTGCGAGGCCTGAAGGCGGCCCTATCCCCGGGACCGAGGCTCGGCCGCCTGGCCGGACGCTGCCAAAGGAAAAGACCTAGTCCCGACGTGGTCGGACTCGTCGAGACCGGATCGCAGGGGGTGATGACGCGAGTGTTTTTATCCTGGTTCAGGCCTTCACTGCGGGATAACAGCCCTACGTCCAGTCTTCGTTTAATACCGAGCTTAAACGAGTACAAGGGGTGATGTCCGGGCTTTGGGAAGCCCGGGCCTCGAGTACAATAAGTGCTCAAGGCACTGGGTGTATGTGCTCCTACAGTTACCTGAATGCGGAGAACTACCGCCGGGAACTAGAGCTCCTACGAGAGTGCAAGTGCTTCTGTTCTACAGTAGCTATTCTCCAAGTGAGTTGTGCGTATGTGGAAGTGAAGCCGGTGCCTGTTGTTGTGGCCTGTATGCCATTTTTATAGGTGCTCTCCGGCCACTGTAGCCTGCGCTGGTCCGTTGAATTAGTCGTTGCCTTTTTGCCATGCCGGTAGCGTATCAAATCCTCCGGGTAATCGAGTGCAATCCTCCGACCACCTTGCCGGACCGCTACCAGTCAGCACGTGTCTTTGCCTATGCGGACGGTTGACGTGACCGGCCGCCAACCCGTCAGAAGCTGCCGCCAGGCGCTCCTTGGTATAGTGCGTGCATTTAAGTCTCGGCGACTCTGGGGACCCGAAGCGTATCCTGTCCGCGGCGCGGCACGATTTACCTCGGGTCCTGTTCCTTTGTAGCTCAGAAGCCCGGAGAAAGCAAGAGGCCCGAGCTTCCAAGGTGGGGAAGCTCGGGCTCGAGCTTACCAAGCTCGGGCGCGAGGTTGCTGGCCCCGAGCTTGCCTCTTGTGGGGCCACGGGTAAGTAAGTGGGCCGAACCATCGTGGGCCACGTACTTTCCCCAATAGCTAGCCCCCGAGCCTCGAGCGGGACGATGTCGTGCCGCTCAGAGGTTTATCTAGTAACTGCCTTCGGGCGAAATGCCTGTCTTTTCGCGCCCACGGGGGCCCCCATAGCTTCGGCGGGAATCTCAAATCGGCGCGGTTACACGTGCCGCTTCCTTCTCCTCGGTTTCCACGTCTCTCGGCGGACAGGCGACAGTTCGTCTCCCCTTGCCGGTTTATATCAGGTGGTTCCTCTTTTCGCCGTCTCTTCTCACGCCCTCTTGTACTACTTGTGCTACTTGCGTTCCCTCGCCTTCTTCCTTCCTCTGCCCTTCCGCCATCTTTCTTCTCCAATCCACCTTTTCCCGATGGCGCCCTTCACGCGGAGCCTCCTCACCAAGGACGACCTGAAGGGGTTGGAGGCCGCCGGCTTCATCAAGGTCGGTGGATGGAGGGCGGCCGGCAGGGAGGCGGTCCCAGCGCCGAGGGCAAGGAGTTCGCTTGCTTGAGCTCTTCGCGTCCATGGGCTCTGGGTTCGGAGTCCGAGTTCGCCGACGCCGCCTTGGCCCAAGATCTTGGGATCGAGTTGGTGAACCTTAATCCCAACTCGATCCTGTTCCTGATGATCTTCGCGCACCTCTGCGAAGCGTTCGTCGGGATAGAGCCATCGGTCAGCCTCTTCCTCCACTTCTACGAGCTGACCACGACCGGCGAAAATAATGTGGCGGGGTGCGCCTACTTCAAACTCCGCCGCGACATGAAGGCCTCGTACCCGGTGTTCAAAGCCAAGGAGAACGTCGGGGGTGGGCGTCGCGGTGGTACTACGCCGAGAAGTCCGACAACTGCCGATTATGGTTCGCCAACGCGAGCCCTGGGAAGGTGACGATGCCTCAGCCCATGCTGGAGCCAGCGGAGGTAGCCCTGGCGGCCAAGATTCGGGACTTGGCCAGTCGGGGGCTCAATGGCTACGACATCGTAGCCGACTTCACCAGGCACCGGGTGAGCCCGCTGAGGAAGCTGGTTCGCCCTTTCTTCGAGATCCGCGGGTGGGACGACCTTACCAGCGAAGGCACTTTCCGTAAGTCTTCATTCTCAACCTTGCAGTCCTTTGCCTGAGCTTTGCTTCGAGCGTGTTTGTAATGTTCCCACTCTTTTTTCCTTTGTAGCCTTGCCCCAGGACGACGTGGTCCGGGTCGTGGGGCTTCTCCTGCCCGCGAACCACAACGGGCCGTCAGGCTCGGGCGTCCGCAATGTCCTAGACGAGGTACGTGCTTCTGCGGGCCCAGGTGCCTTTGGAACGGTTTGCTCGTGGGCGTGGGCTGATGCCCCATGATCTGTTTCTGCAGAGGGAAGCAGGAGTGGAAGACGGGCCCGCCGTCCCCGCACCGGTGGCAGTTGCGGGAGCCACCAGCTCGACGGCCGGTGATGACGCGAGCTTAGCCCCGACGCCGAAACGTCGCGCCGCGAGCAAGCGAGCTCCTTTGAAGAAGCCAGCTGGTCGCTTTCCGGGCAAGGCCACCCTCGCATGGCGGCTGGCGCCCGGAAGCTAGCGATTCTGTCCCGACCCAAACCGGCCGGAGGTTCCTGCTCGATTCGCCGGCCTGGATATCCAAATGCGCGCCGAAAGGGTCGGTTAGTCCGAGCGACGGCGACTCGGACGACGAGATGTCTGAGAAGGCCGTCGCGGCTGCACATAAGTTGCTCGCGCTTGCTGATTTCTCCTGTCTCCTTCCTTCATTTGTTATGGCTCTCGAGCCGATCGGCCATGCTCTGATTCTCCTCTGTTCTTCAGTCGCGCTGTCCCCCCAAGCAGGGGAACTTATTCCGGTGCAGCCGGAGGCAGTGGCCCAGGAGAATTACCCTGTAAAGGGCAAACCCGGGTCCCGGGGTTTGAGGCCCTTCGTCCTCCCGCTGGTGGCACGCAAGGACGTGCGCCCCAGGCCACGCTCGTGAAGGTGGAGACCTATGACGGCACCGAGTGCCTAGCGCCGATCCGCGTTGAGGGACGGATCTCGACCGGGTGGCGCCCGATCAACATCTGCGGCATCCAGGAGCTTTTTGACAGGAGTAACATACCTGTTCCTCTGCTGGATGCAAGCGACACCCTCCTCCTCGGCTGGGATTGGCCCGTCCGGGTCATTACGGCCGCCAGCGTCGTCCCGGTGCGGCTGTGGAGCGTGGCTCTATTAACTGTCTCGGGGTGGATTTCAGCGACACTAGCGTGGGTTGAGCACCACCTCGGGCTTGTCACATGGAGCCGGCAAGACTCCATCCGGCTCCGACCAGTCCCCGGCCAGACGCTCGAGGAGTGGCTAGCGAACCGACTGGGGAAAGGGCCAATGGTAGATGCTGCGGTGCAGACTGATTTCCCCCCCGAGCCGTGCCTTCACGCCGTTGATGCTGCTGGGTTTGTGGGGGAATCAGCAGAGCCGACAGGGGGAGCTCGCGAGGTCGCGGGAGAAGCTGCCGAGCCAGCGGGAGGCTCGGTCGTGCTTGTGGAAGAAGTGGCCGATCCTACGGGAGGCTTGGCCGGGCCTACAGGAGAGATGGCCGAGCCTGCGGGAGGCTCGGCCGGGCCTTCAGGAGAGGTGGCCGAGCCTGCGGGACGCTTGGCCGGGCCTGCAGAAGCGGTGGTCGAGCCTGCGGGAGGCTTGGCCGGACCTTCAGAGGAGGTGGCCGAGGGGCCAAGCAGCTCGGGCCGCCAGGTCACGGTGCTCCCCGCGCCTATGGGCATTTCGCAGGCTCGGTATGAGGTTGAAGCCGCGGCGGTCGCCAAGCGGGTAAGTGCCTCCGGGCTTGGCTTTTATTGTTTTGTGTCTTCTCTGCTTTGGTCCCTTCCTTCCTTAACCTATCCTCTGGGTGCAGTTCTACCGCGAGGTTGTTGGCATGGCTTGCTCATTTGAGGGTAAGCACGATGCCGAACAAGAGGCCCTGCGAGCGGAAGGCGCGCGGTGGCAACGGGAAGCCAAAGCCGCACGTGCCGAGCTTGAGAAAGCTCGCCGAGCTCGATCGAGCAAAGGCTCTCGAGGCTCGAGCCAGCGCGTGAGGTGGCCTTAGCCGCGGCGCGGGAGGACGTCAAGGAGGTTTCATGCCGGTCGCTGGAGGCCCTTAAGACCGAATGCGACCGCGCCCTTGAGCTCGAGGAACGCATCCAATCAGTGGAAGCGTGCCGCGTCGCTGAGGTCGCTCGCACAATGGAGGAACGCGACCTCCTCGCCGCGGAGCTTTCCCGGACAAAGTCATCTACGTTCACGACGGAGGGTCTGCTGAAGACCCACCAGGATACCATGCGGACCCGAGGTCGCCAACGGCCTTTACGGGTCAAAATGCAAACCGCCTGAGCCGAGAGAAAAGAGTTCCTCGATCTCCAGGGCCAACATGATGAGTTGCTGGCCGAGCTTCGGAAGCTCCGGTGCCGGCCTAAGCCGTTGGCCTTTTTTCATTTCTTTTCCTTTTTGTTGGGCGGTAATCCGGCTTGCCCTTGTAAATAACCTTTATTAATGCAGTTGACTTGTTTTGACTTCTTTCCTTCGTCACTTCTTTGGTCCGCCTTCTCCCTGGAATGCCTAATGTCGATTTGACTGTCGTGCCATGTCCCAAGAGACATTCGCGTTCGCCTTGAAATAGCCTCAGCGTCGAATCGCTTCCCGACGCCATTACTCCTGGGATCGCTTCGACTTCCCGAATCCTAGCTATAAAAAGAGACCAATGCGACGGCCACTTCTCATTCCAAACTTCTTTCTTTCGTACCTTGCCCTCTTGCTCCCATGGCTCGTGATCCAGAGTTGGCGGAGCTTTGGGCGGATTTTGATCTCGCTATGGCCTAGCTCACGGAGGAGGAGGCGCGCGCCCGCGACGTCGCCAGGGTCGAGGCGTTGGTTGAAGTCATCCCGCTGCTCCGCGGGGCTTTTGATCCGCTCGTGGAGGCGCTGGTCAGTGCCCGTGCCCGCGATGCTGCTGCCGCCGCGGCTTTGATCGAGGCTGCCCCAGCGCTTGCCGAGGTGGCCGACGTGATTGTTGGGTTTCTGGGGCCCTTCCGCTGGGACTCGGTGTAACTGGCTTGTAAGCCATCCCAGAACCCTTTTAATAAAGTTGTTTGTTGTTATCGCTGCTTTTCCTCGTTTTCTGTTGTCTTTCCTGCATGCAAACGAACGCTAGTAGTCGTGTAGGCAAGAAAGGATTGAAAACGCAGTATAGTCCTATCGATCCTAGCCCCCGAGCCATGTCCGTGCTTCTGAGGAGAAGCTCGAGCGTGGCTTAGAGAAGATCGGAAGTCCTTGCTTGGGTATCTGATATTGGAGAATCAACTTTTAAGAAATCGACCCATCGAAAAATTGACCCTGAAAAAAACGACCTTTCGAAAAAATCGACCCTAGTCCCCGAGCCACGACCGAGCTTCTGGTTCGACAGAAGGTCGGTTGTGGTTTAGAGAGATCAATTTTTGAAAAATCCAATCTAGCCCCCGAGCCACGACCGAGCTTTTGGTTCGACAGAAGGTCGGTGGTGCTTTAGAGAGATCAATTTTTGAAAAATCGACCCTAGCCCCCGAGCCACGGCGAAGCTTCGGTTCGACGTAAGGTCGGTTGTGGTTTAGAGAGATCAATTTTTGAAAAATCGACCCTAGCCCCGAGCCACGGCCGAGCTCATGGTTCGACGCTGTAAGGTCGGTTGTGGTTTAGAGAGATCAATTTTTGATAAATCGACCCTAGCCCCCGAGCCACGACCGAGCTTCTGGTTCGATAGAAGGTCGGTTGTGGTTTAGAGAGATCAATTTTTGAAAAATCTACCCTAGCCCCCGAGCCACAACCGAGCTTCTGGTTAGACAGAAGGTCGGTTGTGGTTTAGAGAGATCAATTTTTGAAAAATCGACCCTAGCTCCCGAGCCACGACCGAGCTTCTGGTTAGACAGAAGGTCGGTTGTGGTTTAGAGATCTTATACTTTGAACGAAACTTGTGGCCCTACCTCCATCTCTTTGTGAGAGGCAGAGTGTTGGACTCTAGAGGTATCCCGGGCTTGCGGCAGGTTTATGCGGGCTTATGATATAGGGCCGGAAAGCGTTTGCCCACGCGGGATCTTGCGTGGTGCGATGGATATCGGCTTACCCGTGTGCAAAGGAATCCCGGGGGTGGCTTCTGCGTAGCCACTATTCTTCCGATGTATACTGGAACAGCCCGGGCTTTCTCCCAAGCCTAATAATGAGTTTAGGTCGCTGGGGTTAGTTTGGGGCTCTCTAGGGGATGATAGGATGGTCAAACGGAAGAGAGAGAGGGGGGGGAATGGAGACTTAAGACCTTTTCTCAAGCGTAGAACTTCCGAAGTTGAGCGATGTTCCAGGAGCTGTTGAGGACTCTCTCATCCGGCATTGCCAGTCTTACAGCCCCGGGCGTGTGGCTGATACGACCGTGTACGGACCTTCCCATCTTAGGGTGAGCTTGTTGGCATGAGCTAGGTTCTAAACTCGTCTTAGAACCAGGTCGCCAACTTGCAAGGTCCGTGTCTGTACCTTTTTAGCCGCGTGACGCCGCAGGGATTGCTGGTATGCTGCCGCTCGCAGTAGTGTTTGCTCGTGGCAGGACTCGGATAGGTCGAGATCCAACAGTCGTTCCTCGTCATTGTCGATTTCACCTGCAAAATCAACACGAACTGAACCAAGTCTTAGCTCGGAGGGTAAGACCACTTCCGAGCCGTATACGAGCCTAAATGGGGTTTCGCTAGTAGCCCGATTAGAGGTTGTCCGGGCGGCCCAAAGCACGGAGGGTAGTTCCTCTACCCAGTTGTGACGTTGCTCGGCAAGAGCGCCACACACTCGGCGCTTGACGCCCTGCATGATCTGCTCGTTCGCGAGTTCGGCTGCACCATTACTCTGTGGGAGAGCTACCGAAGCTAGGGCGACCTTCATGCCGAGCTTTTCGCAGTAGTCCTGGAATAGCTCGCTTGTGAACTGTGTCCCATTATCAGCGATCAGCTTACTCGGGACACCAAACCTGGTCATGATATTGTTCCTAAGGAACCTCTTGGCTGTTTGGGCGGATATGCTCGACACTGGTTCGGCCTCGATCCACTTAGTGAAAGCGTTGATGGCAACGAACAGGTGCGTGCAGCCCTTCAGGCCTCTGGGGAACGGACCAAGTATGTCCATTCCCCATGTTGAGAACGGCCAGGTTAGCGGGATAGTCTACAGCTCATATGTGGGCTGGTGGGATACCCGGGCATGATATTGGCAGGCTGGGCAGCGTTTTACTAGCTCTCTTGCGTCGGTCAACGCAGTGGCCCAGTAGTACCCTATGCGAAAGGCTTTTCCTACTAGGGTTCTGAAAGAGGCATGGGCCCCGCAGATCCCATCGTGGATGTCTTGGAGGAGAAATTTGCCTTCCTCCCGGGTCACGCACTTGCAAAGTACGCCGTTAGAACCCCTTCGGTACAACAAGCCCCCGAGTAATCGGTAAGGTCGGGCTTGTCTTTGGAGCCGGGATTTCTCAGCTGTGTCCTGTGGCAGTGTCCCATGCGTCAAGAACTGGACGAATGGCGTCATCCAGGTGTCGCGCTGCTCTAGGAACGAAATGGTACCGGTCGTTTGGGTCGAGGCAACCGTCTTCTCGGGGGCCTCTTCTCCGGAGGGAATAGAGGGCTTTAGTAGGTGCTGCACGAGCACCCCTGCCGGGGCGGTTTTTTGTGAGGAGCCAAGCTTCGCGAGCTTATCGGCCAGGCTATTAGTCAGTCTAGGAACGTAACACACTTCGAAGTTCGTGAAGTGCTTCTCCAGCTTTCTCACTTCTGTCAAGTATCGCGCCATTGAATCGTCGTAACACTGATACTCCTTATTTACTTGGCAGACGACCAACTTCGAATCCCCTTTCGCTGTTAGTCACTTTATGCCGAGCGCAGTTCATGCTCATAGGCCGGCTAGGAGGCCTTCGTACTCCGCAGCATTGTTCGTTGCGGGAAAATGGAGCTGTACTATATGCTGAATTTGTTCTCCTTGGGGGGAGATGAGAACAAACCCGCAACCTGATCGCTCGAATTGGCGTGACCCATCGAAAAACATGGTCCAGTGCGTTTCTTGGCTTGCGAGCTCGGGCGAGCCTCCTGAAGGGTCGACTGGGCCGGTCCACTCAGCCAAGAAGTCAACCATGACTTGGGATTTGATCGCTGTTCGGGGAACGAACTTCATGTCAAATTCACCAAGCTCGACTGCCCACTTTGCGACCCTCCCGTTCGCGTCTGGGTTCCGAATGATATTCTTTAACGGGAAACTCGTTGGGACCGTAATTGGATAGGCTTGGAAATAGTGACGTAACTTTCCTGAGGCCATAAGCAAGGCGTACAAGAGCTTCTGAACCTCTGGGTACCGCTCCTTAGGCCCGTGAAGTACCTCGCTCACGTAGTAGACGGGTTGTTGCTTGCCTTCACGTTCGACTGCTAGTACAGCACTTATAGCCTGCGGGGCAACCGCCAAATAGAGGAGTAGAGCTTCCCCGAGCTTTGGTGTGGCTAGGACGGGAGATGTGGACAGGTAACGCTTTAGCTCGCTGAAAGCGGCCTCGACTTCTTCCATCCATTCGAAACATCGTGCTTACGCAGGATCTTACAAAAGGTGCACTGCGCTCGCCGAGACGAGATATGAATCTGCTGAGAGCCGCCATCCGCCCGGTGAGGGCTTGCACCTCCTTGGTGCAGGTTGGCGACCTCATATTCTCTATGGCCTCGATTTTCTCGGGGTTTGCCCCGATGCTCGCCTTTCCTATCACATAGCCAAGCAACATCCCAGACCGGACACCAAAGACACATTTTTCAGGATTCATCTTAACTTGATGTTTTCTAAGATTAGCAAAAGTTTCCTGAAGGTTGGTCACATGGTCCCGTAGGACTTTGCTTTTTACAACAACATCGTCTACGTAAACCTCCACGTTGCGCCCTATCTGATCAGGGACCGTATTCTGCATTAGTAGCTGGAACATGGCTCCCGCGTTCTTTAGACCGAAGGACATGGTCGTGTAGCAGAAGGTACCAAAAGGTGTTACGGCGCGCTTCTCTTCGTCTTCCCTTGCCGCCGCGATCTGGTGATAACCGGAGTAAGCGCCCGTGAAGCTCATGAGCTGAGTCCGCCGCTGCATCGACGGTTGGTCTATCTTGGCGGAAATTGTCCTTAGGGTGGTGGCGTTGAGATCGCAATGGTCGACGCACATTCGCCATTTCCGCCCTTCTTCTTGGCAGCGACGGATTAGCTAGCGGTCGAAATGCTCGACTTCTCTGGATGAAGCGGCTTGGAGGAGCTTGCCAAGTTGTTCTGGATGATGTCGGCCTTCCACTTTGGGAAACGCCGTAGGGCCCTGTCGATAGGCTTTTTGTCGTCAATTGAACGGTGGCTTGTGCTCGATGACCTCCCTTGGGACTCCGGGCATGTCGGACGGTTCCCACGCGAACACATCTGCGTTAGCCCGGAGGAAGGTGACGAGCTCGAGTTCCTATTTGGACTCGAGGTTGACCCCTACGTGGATGACCTTGGCCGGGTCGTTCTCGGAGAGGGGGATTGCCTTGGTGGGCTCCTGCGGCTGCAGGGCCACCTTGGGGCGGACTGTCGGCCGTTCGGCCTTGGCCGGGCCACGCTCAGGGAGCTGTCCGACCATGGCCAAGGCGCTCTCGTCACAAGCCATTGCGGCCTTGTGGCTGCCCTTGATCGTGATGACCCCGTGAGAGGCCGGCATCTTCAGGCAGTGGTAGCCGTAGTGGGTGGCCACCATGAACTTGGACAGTGCGGGGTGTCCAAGGATGGCGTTGTATGGGAGCTCGGATTCCACCACCTCGAAGGTGACGTACTCCGTCCGGAAGTTCTGGCGGGTCCCAAACGTCACGGGCAGCACGATTTGCCCAATCGGCTGTAAGGACGACCCAGGGACAATGCTGTGGAAGGGAATGGCTATGTCCTTGATCTTGGACCGCGGGACCTGTATCTGCTCAAGAACCTGAGCATTGACGATGTCCAAGGAGCTCCCGCCATCTACCAACACGCAATCGACTTGCGTGTTGCTGATGGTGGGACAGAGCACCAGCGGCAAGCACTGGGGCCTGGTTATTCCGGGGGGACAATCATCCCCGGAGAAAGTGATCGACTGGTGAGACCACCATAGGGGTGCGTCTCCGGGCTTACCCTTCTCGAGGTGGTAAACCTCCCGGGCAACAGCCTTAAGCTCGCGTCGCGAGCTATAGGCGTAAGCTACCGCCAAGATCACGGGCGACGCAGCGCCACCTCCCGGAAGGCGTCGCCATAAATACCTGAGCGCGCCTCGTCCGGCACCCCGTGATTGGGGAGCTCGGGCATGGGCCCGCGCCCGCCGTAGAAGTCCTCCAACCGCGTGGCCCACGTCCTGCGATTCTGCGCAGTCATGGTCAGATCTTGCCGATGAAGGCAGCGATGCTTGATTCGGAGGGTTCGCCCCTTGGGCCGGTCGAGGTCGAGGCCGAAGCTTCGCCCCCCTACAGCACGCACCGGCCGTTCCCTCCACCTGCCGGGTAGGCTGGCCTTGGAGGCGGCCGCTCAGGAGGAGCGGGCCTCTCGGGCTCTACCGCTGCGATGTAGGCGGGGGCGGCAGGCTCCTTCTTCTTCTTCTTCTTCTTCTTCTTCTTCTTCTTCTTCTCGGCGTCACCCTTCTTGGCATCCGTGCCAGTCCGGGCCGCCGCCTTCTCCTCCGTCCTCCCTCTCTTGCGCTCCACCGCCTCGGAGGCGTTGATGTATCCTTCAGCAGCACGAAATAAATCGGCTGCGGTGTGGACCGGATGGAGCTCAAGGTCCTCGGTGAAACGGGTATTCCGCACTCCCTCCTTGAAGGCCTCAAAGATGGCCTCATCGGAGATCGACGGAATGGTGTTGCGCACCTGGACGAACCTGCAGACATAGTCCTGCAGGCCCTCTCCCGCCCTCTGGACCACAAGCTTGAGGTCCTGGGGCTTTCCAGGGCGCGCGTAGCAGCCCTGAAAGTTTGTCCGGAGCGCCTCCTGCAGCTGTTCCCAGCTGCGTATCGAACCCCGGCTCTGGTTGACCAGCCAGGTTCGGGCCATTCCCTCCAAGACGGTAGGGAAGTAGTTGACCATTACGGCCTCGTTACCGCCTGCGGTCAGGATGGCGGTAGTATAAACAACGAGATATTCATCGGGGTTCTTACTCCCGTCGAACTTCTCGATGCTCCCGGGCTTGAACTTGCGAGGCCATGGGGCCTCGCGCAAAGCTCGGGAGAAGGCCGGGCATCCAGGGGCAGCCCCGTTGTTTCCAACGGGGGGTCTGCCGCCCGGAAGCGGCCCGAGGCGGGAAAAAACTCCGCCAGGGGTGCGCTGAGGAGCGCCGTCCGCTGTGGACGTGGATGCCTGCCGGCGCGATCAACGCTCTGCCGCGCGCCGCCCGAGGAGCCACGGTGTGATCGGGCTCGAGGTGCTCGCCGAGATCCCCAGCGAGCTCCTCTAGGCCATCAGTGACCGCGGCGCCTAGGTCGGCCATGGTGAACCCTCGCAGGTCCTTCTCCAGGTCACGCATGACCTAGGCAATCGCCTTAACCCTTTGCTGACTGCGCAGCACCAGGTTGGTGACGGTAGTGGTCGGCGAGTGCGCGCGTGTAGCGCGCGTGGCGGGCGTCGGGCCAACAGGCCTGCGACGGATATCCGCCAGGGTTCGCTCGACTGACCTAGCAAAGAGGCTCCAAGCAGCCTCGCGCTGCTGGTGCTCTCCGCTTGGTCAAGACGTGGGTCGGTGCGGGTCGCCCCTTTGACGCCAAGAAATACATGACGTGAGGCAGGCTCCCGCGAAGGAGACATGTCGGTGTCACCCACGGAGGCGGTGCCATCGGCACCCTCTACTACCATGGGCTCACGCCGGTCCGCTGCTGGCCTTAATGGGCGGGCGCCCGATTGCGTCTTGCAAGATCGGTTTCTCTTCGGACATGACCGCGAATGCGTGCGGTCCGTCCGGATGCGGCACTGGTGGCGGTGCCTCCAGTCCCTCCATGAGGGTTTCGCTGACGTGAGTCAGCGAAGTGCCGGGCAAAGCTAGGGAGCGAACAGCTACTCCCGAGGCGGGTGTTTCTTCCACCACCATCTCGTCGGACTGAACTCCGGCGAGGATACCAGCCTGCCACTCCTCATACGACTCGTCGACGTCGTCGAGATCGTCGAGATCATCGTAGTTGAGGTCCACGGTATCAATGTCGTCGTAAGACAACAAGGCCATCCTCGACTCGATCGAGGGGAGAATACCGCAATAGGGCCCCACGGTGGGCGCCAGCTGTCGGTGATTGGGAGGCGAGCCTCCGCAGCGCCAATAAGCAAGGAAAGGGGGTGCGAGGCCCGAAGGTGGCCCTGTCCCCGGGACCGAGGCCCGACCGCCTGGCCGGACGCTGCCGAAGGAAAAGACCTAGTCCCGATGCGGTCGGACGCGACGAGACCGGATCGCAGGGGGTGATGACGCAAGTGTTTTTATCCTGGTTCAGGCCTCCACTGCGGGATAACAGCCCTACGTCCAGTCTTCGTTTAATACCGAGCTTAAACGAGTACAAGGGGTGATGTCCGGGCTTTGGGAAGCCCGGTTCTCGAGTACAATAAGTGCTCAAGGCACTATGTGTATGTGTTCCTATAGTTACCTGAATGCGGAGAACTACCGCCGGGAACTAGAGCTCCTACGAGAGTGCAAGTGCTCCTGTTCTACAGTAGCTATTCTCCAAGTGAGTTGTGTGTATGTGGAAGTGAAGCCGGTGCCTGTTGTTGTGGCCTGTATGTCCCTTTTATAGGTGCTCTCCGGCCACTGTAGCCTGCGCCCGTCCGTTGAATTAGTCGTTACCATTTTTCCATGCCGGTAGCGTATCAAATCCTCCGGGTAATCGAGTGCAATCCTCCGATCACCACGCCGGACCGCTACCGGTCAGCACGTGTCTTTGCCCATGCGAGCTGTTGACGGGACCGGCCGCCAACCCGTCAGAAGCTGCCGCCAGGCACTCCTTGGTATAGTGCGCGCATTTAATTCTCAGCGACTCTGGGGACCCGAAGCGTATCATGTCCGTGGCGCGGCACGATTTGCCTCGCACCTTTGTTCCTTTGTACTCGAAGCCTTGAGTGGCAGGAGGCCCGAGCTTCAAGGCGGGAAGCTTCGCTCGAGCTACTAAGCTCGGGCGCGAGCTTGCTGGCCCCGAGCTTGCCTCTTGTGGGGCCACGGGTAAGTAAGTGGGCCGAACCTTCGTGGACCACATACTTTCCCCAACAACGAGCAAGAAGGTGAGCCACATTTCTTCTGTTTCACTCCGCCGCCGCCATTCTCGCCGGAGTTCGCCGCCAGAGCGCCCTAGTGATCTTTCATCTATGCTTCCAGAAGCAAAAATCTTCCTAGAAGCTCCCTAAAGCTCAAAGAACCTTCAATTTCCACCTAAAACCACTACGACTCCGATCCCGTCCTCACCGGTGCCCAAAATCCACTTCTCACGTCGCCAAGCCATTTCAAAGCTTTTCATAGCCCAATTTCTATCTAATAACACTCAATATAGGTTCTAGCAGCATATGCACTCCAGAAATTAACCGACTAAAAGCTCCACCGAAGAATCCCTAATTCCGCTAGTTTGTGCCGCCGCTAGACCTCGTCGTCCGGCCAACTCAGGCCATCCCGAGCTCCAAATCTAGAGGCAAACCATTGCTTATGCATGGAGGACCAAAAGCCCTAAGGTTAATTGGACCCAAACCCCACAGATCAAAAAACCCCAATCCGTAGAACTCGAGAACCCTAATTTGCTACTGTTCGTCAGCCCAAATTTTGAATTTCTCCAAATTGAAGCCCTTAGAGGCCGAATTAGGTCTAAGTGCCTATATAAAAGTTTCTCCAAAATATGTTTTACATACAAAAATTGTTAAAAATATAAAGACTTGCTGTGAAATTAAACTAATATTTTTATTAGATAACAGGAATATAAACAAAATTTTATAAACCTTTAAACTTAAAAGTTTAACCAAAGATATGCTACCTCATGGTTTTCTACCTATTAAATCTTTTTCAAACCTACTTTTCTAAATAAAAAGTGTAGAAAATTATTTATTGATGCTAAAATAGATACTTACTCTTATTTAAAAATGAAATTTCTATTTTGTAGGACAATGCTAAGAGATTTGCAAAAAAACCCAAAATTAGTATTATTCTCTCTTTTGGAATTTTCTTAAAAAGGAAAAGAACCAAAATCCTTAAATCAATAACTAAAATATTTCAAGACCTAGACCCCTACCCAAGCTCCAAATTTTACTTAAAACAATGACCTTAAATCTAGGTTTGCTTTAAAAGAAAATTTTCCGCATTATGTTTTAAAAATTCTTCTTAAATATAATTTAACTATTTTTTGTCTTTCTTCTCTAATAAATAGAAGAAGAGCAAGAAGCTATATATTGGGTTGAACCACCTGCAGAGGAGGATTACGAAGCAGGAAATACTTATATCAATAATCAAGGCAGGTTTCTATTCCTTTGATGCACATTGAGTTCCTATTTATTTACTTATGTATGTATTACTTTTTAGTTATTATTTATTGCCAAATTATTATTTCATGTGTTATAAAATGGTTATGCCAAGACACAATAACCAGAAAGCCTACCTATTATTGATTAGCCCTATCCTTTGAAGCCTAGAATAGGTTTTGGAATATTTAAATGGTAGGATATGTCAATCATTTGCCATGTGGATAAGTAGTATGGGATGCTTATCTGGACGTGGGGATGTTGCGAGAAAAAGAATTTTATATGAGTTGCCAGGTGTAGTGAGTATGACGGATCCAGCCGGTAACACTTGGAGCTGGGAACATCCTTCGAGGATCCAAGTGGGCACATCCCATGCAAGACCTACAATGGTACTAGTTGTCGGGAGGATACAACTAGATTATGCTCATATAAAAACTTGGGTATAATGAGTAAGAATGACAAAGATATCATCCATCCATGTAACTGATCAATATATGGGCAAAGCTGGGTAGGTCTTGCAGGGCTGATAACAAAATCATCGATGGATCCTACTTCGGGAATATGAACTTGTGTCAAACTGGGTGATGCCTCTCTTATTCAATAAACTCATGCTTTCAAGAGAAGTTTATGGTGTATGACGCTGCTTAAGGCAGGTAGAAAGTGGGGAATGGTGATAGTATTATGGAAAGATGGAAATGTTTCAACCAGTTTATTAAAGTTCTTTCGAATCTTAAGTCTCTTAAATCTACTGTATATTATTGCATTTACGTTCCTGTAAGAGCCTTATTTCTTCTCGAATTCCTGCATATAGTAAGTTAAGCTTTCCTAATGGGAACCTGCAAGTACTGTTGGTACTTACCCATTGTGTGGGAAAATTATATTATTTTCAGGTACTCCTCAAACCTATAGTTAGTGCGAGGAGTTTACTGCTGAGGAACTGGAAAGTTATGTCATGGATTTCTAGTTTACTAGTTTCTAAGAATTTTCTTGCACTCGCAACTTTTACAACAGTGGTAATGTAATAAATACTCTAAGAATAATGGTTTGTAATTATTTCCTCTTTGTAAAATAATGGTTCCCACTAAGGGTGTTTTGGACTTTTATATTGACTCTGGCACTGTTGCATCCTGGGTAATCGTGCTTTTGGGGGAACATTTTTTGATAAGATTTATCGGGATTTGGTTCCCACAGAGTTGGTATCAGAGCCCAAGGTAGTGACCGTAAGAAAAAGGCCCTAGAATGGTATGAGTAGAAACTATCCCGTGGATTGCCGAGGGAAAGGACATGGTCTCGATGCGGTTGGGCGCGTCGAGCCTGGTGTGACGCGAGGATTTTTATACTGGTTCAGGCCTCCACTGCTGGATAACAGCCCTACGTCCCGTCTTCGTTTAATGCCAAGCTTAAACGAGTATAGGGGGTGAAGCCCGGGCTTTGGGAAGCCCGGACTCGAGTACAATAAGTGCTCAAGGCACTATGTGTGTTCCTACAGTTACCTGTATACGGAGAACTACCGCCGGGAACTAAAGCTCCTACATGAGTGCAAGTGCTCCTGTTCTACAGTGGCTATCTTCCGGGTGTGCGTCTATGCCTGCTTGTTTGTGGATCTGGGAGTCGGGAGTTTTTCGGAGTCCTCTCTTGTTGTGGCTCAGACGCCTTTTTATAGGCGTGCACTGCCACAGCTCTGAGCTTGCCTTTGGTCCGCTCAATAGTCGCTCTTCGCTTTGCGTCTTGGAGCGCATAAGATCCACCGGGTAATCGAGTGTATCTCCTGATTGCCATGTGGCTACTGTCAGGCGCTCCTTGGTACTGTGCTCGCATTTAATTCTCGGTGACCTTTGGGACCCGAAGCGTATCCTGTGTGCGGCGCAGCGCATTCTGCCTCTGGTCCCGAGCCCTTGGCTTCGGAAGCCCGGGAGAGGCGAGTGACCCGAGCTTTCGAGGCTGGGAAGCTCGGGCGCGAGCTCACCAAGCTCGGGTGTATTTCCCGCAAGGCCGGAGGTAAGTTAGTGGACCGTATCTCCATGGACCACGTACATTCCCCAACATCTTGTTTCATTTGTTTTGAATGAACTTGCAACATCAATTAATGCACTTTTTTTACAACATCAAACCAGATATAAATTTAGTTATTTACTAGTGTAAAACATGTCGACTGAGATTTCACCTATTTTTTGATGACTGGTGAGGAGTCACGCCCATATTTTAGACTATAAGAAAGAAGATTTTCTCATCTAAAACCATCTCATTATAAATTTGTGTTATACACTTTTCTTCTGGATATTTCATCTTACATGTATACTAATTCTTTAGTTTTGAAAACTATTTTGTAGATGGAGATCCCGCACACAGGCTTCACTGACGAGCGTTCGACCTACGTGTTTCCGGTTGGACCCCGGGGGAGAACGCCCGTGTGCTCCTAGAGTTATCGGACTATCTGGCATCACTAGGGGGCCCCTAGATACTACTTGTCAGCGTCTGGGAGGCGAACCTGCACAGGCCGATATGCAAAGGGGAGGAAGGGTGTGAGACCCGAGAGTGGCCCTGCCCCCTCGGCCGAAGCCTGGGCGTGTCGAGGGAAGATGGTGAGTGGTGATGTTGGTGACGTCGGATGGTGACGCAGATGTTTTTATCCTGGTTCGGGCCTCCACTGCCGGATAACAGCTCTACGTCCAATCCTCATTTAGTATTGGGCTTAAACGAGTACGAAGGGGTGAGGCCGAGCTTTGGGAAGCTCGGGCTCGACTACAATAAGTGCTCAAGGCATTATGTGTGTTCCTAAAGTGATTGAACGCGAAGAACTATCACCTAGAACTAGGAATCCTATGCAGGTGCAAGTGCTCCCGTTCTATGGTGGCTGGGGTTGTTGCTCCGCGCGTCTCCCTCTCTTCTTGTTTATGGCCTGTGCCCTCCTTTTATAGGCGGTCTCCGGCCACTGTAGTCTAACTTCGGTTCGGTGTGGAGGACCGCATTATCCTCGGGTCACTGGTCGTGTTCTTCTGTCTTGCCAGATTGTGGTGTGGCTGATCTTTAGATTATGCTGGTTATTAGGTATGCTTTCTCAACTCGCTGGGCTCAGCGTTCTGACCGCTAAGCAGCAATACGTGTCTTTTCCCATAGGGGCGAACAGGCAAGCTGATCGTTGACATGACCGACCACCAACCCACCAGCGGCTGTGGCAGGCGCGCATCGGTACTGCCGCTGCATTTAACTCAAGGTGACATGCGGGGCCCGTGGCGTCCTGCGCATTGGGCGGCATAGTCTGCATTGGGGCCTAAGCCTCGTCCCTAGCTTTCGAAGGTCGGGAGCTAAGAAGCCCGGGCGCCGGGGTAGGGAAGCTCGGGCACGAGCTTACTAAGCTCGGGCGCGAGCTAACGAAGCTCGCGCGGGCCCTTCCTTGGGCCGAAGGCAGGTAAATGGGCCGTATCGCATGGGCAGTGTACTTTCCCCAACGCGAAGTCTCCTTTCCGAGGACGACCTGAAGGGGTTGGCCGTCGCCAGCTTCATCGAGGTCGGTGGCTGGAGGGCGGCCGGCGAGGAGACAGCCCCTTGCCCGAGAGCAAAGAGTTTGTCTGCTTCGAGCTTTTCGCCATTCACGGGCTCCGGGTTCTAGAGTCCAACTTCCTTGCCGCTGTCCTGGCCCAGTGTGGGATTGAGTTGGAGAATCTCAATCCCAACTCGATCCTATTCCTGACGATCTTCGCGCATCTTTGCGAGGCGTTCGTCAGGGTGGAGCCGACGACCAGCCTCTTCCTCAACTTTTACGAGCTGTCTACGACCGGCGGGAGAGACGCGATGGGGTGCGCTTACTTCAAGCTGCGCCGTGACATGAAGCCCACGTTCCCGGTGTTCAAAGCTAAGGAGAACGTCGGGGGTGGGCGTCACGGTGGTACTATGCTAAGGTGCTCAGCGATTGCGGGCTATGGTTCGCGAATGCGAACCCCGGGAAGCTGACGCTGCCCCGCCCTTCGCTGGAACCGGCGGAGGTAGCCTCGGTGGCCAAGATACGGGAGTTAGCCGGTCGGGGACTAAACGGCTATGACATCGTAGCCGATTTTACCAGGCACCGGGTGAGCCCGCTGCGGAAGCGGGTTCACCCTTTCTTCAAAATCCGCGGATGGGACGATCTCACTCATGAAAGCACCTCCTATAAGTTCCTCTCTTCGGTCTTTCAGTTCCTTGCCCGAGCTTCCTTTGGGCGTGTTTTTTGATGTTCCCGCTCTTTTCTTTGCAGCCTTGCCCTAGGATGACGTGGTTCGGGCTGTCAGGCTCCTGCTGCCCGCGAACCATAACGAGCCATCGGGCTAGGGCATCCGTAACGTCCTTGACGAGTTATGTGTCCTCGCGAGCTTAAGCGTCCTTGGACGCGGTCTTCCTTGGGCGCGGGCTGATGCTCCCTAACTTGTTCTGCAGGAGAAAGCGGGTGAGGAGGCCAGGCCCACTGCCCTCGCACTGGTAGTAGCCTCGGGGGCTGCGAGTTCGGAGGTTGGCGGTAGCACGGGCTTGGTTCCGGCGCGACAGGAGCGGGCTGCGAGCGCTCGATCGCCCCTAATGAAGCGAACCGGGCTCTCCCGCCGGGACAAGGTCGCCGGCGTGGGGCGGTCGGCGGCCCGGGCTCCTGCTTCCGTCCCCGACCCAGCCCGGGCTAGAGGTTCCCGGGACCGGGACTAAGTCGGCGTGCGGGACACCCAGCCGTTGCCGAAGAGGCGTCGGTTGGTGTTGGATGATCATGACACGGACGAAGGATCGGCCGGGACGAATCTCGAGCTTGCACGTAGGTCACTGTGCTTTTCGGTTTTCTCTTCTTTTCTTAACTCTTCACGGTTCCCGGGCGGATCAGGTATGCTTTGACCGCTTCTCTCTGTTTTTTTGTTTTTAGTCGCCATCTTCTCCGGGGCGGGGGAGCTTATCCCGGTGCGGCCGGAGGAAGTGGCTCGGGAGAACGAGCCCCTTAAGAAGCATAAAGGACGTCGAGGCTCGGGGCCCTATTTCCTCCCATTGGTGCCACGCAGCGACGTGCGCTGCCAGGCCGTGACCGTGGAGGTGGAGACGGACGATGGGACATCGCTCCTGGCGCTGCTCCGCGTCGAGGGGGGGACCACGTCCGGGTCGCGCCCAATTGACTTTGGTGCTTTATCGGAGCTTTTCGCGGGCTACGATCTGCCCATCCCACCGCTGGACATAGGCGACACGCTCCTCCTTGGCTGGAACTGGCCGGTCCGGGTTTCACGGCCGCCAGCGTCGTTCCGGTGTGGCTGTAGAGTGTGGCCCCGCTTGGTCGCCGCAGGGTGGATCGTGGCGACGCCAGCATGGGTCGAGCCCGAGCTCTTGCTTGCCGGAAGGCGCTGGGAGGAGTCCATCCGGCTTCGATCTGTTCCCGGCTAGCCCCTCTCGGAGTGGCTGGTGAGTATGAAGGTGACTAAGCCGAAGGCGGATGCCGGGGTGCAAACCGACTTTGCCCCGAGCCATTCCTTTGGGCCATTGAGGCGGCCGGGCCTTCGAGGGGAACGGCCGAGCCTGCGGGAGGAGCAGCCGAGCCTGCCCTGGTCGATGGGGCCCGCGCTGAGCCTGTAGAGAAGGCGGCACCGGGACCGGCTGATGAGACCCGGGCCAAGCCGGCGGAAAGGGTCTCCGAGGCTGCAGGAGGGGCGGCCGTGCCTGCGGAAGGAGTGCCCGAGGAATCAAGCAGCTCGAGCGATAGCTCGGGTGACCTGGTCGTGGCGCTACCTGCGCCTAGGCGTGTTGCCCGGCCTCGGTACGAGGCCGTAACCGCAGCGGCCAAGAGGCGGGTAAGTGCCTTCGAGCTTGGCTTTTGAGGTCTTGTGTTGACCCTGCTTTGGTTCTTTCTTTTTCCTTAGCCTGCTCTCTTGGTATAGGTCTACCGCGAGATTGTCGACATTGCGTGCTCGTTTGGGGTTGAGCACGAGGCCGAGCGGAGGCCCCTGAAGGCGACGGCGATGGCTTTGCAACAAAGAAGTCGGCCGCCACAAGACCGAAGCCGGAAGAAGCTCGCTCGAGCTCGGTCCAGGCAGTGGTCCTAGAAGCCCGTGTTGCGGCGGCGGAGGCGGCCATAGCCGCAGCGCGAGAAGATGCCGGGGAAGTTTCCCGTCGGTCGCAGGAGGCCCTTAAGGCCGAACGTGACCGTTCCACCTAGCTCGAGGAGTGCCTTCGGTCGGTGGAGGCATGCCACGCCACCGAGGCTGCCCGTGTAGCGGAGGAGCGTGACCTTGCTACCGCGGAGCTGTCCCGGGTGAAGTCGGCTACGGCCGAGACGGAGGATCTGCTGAAGATCCACCGGGACACCGTCCGGGACTTGGAAGCGGCCAATGAGGCCTTTCGGACTGAGGTGCGGGCCGCCCGGGGTGGTCACAAGGCCTTCCTCGAGCTTCAGGACCGCCACGACGAAGCCCTGGTCGAGCTTCGTAAACTTAGGTGCCAGCCCAGGCCGTAGGCCTTTGTATTTTTTCCTTTTCTTGGGCGGTGATCCATCTTGCCCTTTTTGTAAATGTTCTTCCAAAATGCTATTGACTTGCTTTGATCTTTTTCCTTCGTCACCCCTTCGGTCCACCTTCTCCCAGGAATGTCGATCGTCGATTTGACTGTTGCGCCATGTCCCGAGAGACATCCGCATCAAATCTTGGAAACAGTTCCTCATCGGAGTTGCATCCCGATGCCATTACTCCTGGAATCGGTTCGATTTCCCGGGCTTGGCTATAAAAAGAGGCCGATGCGGCGGCCGCTTCTCATTTTAGACTCCTTCTTGCAATCCCTCCTTCTCCGCCCGCTTCCATGGATCATGAACATTTTATGGCGGTTCTCTGGGCGGAGTACAATCTCGCCCTTGCCGAGGTTGCAGAGGAAGAAGCTCGCGCCCGTGACGTCACCAGCGTCGCGGTACTGATCGAGGTCGTCCCGGCTCTCGCTGAGGTGGCCGACGTGATCGTCAAGGCGCTAGTCCGCGCTCGCCGTCATTTGTTGTAATTGGCTTGTAGGCTGTCTTGGATTTTAATAAAGTTGTTTGTTTCGCCTCCTTCTTTTGTCATCTTTCCTGCATGCAAACGAACACAAGTAGTTGTATAGGCAAGAAAGATTCGAAGGTTGGAGTATAGTTCTATCGGTCCTAGCCCCCGAGCCATGGCCGAGCTTCCGAAGAGAAGCTCGGGCATGGCTTAGAGAAGACCAAAAGTCGTTGCTTCGAATAATCGGCCTTGAAAAATCGACTCCTAAGAAATCGATCCTAGCCCCCACGCCACGGCCAAGCTTCTGGATTGACAGAAGGTCGGTTGTGGTTTAGAGAGATCAATTTTTGAAAAATCGACCCTAGCCCCCGAGCCACGGCCGAGCTTCTAGATTGATAGAAGGTTGGTTGTGGTTTAGAGAGATCAATTTTTGAAAAATCGACCCTAACCCCTGAGCCACGACCGAGCTTCTGGATTGACAGAAGGTCGGTTGTGGTTTAGAGAGATCAATTTTTAAAAAATCGAGCCTAGCCCCCGAGCCACAGCCGAGCTTCTGGATTGACAGAAGGTTGGTTGTGGTTTAGAGAAATCAATTTTTAAAAAATCGACCCTACCCCCGAGCCACGGCCGAGCTTTCGGATTGGCAGAAGGTCGGTTGTGGTTTAGAGAGATCAATTTTTAAAAAATCGACCCTAACCCCCGAGACACGGCCGAGCTTCTGGATTGACAGAAGGTCGGTTGTGGTTTAGAAAGACCGCGTCCTTAGATTGGAGCTCGTGGCCCTTGCTCTGTCTCTTTGTAGGAGGCAGAGTGTTGGGCTCTGGAGTTATTCTGGGCCGTGACAATTTTATGTGGACTTATGATATAGGGCCGAAAAGCATTTGTCCGCGCGGGATCTTGCGTGGTGCGATGGATATCGGCTTACCCATATGCAAGGGAATCCCGGGGATGTAGCTTCTACAGAGCCGCTACTCTGCCGATGTATGCTGAGACAGCCCAAGTCTTCTCCCAAGCCTGTTCATAGGTTTTGGTTTCTAGGGGTTGTTTGAGGGCTTGCCAGGGAGAGGAAAAATAGAATAAAGGGAAAGGGTGATAAAAGAGACATACGACCTTGGTTCAAGCGTAGAACCTTCGGAGTTGAGCGATGTTCTAGGACCTGTTGAGGATTCTTCCATCCGGCATAGCCAGTCTTACAGCCCCCGGGCGTGTGGCTGTCATGACCGTGTACGGACCTTCCCACCTTAGGGTGAGCTTATTGGCGTTGGCCAGGTTCTGAACTCGTCTTAGAACCAGGTCGCCAACTTGCAAGGTCCGGGTCTCTACTCTTTTTGCCGCATGCCATCGTAGGGATTGCTGGTATGCTGCCACTCGCAGTAGTGCTTGCTCGCGGCAGGACTCAGATAGGTCGAGATCCAATAGTCGTTCCTCATCGTTGTCGATTTGACCTGCAAAATCAATGCGAACTGAAACAAGTCTTAGCTCGGTGGGTAAGACCGCTTCCGAGCTGTATACAAGCCTGAATGGGGTTTCTCCAGTAGCTCGATTGGAGGTTTTCCAGGCTGCCCAAAGCACCGAGGGTAACTCTTCTACCCAGTTGCGACGCTGCTCGACGAGAGCGTCGTACACTCGGCGCTTAACACCCTGCATGATTTGCCCGTTCGCACGTTCAGCCGCACCGTTGCTCTGTGGGTGAGCCGCCGAGGCTAGGGCGACTTTCTTGCCAAGCTCTTCACAGTAGTCCTAGAATAGCTCGCTTGTGAACTATGTCCCGTTGTCAGCGATCAGCTTGCTCGGAACGCCGAACCTGGTCACAATGTTGTTCCTCAGGAACCTTTTGGCCTTTTGGGCTGATATGCTCGACACTGGTTCAACCTCGATCCACTTAGTGAAAGTGTCGATGGCGACGAACAGGTGCGTGCACCCCTTTAGGCCTCTGGGAAACGGACCGAGTATGTCCATTCCCCACATCGAGAATGGCCAGGTCAGCGGGATAGTCTGCAGCTCGTATGCTGGCTGGTGGGACACTCGGGCATGGTATTGGCAGGCTGGGCAGTGTTTTACTAGATCCCGTGCGTCGGTCAACGCAGTGGGCCAGTAGTACCCCATGCGGAAGTCATTTCCCACCAGGGTTCTGAAAGAGGCATGGATATCTTGGAGGAGAAATTTGCCTTCCTCCTGGGTCACGCACTTGCAAAATACGCCATTAGAACTCCTTCGGTACAACAAGCCCCCGAGTAATCAGTAAGGTCGGGCTTGTCTTTGGAGCCGAGATTTTTCAGCCGTGTCCTGTGGCAGTGTTCCATGCGTCAAGAACTGGATGAATGGTGTCATCCAGGTGTCACGCTGCTCTAGGAATAAAACGGTACCGGTCGTTTGGGTCGAGACAACCGTCTTCTCGGGGGCCTCTTCTCCGGAGGGAATAGAGGGCTTCAGTTGGTGCTGCACGAGCATCCCCGCCGGGGCGGTTTCTTGTGAGGAACCAAGCTTTGCGAGCTTATCAGCTAGGCTATTAGCCAGTCTGGGAACGTAACACACTTAGAAGTTCATGAAGTGCTTCTCCAGCTTCCTCACTTCTGCCAAGTATCTTGCCATTGAGTCGTCGCAACACTGAAACTCCTTATTTACCTGCCAGACGACCAACTGCGAATCCCCTTTCGCTGTTAGTCGCTTTTATGCCGAGCGCGAGGCATGCTCAGAGGTCAGCTAGGAGGCCTTCAGACTCCTACAAAGATTGTTCGCTATGGAAAACGGTTGCATTATATGCTGAATTTGTTCTCCTTGGGAGAGGATGAGAACAAACCCGCACCCTGATCGCTCGAATTGGCGCGACCCATCAAAGAACATGGTCCAATGCGCTTGTTGGCTTGCGAGCTCGGGCGAGCCTTTAGAAGGGTCGGCCGGCCCGGTCCATTCAGCTAAAAAGTCAACCACGACTTGGGACTTGATCGCTGTTCGTGGTACCAACTTGATATCAAATTCACCAACCTCAAACGCTCACTTTGCGACCCGCCTGTTCGCGTCGGGGTTTCTAATGATGTCCCTTAGCGGGAAACCAGTGAGGGCTTGTACCTCCTTGGTGCAGGTTGGCGACCTTATATTCTCGATGGCTTTGATTTTTTCGGGGTTAGCCCCTATGCTCGCCTTTCCTATCACGTAACCAAGCAACATCCCAGACCGGACACCGAAAACGCATTTTCAGGATTCAATTTGACTTGATGTTTCCTGAGGTTAGCGAATGTTTCCTGAAGGTGGTCACATGGTCCCACGGGACATTGCTTTTTACAACGATGTCGTTTACGTAAACCTCTACATTGCGCCCTATCTGATCAGGGACCGTCTTCTGCATTAACCGCAGGAACGTGGCTCCGGCGTTCTTTAGACCGAACGACATAGTCGTGTAGCAGAAGGTACTAAAAGGTGTCATGAAAGCTGTCTTCTCTTCGTCTTCCCTTGCTAGTGCGATCTGGTGATAGCCCGAGTAAGCTTCCAGGAAGCTCATGAGCGCCGAGTCCGCCGTTGCGTTGACCAGTTGGTCTATGCGCGGCAGGGGGAAACTGTCTTTGGGGCAGGCGGCGTTGAGGTCACGATGGTCGACACAAATTCGCCATTTCCCGCCCTTCTTCTTGACGACGACTGGGTTGGCGAGCCAGTCGGAATGCTCGACTTCTCGGATGAAGCCGGCTTGGAGGAGCTTGCCGAGCTGCTCCTGAATGATATCGGCTTTCCACTTGGGAAAGCGTCGCAAGGCCTGTCTGACAGGCTTTTTATCAGGTTGAACAGCTAGCCTATGCTCGATTACCTCCTTGGGACCCCGGGCATGTCGAATGGTTCCAACGTGAATACGTCTGCGTTAGCTCGAAGGAAGGCGATGAGCTCGAGTTCCTATTTGGACTCGAGGTTGGCCCCTATATGGACGACCTTAGCTGGGTCATCCTCGGAGAGGGGGATGCCTTAGTGGGCTCCTGCAGCTGCAGGGCCACCTTGGAGCGGACTGGCAGCAGATCGGCCCTAGCTGGGCCGTGCTCCGGGAGCTGCCTGACCATCGCCAGGGCGCTCTCATCACAGGTCATTGCGGCCTTGTGGCTGCCCTTGATCGTGATGACCCTGTGAGGGGCCGGCATCTTCAGGCAGTGGTACCCGTGGTGGGTGGCCGCCATGAACTTGGACAACGCGGGTCGTCCAAGAATGGCGTTGTACGGAAGCTCAGAGTCCACCACCTCGAAGGTGACGTACTCTGTCCGAAAATTCTGGGGGGTCCCAAACATTACAGGCAGTACAATCTGCCCGATCGGTTGCAAGGACGACCCCGGGACAATGCCATGAAAGGGAATGGCTATGTCCTTGATCTTGGACCGCGGGACTTGCATCTGCTCCAGAACCTGAGCAGTGATGATGTCCGAGGAGCTTCCGCCGTCCACTAGCACGCGATCGACTCGCGTGTTACTGATGGTCGGACAGAGCACCAGCGGCAGGCGCTGGGCCTAGTCATCTCGGGGGGACAGTCATCCCCGGAGAAGGTGATCGATTGGAGAGACCACCGCATGGGTGCGTCTCCGGGCTTACCCTTTTCGAGGTGGTAAACCTCTCGAGCAGCGGCCTTATGCTCGCGTCGCGAGCTATAGGCGGTCGCGCCACCAAAAATCACGGCGACGTGCGCGCGAGCCTCCTGGAAGGCATCGCCGTGGCCACCCTGGGGCGCCCGATCATCCGGCACTCCGTTCTCGGGGAGTTCGGGCATGGGCCCGCATCCGGCATAGAAGTCCTCCAACCGCGTTGCCCACGTCCTGTAATTACGCAGGTCGTGGCCGTATTGCCGATGAAGAAGGCAGTAGCGGTTGTTCAGAGGGTTAGGCCCCAGGGCCGGTCGAGGCCGGGGCTGGGGAGCTCGCCCCTGCCCCTGGCACGCGGCACGGACGTTTCCGCCACCTGCTGGGTGGGATGGCCGAGGAGGCGGCCGCTCAGGGGGAGCGGGCCCCTCGGGTTCCACCACCGCGACGTAGTTTGGGGCGGCGGGCTCCTTCTTCTTCTTCTTCTTCTTCTCGGCGTCGCTCTTCATGGCGTCTACGCCAGTTCGAGCCACCACCTTCTCCTCCGTTCTGCCTCTTTTGCGCTCCACCGCCTCAAAGGTGTTGATGTATCCTTCTGCGGCACGAAACAAATCGGCCGTGGTGTGGACCGGATGGAGCTCAAGATCCTCGGTAAAACGGGTATTCCGTACCCCCTCCTTGAAGGCCTTGACGATGCCTCGTCGGAAATCGATGGAATGGTGTTGCGCACTTGGACGAACCTGCGGATGTAGTCCTGTAGGCCTTTCCCCGCCCTCTGGACCACAAGTTTGATGTCCTAGGGCTTTCCAGGGCGCGCGTAGCGCCCCTAGAAGTTCGTCCGGAGCGCTTCCTGCAGCTGTTCCCAGCTACATATTGAACCTCGGCGCTGGATCACGAGCCAGGTTCGGGCCATTCTCTCCAAAACGGTAGGGAAGTAGTTGACCATGACGGCCTTATTACCGCCCGCGGCCAAGATGGCTGTAGTATAGACGGCGAGATACTTGTCGGGATTCTTGCTCCCGTCGAAATTCTCGATGTTCCCAAGCTTGAACTTACGAGGCCAAGGGGCCTCGCGCAAAGTCCGAGAGAAGGCCGAACATCCTGGGGCAGCCCCATTGTTTCCAACGAGAGGCCTTCCGCCCGGAAGCGGCCCGAGGCGGGAAAATACTCCGTCTGGTGTGCGCTGGGGAGCGCCATCCGCTGTGGACGTGGATGCCTACCGACGCGACCGAACGCTCTGGCCGCGCCGCCTTGAGGTGTCACTGGTGCACGACTGGGCCTGAAGGTGCTCGCCGAGGTCACGCATGACCTGGGCAATCGCCCTTATCCATTGCTGACTGCGCAGAACTGGGTTGCTGACTGGCAGGCGTCGGGCCGGTAGGCCTACGACGGATGTCTACCAAAGTCCGCCCGACTGACCCAACAAAGAGGCTTCGAGCGGCCTCACACCGCTGGTGCTCTCCGCTTAGGTCGGCACGCGGCTGGTGCGGGGTTTCTCCGCCTGATGCCGCAAAGACGTGGAGTGAGGCGGGTTCCCGCGAGGGGGACATGTCGGTGTCGCCCACGGAGGCGGTGCCATCAGCACCTTCAACTACCATGGGCACGTCTTGGTCATTGCTCGCCTTACGACGGGCCGGGCGCCAGCTATGCTGCTGCAGACCGATCCTCCTCTTCCGACAGGACCATGGATGTGCGCGGTTCGTCCGGGCTGCGGATCGTGGCGGCGCCCAGCCCTCCATGAGGGTTTCACGACGTGAGTCGTGCCGGCCCGCCTCGCCGAGCAACACCGAGCGAACAATTTGCTCCGAGGTGGGCGATGCCTCTACCTCCATCTCGTCGGCTGAGCCTCGACGAGAAAACCACCGCCACTTTTTCAGACGACTCGCCGACGCCGCCGAGATCGCCGCAGCTGCCGGTTGAGGTCCACGCCATCGTTGTTATCATATGACAACAAGGCCATCCTCGACTCGATCGAGGGGAGAAGACCACAATCCGGCACCACGGTGGGCGCCAGCCGTCGGCGACCGGGAGGCGAGCCTCCGCAGGCCGATGAGCAAGAGGAAGGTGGGTGCGAGGCCCGAGGGCAGCCCTGTCCCCTGGAGCGAGTCTCGGTCGCTGGCCGGGCGCCGCCGAGGGAAAGGACGTGGTCCCGACGCGGTTGGGCGCGTCGAGCCTGGTGTGACGTGAGGATTTTATCCCGTTCAGCCTCCACCGGCGATAACAAATACCTCGTCCGCCTTCGTTTAATGCCAAGCTTAAACGAGTACAGGGGGTGAAGCCCGGGCTTTGGGAAGCCCGGACTTGAGTACAATAAGTGCTCAAGGCACTATGTGTGTTCCTATAGTTACCTGTATGCGGAGAATTACCGCCGGGAACTAGAGCTCCTACATGAGTGCAAGTGCTCCTGTTCTACGGTGGCTATCTTCCGGGTGTGCGTCTATGCCTGCTTGTTTGTGTCCGGATCCGGGAGTCGGGAGTTTTTCGGAGTCCTCTTTTGTTGTGGCCTGTACGCCCCTTTTATAGGCGTCGCCTGGCAACTGTAGCTTGCCTTTGGTCCGTTGAATAGTTGTCTCCTTCTGCTTTGCCGTGCCGGAGCGTACAAGATCCACCGGGTATTCGAGTGTATCTCTTGATTGCCGTGCCGGACCGCTACCGGTCAACACGTGTCTTTCTCTATGCGGGCGGCTTGATGAGACCTGCAGCCAACTTGCCAGTGGCTACTGTCAGGCGCTCCTTGGTACTATGCTCGCATTTAATTCTCGGTGACCTTTGGGACCCGAAGCGTATCCTGTGCGCGGCGCGGCACAATCTGCCTCGGGTCCCGAGCACTTGGTTTCGGAAGCCCACGAGGGGCGAGTGACCCGAGCTTTCGAGGCGGGGAAGGTCGGGCGCGAGCTTGCCAAGCTCGGGCGCGAGCTCACCAAGCTCGGGCGTATTTCCCGCGAGGCCGGAGGTAAGTTAGTGGACCATATCTCCATGGCCCACGTACATTCCCCAACACCTTGTTTCATTTGTTTTGAATGAACTTGCAACATCAATTAATGCACTTTTTTTACAACATCAAACCAGATGTAAATTTAGTTATTTACTAGTGTAAAACATGTCGACTGAGATTTCACCTATTTTTAGACGACTGGTGAGGAGTCACGCCCTTATTTTAGACTATAAGAAAGAAGATTTTCTCATCTAAAACCATCTCATTATAAATTTGTGCTATACTCTTTTCTTCTGGATATTTCATCTTACATGTATACTAATTCTATAGTTTTGAAAACTATTTTGTCGATGGAGATCCCGCACACAGGCTTCACTGACGAGCGTTCGACCTACGTGTTTCCGGTTGGACCCCGGGGGAGAACGCCCGTGTGTTCCAGGAGTTATCGAACTATCTGGCATCTCTAGGGGGCCCCTAGATACTACTTGTCGGCGTCTTGGAGACGAACCTGCGCAGGCCGATATGCAAAGGGGAGGAAGGGTGTGAGACCCGAGAGTGGCCCTGCCCCCTCGACTGAAGCCTAGGCGTGTCGAGGGAAGATGGTGAGTGGTGATGTTGGTGACGTCGGATGGTGACACAGGTGTTTTTATCCTGGTTCGGGCCTCCACTGCCGGATAACAGCTCTACGTCCAGTCCTCATTTAGTATCAGGCTTAAACGAGTACGAATGGGTGAGGCCGAGCTTTGGTAAGCTCGGGCTCGACTACAATAAGTGCTCAAGGCACTATGTGTGTTTCTAAAGTGACTAAACGCGAAGAATTATCACCTAGAACTAGGAATCCTACGCAGGTGCAAGTGCTCCCGTTCTATGGTGGCTGGGGTTGTTGCTTCGCGCGTCTCCCTCTCTTCTTGTCTATGGCCTGTGCCCTCCTTTTATAGGCGGTCTCCGGCCACTGTAGTCTGACTTCGGTTCAGTGTGGAGGACCGCATTATCCTCGGGTCACTGGTCGTGTTCTTCTGTCTTGCTGGATTGTGGTGTGGCTGATCTTTAGATTATGCTGGTTATTAGGCATGCTTTCTCAACTCGCTGGGCTCAGCGTTCTGACCGCTAAGCAGCAATACGTGTCTTTTCCCATAGGGGCGAACAGGCAAGCTGTCCGTTGACATGACCGACCACCAACCCACCAGCGGCTGTGGCTGGCGTGCATCAGTACTGTCGCTGCATTTAACTCAAGGTGACATGCGGGGCCCGTGGCGTCCTGCGCATGGCGTGGCATAGTCTGCGTTGGGGCCTGAGCCCCGTCCCTAGCTTTGGAAGCTCGGGAGCTAAGAAGCCCAGGCGCCGGGATAGGGAAGCTCGGGCGCTAGCTTACCAAGCTCGGGCACGAGCTAACAAAGCTCACGCGGGCCCTTCCTTGGGCCGAAGGCAGGTAAATGGGCCGTATCCCATGGACCGTGTACTTTCCCAATAGCTAGTCCCGAGCCTCGAGTGGGATAGAGTGGCCCATCAGAGGTTTCGGACAACTGCCTCTCGGTGAAACGTCGCGCCTCGTGTGCGCTGTCTTTGTTCCGGTGGGAGTTCCAACCGAGCGCAGTTATGTGCGCCGCTGTCTTTTCTTTGGTTTCCGCGCCTTCGGCGGACAAGCGCCGGTTCATCTCCCCACGCCGGTTATAAGACGTGGTTTGCTTCCTCGTGTCGCCTTTTTTTTTCCTTTTGGGCCTTTATGTCTTCTCCGTGCTCTCGTCCTTTCACTATTTAGTGTTCTCCCTCTACAGTTTTCTTGCTCTCCAGTTTTCGTTCTGCAATGGCGTCCTTCACTCAGAGCCTCACCTCTGATGCGGTCCTAAGGTAACTGACCGTGGACGGCTTTATTGACGTTGGCAGCTGGAGGGCGGCCGGCACGGAGGCGGTGCCGACGCCTCGGGGTGACGAGATCGTTTCCTTCGAGCTCTTCGCCATCCACGGATTCCGGGTCCCGGAGTTCGATTTTCTCATCGCCGTCAAGGCCCAGTACGAGATCGAGTTGGTGAACCTCAACCCCAATTCGATCCTGTCGCTGGCGATCTTCGCACACCTCTGCGAGGCGTACGTCCGCGTCAAGCCCCGTGCTGACGCTGCAGCGCGTCGTGCTAGAGCCGGCGGAGACGGTTTCTGCGGCCAAGATTCGAAAGCTGGCCAGGCAGGGACTGAACAGCTATGACATTGTACCCGACTTCGTCAGGAACCGGGTGAGCCCACTACGAAAGTGGGAACACCCCTTCTTCAACATCCACGGGTGGGATGACCACACCCGCGTGGGAAATGCGCGTAAGTCTTCTTCGACCTTTGGTTCTTCGCTCGACCTTTTCGTCGGCGCGCCTTGATGTTCTTTTCTTCTTTCTGCAACCTTGCCTAGGGGCGAAGTAGCCTGGGTCGTGGGGCTGTTGCTAACCGCGAACCACAACAAGCCATCAAGCTCGGGCATCCGGAACGTCCTCCGCGAGGACGACGAGGTTTGTACTTTCGTGAGCCCCGCGCCCTTGGGCGGTCTTCCTTGGACCCATGATAATCCTTCTGGGGTTTGCTTGCAGGAGGAAGAGGATGAGGAAGCCGGGCCCGGCGCCTTGGCGCTGGTGGTGGCTTCGGAGAACGCCCCGCCGGATAGCTCAAGCGGTACTGCTACATGAAAGCAATGGCGCGCACCAAAGGCGGGCTGCAGGCGCGCAGCTGCCTCAAGGGAAATGGACCGGGAGTTCCCGGGCGCCTGCCGCCATTCCAAACCTGGCCCGGGCAAAGGGCTGCCACGACCGGGACTCTGCGGGAGCGCGGGATACCCAGCCTGCGCCAAAGAAGCGTCGACTGATGTTTGATGGGAAGCCCGTGGACGCCGGGACGGCCGAGACCGATCTCGACCTCGCCCGTAAGTTACTATATCTTCATCTTCTTTCCTTTTCTGGTGTCGTGTGCCCCGAGCTTATTGTGGGGCTGTTTCTTGTGGTTACCAGTTACGCTGTCCTTGGGGCGGAAAAGATCCTACTGGTGCGGTCGGAGGCGGTGGCCTAGGAAGGCGAGCTCGACCTGAACTCCAAGAGATGTTGGGGCTCCGGAGCATACTTCCTTCCCACGGTGGTGCGCAGCGATGTGCGCTACCAGGCCGTCACCGTCGAGGCGGAGGCTGATTTTGGGATGATGACTCTGGTGCCGCTCCGAGTCGAAGGGCGGATGAAGTTCAGGTGGCGCCCCATCAACCTTAACGGGCTCGCTGAATTCTTCTCACAGCACGGCCGGCCGATTCCGCTGTTGGACTCGAGCGACATGTTCTTGTTTGTCTGGGATTGGCCGGTCCGGGTTATCACCGCAATTGACACCGACCTGGTGCGTCTGCCGAGTGTCGCTCCACTACTTGCTATGGGCTAGATCGTGGAAATGCCCGCGTGGGTCGAGGAGAAGCTCGTGATCATCGAAGCTCGCCAGGACGAGTCCGTCCGGTTCCGGCCTCTGCCTGGCTAGTCCTTCGCCGATTGGGTGGTGAGCGCCAAGGTAGCCAAGCAAAGAGCGGACTTCGGGGTGCAAGTAGATCTTCCACCCGAGCCGCACCTACTGTCTATCGAGGCGGCCGAGCCAGTGGAGGAGCTGGCCCTGGCCTTGGGTCGTGAAGCCGAGGCCGGGCCTGCAGAGGAGTCCGAGGAGGGGGCGAGCAGCTCGAAGGGCGGCTCGGGCGAGCTAGTCACGGTGTCGTCCACGCCTAGGCGTGTCGCCCAGGCCCCGCTTGAGGCCGACCTCGCCGCGATCCTGAAGCGGGTAAGTATCTCGATCTTGACCTTGAACTTTAGTCGTTTGCTTTGTTTTCCCTCATTTCTTAAGTTTGTTCTCCTTACGTAGGCCTACCGCGAGGTCAACGGTCGCGCGTGCGTGTCCTTGGCCGAGCAGGAGGCCACGCTGGCGGAGGGAGTGCTCTGGCGGCAACGGGCCGAAGCCACGTGCGGCAAGCTGGCGGAGGTAGGCCGGGCCGCAGGTCAGACTGCGGCGGCAGAATCTCGTGTCGCGGTAGAGGAAGCGGCCTTCGCCACAGCACGGGATGACGCCGGAGAGTTATCCTGGCGGGCGGAGGAGGCACTTCGGGCCGAGCGCGCCCGCTCTGCCGAGCTCGAGGAGCGACTTCGGTCGGAGGCGGCGCAGCGCACCACCAAGGTTGCTCAGGCCGCGGAGGAGCATGGTTGCCTTGCCGAGGAGCTATCGGGGCTCAAGTTGGCGACGGCTGCAGCGGAGGATCGCCTGAAGATCCATGAAGACTCCGTCCAAGAGTTGGTGGCGGCCAATGCCGCATTGCGGACTGAGGCGCGAGCCGCCTGAGATGATCGGAGAGCTCTTCCTGCGCTTCAGACCGCTCTGACAAGCTGTGGCGAACCATAAGCTCGAGCGCCACTGGCTCAGAGGCCCTTGTATCTTTTTATTGTAATTTGCTTTTGGAAGTGATACATCTTCTTGGATGCCCTTGTAACTTGCTTTTGAAAGTCTCTTCTTGTTTGTCCCTTTTCCCTATATGCACAGAACGAGCACAATTGCTAGTAGTCATGTAGGCAGAAAAGAATTAGAGAACGGGACATATGCCCATCGACCCTAGCCCCCGAGCCACGGCTGAGCCTCTGGATAGCCAGAGGGTCGTGTGTGGTTTTGAGAAAATCGACCTTTAGAAAAAATTGACCCTTTGAAAAAATTAACCGTAGCCCCCAAGCCACGGTCGAGCCTCTAGATAGCTAGAGGGTCGGGCGTGGTTTAGGGAAAATCGACATTTACAAAAATCGACTCTAGTCCCCGAGCCACGATCGAGCCTCTGGATAGCTAGAGGTTCGGGCGTGGTTTAGAGAAAATCGACCTTTAGAAAAAAAAAATCAACCCTTGCCCCTGGGCCACGATCGAGCCTCTGGATAGCCAGAGGGTCGGGCGTGGTTTAGAAAAAATTGATCTTTCGAAAAAAAAATGACCCTAGGGTTTAGAGAACGCGACCTTAGAACGAAGCTCGTGGCCCCTGCTTTGTTCTCTTACGAGACTCAAAACCTTGGGACTCTTGAGTTGTCCCGGGCTTAGGCAGCTTATGCAGGCTTATGGCATAGACTGAAAATCATCTGCCCGCACGGGGTCTTGCATGGTGCGATGATAATCGGCTTACCCGTGTGCAAGGGAACCCCGGGGGTGTAGCTTCTGCATAGTCGTTAACCTGTCGTTGTGTGCTGAGGTAGCCCGAGCTTTCTCCTGAGCTTGATTATAGGTCGGGTTTCTAGGGGGTTGCCTGTACATTTGAAAAAGACAAACAGGAAGGGTAGAAAAGAAACTTACGACCTTAGCTCAGGCGTAGAATCTCCGGAGTTGAGTGATGTTCCAGGAGCTATTGAGAACTCTTCCGTTAAACATACGATCCTCCTGACCCAGCGCGGCAAAATCACACAATCAGATATCTGACCCTTCCTACCTCGAGGTGAGTTTGTTGGCGTGTGCTAGGTTCTGAACTTGTCTTAGAACCAGGTCACCAACTTGCAAAGTCCGGGTCTGTACCGATTTTGCCGCATGTCGTCTTAGGGATTGCTGGTATGCTACCGCTCGCAGTTGCGCTTGCTAGCGGCAGGACTCGGATAGGTCGGGATCCAATAGACACTCTTCATCGTTGTCGATCTGACCTGCAAAATCAACATGAATTGATCCAAGTCTTAGCTCGGCGGGTAGGACCGCCTCCGAGCCGTACACGAGCCGGAAGAGAGTCTCTCCAGTAGCTCGATTAGAGGTCGTCCGGGCTGCCCATAACACCAAGGGTAGTTCCTCCACCCAATTCTGACGCTGTTCGGCGAGAGCGTCGTAAACTCGTCGCTTGAATCTGCCCATTCGCACGTTCGGTTGTGCCATTGCTCTGTGCATGAGCCACTGAGGTTAGGGCGACCTTCATGCCGAGCTTTCGCAGTATTCCTAGAATGGCTCGCTTGTTTGGAACGCCGAAACTAGCCACAATATTGTTCCTGAAGAATCTCTTGGCTGTTTGGGCTGATATGCTCGACACTGGTTCAGCCTCGATCCACTTGATGAAAGTGTCGATGGCAACGAACAGGTGCGTGCATCCCTTTAGGCCCCTAGGGAAAGGACCGAGAATATCCATCCCCCATATTAAGAATGGCCAAGTCAGCGGGATAGTTTGTAACTCACACGCTGGTTGGTGAGACATCCGGGCATGGTATTGGCAGGCCGGGCAACGTTTCACTAGTGCTCTTGCGTCGGTCATCACAGTAGGCCAATAATATCCCATGCGGAAAGCTTTGCCCACTAGGGTTCTTTAGGAGGCGTCTGCCCCGCAGATCCCGTCATGTATGTCTTGGAGGAGAAATTTGCCTTTCTCCTGGGTCACGCACTTACAAAGTACGCCGTTAGAACCCCTTCGGTACAATGAGCCCCGGAGTAATCTGTAAGGTCGGGCTTGCCTTTGAAGCCAGGATTTCTCAGCTGTGTCCTGTGGCAGTGTCCCATGCACCAAGAACAGGACGAATGGTGTTATACAGGTGTCGTGTTGCTTTAGGAACGAAATAGTACCGGTCGTTTTGGTCGAGGCGAACGTCTTCTCGGGGGTCTCTTCTCCTGAGGGAATAGAGGGCTTTAGTTGGTGCTGCACGAGCACTTCGCCGGGGCGGTTTCTTGTGAGGAGCCGACCTTCGCGAGCTTATTGGCCAGGCTATTAGCCAGTCTGGGAACGTAGTTGTCGGTGTACTTGACACCGGGGTGTCCTCTCCACCGCTGTCATGTGGGGCCGCGATCACAGGAATTAGAGAGGAAGGACTTTACTAGCGAAACTTTCCTGTCGCATGGTGAGTAGGCGGGCGATTAGGCCCTGGCGCTAGGCGACCAGGGCACGTGGCCGTCCGGCGAGCAGGTGGGCGATCAAGCCTCGGAGCTGGGCGATTAGGGCACGTGGCCGTCCAGCGAGCGGGCGGGTGATCCGGCCCCAGCGCTGGGCGATCCAGGCGCATGTCCACTCGGTGAGCAGGTGGGCGACCAGGCCCGGCGCCTGAGCAAATATTGAGGAAACGTGGCTGACTAACAAGATTGGAGGGTGCTTGGGCCCGACTGTCAGTTGGCCTCGGTCACACACGACGAAGAAAAAGGGAGGGCTTCCCCTCAAAGTACTATCCCGCATCGCACCAAATAGGGGCCATTAAATGCAGATGACCAGGCGTGGCCAGGCGCATGACCCCTCCAACGGCATGATTACCTATCCCTACAACTACTCCTGTTCCGTCTATGCTACTCTAGGCAATACAGAGAGACGCGCATGTCAGCCGTCCTCCCTGTCACGTCCAAGTTGTCCCTCGGACAAGGCGGGGCGCTGGCAGGCAGCGGTACAGATGGAGAAACCGAAGAAGGATAGTGGCAATAGTGACCAGTGTTATTAATGTAATGTTCCCTGTCCACTTGCCCGAGCCAGCCCCGGAGTATATAAGGGGAGTTCATGCACATGGAGAAGTGGGATCCAATTTCCGGAAAAGTTTCCAACACGCAACGAGAGCTCAGACAGGAGTAGGGCTGTTACCCATCTCGGGGGCCCGAACCTAGGTAATATCTGCGTGTTCTAGGGCATTCGGATCCAGTTCATCGGCGGGAGAGGAGAGGCGTTCTAGTTGCGCAAACCCCCCTCTATCGAACACCGGACTAACCCCACGAACAAATCTGCCTGCTGAAATACGCCGACAGAGGTGTGCCAGGCAGGGGTAGTAGCTGGTTCATCTCTTCTTCCCTTCGATAGATCTTCTTCGTACGCCTTCGATGTCCCGACGGCCAACAATGGTGGATTCCCACTCCCGGCGGACTGATCCGGCTATGGGTCACTAGGTCATGGAAGAGTTGGGCAACGGCCTAGCGGCAGCCAGTGGCACCCTTGACACATCCGGGCTTCCCCGACAAGTGAGGGACCGTGTCACGCCCCCCCTGGAGGAGAGCGATGCGCTCGCAGCGGGGGGCGCGCCTCTGGTCTGGCGGCAGCTGGCCATGGATTAAGCCACGCCGGCCTAGAATCTTCATGCCGTTTGTTTCCTCCTAGGCCACCCACCGGTGGAACTGGCGGGAGACACCCCAGTCACGCCATGGCTGTAGGACATCGCTCGCCTCATAGATGCAGCTTAGCACCGTGTCGAGGCGTCAGATTGGCCATGTACATCCAGTACCCCATGGTCGAAGTCGCGTGCAGCTAGCATGCACGCTTCTAGCCATCTGAGCCAGAAGCGCTCTGGTTGTGGTGACCGAGGCAGGGGAAAGGGTGTTCGGGATGCAGCCTCCACCGGCGTGAAGGGCCGTGCACCAGCCCGAGTACCACCCCGAGTGCCCCCAGACGGGAGGGGCACGACGAAGACTTGAGGACGCACCTCGAGGAGCGCCACCGGCGGCGTGGCAAAGACTTGTGCGACATGCTGCAGCGTCGTCGTAGGCAGGCGCGAGCCCAAGAGGTGTAGGAGGGCTGATTGCAACTACGTCGGCAACGAAGAGGAGGAGACTCTCTCTTCCGAATTCCATCCAAGCTAGGGCTCCAGCAGGCAGCACCACACCTCGTACGGTGTCGGGTGCCAGGTGTTCTCCGCCCAGCTGCGTCGTGTGGTGTGGCCGGAGAGATTCCGTCCAGCATCCATCGATAAGTACGACGACATGACTAACCCAGAAGAGTTCTTGCAGATCTACTCCACCGTTGTGCAGGTGGCAGGTGGATCCAGGAAGGTCATGGCGAACTACTTCCTGATAGTCTGACGAGTTACGCCTTCTTGGTGTTGAACCTCCCTTGAGACTCGATAAGCTCGTGGGAGGAGCTGTGTGACCAGTTTGTCACCGATTTTCAGGGCACCTACGCCCAACCGAGTGTGGAGGATGACCTCCATGCCCTCGAGCAGAAGAAGGGGGAGTCGCTGCGTACGTTCATCCGGCGGTTCAGCCATTGCCGCAACACGATCTCCAAGATCTCAAGCCAGACGATCATCATCGCCTTCCGGAGAAGATGGCCACACACAACATCACCACTACCTCCGAGCTATTCTCCCTGGCCACTACATCCGGGTCTCCCCGACCGGGGACTCTGTGGCGCCCCCTTCTAAATTTACATTCAGCTCAATGAAGTCATAACCCACTCGCTGTTCATGTGGTTGGTAAATAACATACTAGCTGTCCAAGAGTAAGCCGAGCATGTTAGCTCCCAACCCGAGCATGCAGTGGTACACACGGGCGACCTTCGTTGAAACGAATGTACACTGGGTGCCCGGATATGTGCCCGGTGATGGCTTCCAAGATCAGCTACCATCACACACATATCCTCACAATGATCAATAACACAACACATACATCTTCGGGCATAATTTTTTCATCCAACCGGGCATCATGAACTGCTGCCCGAACAATAAGTTTTAACATAATCTGAGTTTTACTGCAGCGGAAATACAAGTTTGTTCACCAAAATAGCTGTGGAAGGACATTATAAATGAACAAAAGACCAGCGTGGTATGCCCCCATTAACCCCATGGGCAACTGACTAGAAATTAGAACTCCGCGTGCACGCTAGCGTCACCATGCTCAGCTTGATAGTAGTACTCAAGCACGGGGTCGTCTTCATCTGAAATTGTAGCACATCGGTTGAGTACAGAAGGTACTCAGCACTAAGAAGTAATGTATATCCTAAATCATGAATATTATGCACTCCAAGGAAGGGCTAGCAGTACTTTTAGCACAATTTATATTTTTGCAAGACATATATATGAATAGGTTGTAAATTGCATTTGAGGAAAACATTTCAAGAAGTAATGCTTGTAGCATCCATCATAATTCATCATCATAAACTCCATTATCATCAATCCATGGGGCTCTAACCGCCCATGGTCTCTATCCGACCATAACCACAACATGCTCGGGCTCTATCCACCCTTGGTCTCTATCCGACCATACACCACGAGCAACCCTGTGCTCGGAAAGACACACAGCTACCCCACCATGCCTAAATCCAATACCCAAACTGAGCCATGTGCTAACATCAGTGTCTCGCCTCACCTCAGAAGTTTTCGTCCTTAACCACGACGCCAGCGTCGTTCGTCAGCTTTTAACACTCTGCAGAGGTGTACAACTTACCCACACGACCTGACAAGCCATGCCGAAGCCTCTTAGATGTACATGCCACCATTGGGTCACCCGAGTTGACTTTATCCACTCCCCACCTCGAGTGCAGGAGAATAGCAACCGCTGATGGATTTGTCCAAGGCCCACCACACCCAAGCACAAGGGCGCACCACGGATGGTCCACCTGCCACCCCACCCTCTAATACAAGTTGCCTGCTGGTACCTTGGCGAAGCATGCACGAAAAATTGGCCAAGTGTTCCATGATACACATGTGGTCGTACGTATAGTAACTCGAAAGGATTGGCACCATGTTCGGTCCTTAATTCACTCGAACGGGGCTACGTGTCCGGGGTCCATCCTCCCATCATCCCCTATCACCTGGTCAAGTCCAATTCAGAGCTCACACGTAAATCCATCATCATCACCACCAGTATCACATAGTAAATTATTCACAATTGAAGTCGTACGACCAACGGAATTACTCCATCGATCGCTTTACCACGTTGACTCTAAGCATGGCTAAGCTTCCGCTGACCAAACCCAATTAATACTACCCTCTTAGGCTACAAAGGGATAAGGATATCAAGCATAGACTACTAAGTAGGAGATAACTAAGTTCTATCCACCAAGTGACATATATACATTTTAACTTAGCATGCAAGCAAGTGAGAGAACATAATTAAAATCATGCATCTATAAATAGAAGATCAATACGATTCAAATGAGGAGAGTATATGTGCCTCGTTGCTGCTGGTCGGGGTACGGAGCTCCTTTCTCAAGCTCGGGCTCCTTCGGAACGTCGGTTCCTAATGTTCGGTAGCAAGAACATCAAGTAAAATTCAAATAAATTACCAAAAAATAGGAACATCAAATATTTTTCAAGATTCAGAACGTTGATGATCTGATGCAAATTTTGCAAAAAGAAACACCCAATTTCGAGTTTGGATGGGTGAGATAGAGCCATTTGAAGTTTGGGTGCAAAACTAGCTCGGGGCTGTAAGGACTAAGCTCGGGATTGACCAAGGTAGCTCGGGAATGAGCCTCCTAATTCAGGAAGGACGTTGCCTTGGTCAAGAGTGAGTTTACAAGGTCAGATATGATATAGCTTGGTTGGCTAGGACAAGACCAAGGTCGGGCTCAACTAGCTCTAGCTCGGGAAAGTCAGTTAGCTTGTATATTGCTCAGTACGAGCCACTTTTGAGGGTCCTAGTAAGCTCGGCTAAGCTCGGGCTTAACACAAAAGTTGTAGAAAATTTCCTGGCACACAATTGTCATGTAGAACACTTTTTCATCTGAGCTATGGTTTACTTAATGGAATTTATTTACTAGGCTGCTGTTCAAAGAAAGGCTGAAACAGGCTGTTTTCATATCTGGGGTTCTCATGCTTTTGTTCCCACGAAAGAAAAGCTTAGACATGAATGCTAAATGGTGAAGAACAGAAATGAGAGAGTACTGGGTTCTCACCTAGCAAGGAAGGCCTTGCTTAACAATAGAGAGCCCAAAGATGAGGAGATCGAAGTGGTGGATGGTAATCTGTCCAGAACTCGGTTCAGCAACTCTTCAGCTTGTTCCTTGAGGTCCCTTCAACTCCAGTAGCGTGGATCTACTCCTAGACGTTTCTTAGCTCGTGCATGAACTATTTTTGGCCATCTCCGAGCTTGCAAGTGAGGGAAAATGACATGCAAGGTGAGAAAACTGCAAAGAACCTCACTGCTGTCCAAAACAGCGAAGTAGATGAAGAAAAACAGCTAGAACTCACCCAAATCCTTGTGAACGTGCAAGGGAGATGGATGTAGTGGAAGCCTAGGAAGTTTAGATGTTACTCCTGCTCATTCCATGGCCTGGATTTAAGGAAAGAGGGCACAGATAGGTAGAAAATGAAATCAGCCTTTGCTGTCCCAAAACCAAACAGCAAAGAGAAAGGAAGAGAAATCCATAGCAAACCTTTGTGCATGTGCTTACCATGGGATGGAATGGATAGCCAACAATTTCAGCTTTTCAACGATATATAACGCCCTAAATGGGTTCTTGGTGGTTTGGGTGGAGATTTGAAAATGGTGGATGTGGAGATGAAGAACAGCTTGCTGCTGTCCAGAACTTGGACGTGGGAAGAATGAGAGTGAGGGCTGGTTGAAGTGGGTGGAGAGAGATTTAAATAGAGGTATACTCTTCCATTGACAAGGGGGTACAAGTCCCACCTGTAATAGAGAGTCTGCGGGTAAGATTTCGGGTAAAAAAAGATGAGGGTCTGGCTGCTGACCTTGATCGCCCAAGTCGACCAATGGATGGAAGATTCGCCGATCTTTGCCGGAGGGCAAAAAGGAATAAAGAATAGATGTGGTGGCTAGGCTGTTTGAATAGGTACGAGCTTACTCGAGCTTCACCTTGCCCGGTCAGGTCTTCTGTTACTCGGTTCAACCGTCTATAGGTCGGGCAGCTTCCTCCGGACATCTTCTAGCTCGGACAAGTGATAATCAGCTCAGACGAGTAGCAACGAAGCTTGGGTAGAGCTCGGTGAAGTCCGGCACAGTCACTACCTTGCTTTGATAGAGCTCGGGTGAACTCTACCTTGCTCGGGCAAGCTACACCTATCTCGGGCATTTAAGGAACATGCCCGCCAGGCTCGGTCTCACTACTCTAGTGGCTTGGCCAAAGGGTTTAAAGTTAAAAACCTTATGTTCCCACCATAGAGCATGGTGGTTGAATGCAAAATTTTTGTAAACCAACATAAAAACTAATGAACATGCTAATGATATGCATAGCCATACGAATTTTAACAGCTGGGCTGTTACAGACCTCCCCTCTTAAGAAGAATCTCGTCCCCGAGATTCCGCTGTCTCGGTGAAGAGGTGTGGATAAGTAGCTCGGAGATAATCTTCACGTTCCCATGTTGCTTTATCTTCGGTGTGGTTGCTCCACTGCACCTTGTAGAATTTGGTCGTCTTGTTTCTTGTTGTTCGCTCCCTTTCTTCAAGAACGCGAATGGGATGTTCTCGATAGAAGAGATCAGATTGAAGATCAAGATTTTTCAACTCGGTGGCTTCGGTTGGAACCAGGAGACACTTCTTGAGTTGAGAGACATGAAAGACATTGTGCACATCGGAGAGGGAAGGTAGAAGATCAAGCTCATAAGCTATTGCTCCTCGGTTAGCTGTGATTTGGAAAGGGCCAATGTAGCGAGGTGCTAGCTTTCCTTTGACTTGGAAACGATGGATACCCTTCAAAGGGGTAACCTTGAGATAGACATGATCATTCACCTCGAAGCTAAGCTTGCGTCGACGACGATCAGCATAGCTCTTTTGTCGAGACTGTGCTGCTCGCAATCGCTCTCGGATCAACCTAACTTGCTCCTCAGCCTCAGCAACTAAGTCAGGACCAAATAATGGCCTTTCTCTAGATTCGGACCAATTTAGGGGAGTCCTACACTTTCTCCCATAGAGAGCTTCAAATGGAGTCATTTGAAGACTAGACTGGTGTTGGGGAAAGTACGTGGCCCATAGAGATATGGCCCACTAACTTACCTCCGGCCCACGGGAAGCACGCCCGAGCTTGGCAAGCTCGCGCTCGGGCTTGGCTAGCTCACGCTCGAGCTTCCCCGCCTCGGAAGCTGGGTCACTCACCTCTCCCGGGCTTTCGAAGCTCAGGGCTCGTGACCCAAGGCAGATTGTGCCAAGCCATGCACAGGATACGTTGCGGGTCCCGAAGGTCACCGAGAGTTAAATGCGAGCACAGTACCGAGGAGCACCTGACAGAGGCCACTGACAAGTTGGCGGCATGTCTCGTCAAACCGTTTGCATAGAGAAAGACACGTGTTGCCAGGTAGCGATCTGGCACGGCGATCCAGGCAGGATGAGGAGATACACTCGATTACCCGGTAGATCTTGTACGCCCCGACACGGCAAAGCAGAAGGAGATGACTATTGACCGAAGGGTAATTCAGCAGGTTGCGGTAGCCGGGCGCCGCCTATAAAAGGGAGCGCGCAGGCCACAACCAAGAGGACGCATGAAGAGAAGGGCAACAGCAGGACAGCCACCGTAGAACAGGAGTACTTGCTCTCACGTAGAGGCTCTAGTTCTAGGCGGTAGTTCTTCGCCCCCAGGTACAGTAGGAGCACCCACATAGTGCCTTGAGCACTTATTGTACTCGAGCCCAGGCTTCCCGAAGCCCGGCCTCATCCCCTTTATACTGGTTTAAGCTCGGCATTAAACGAAGATTGGACGTAGTGTTGTTATCCGACAGTGGAGGCCTAAACCAGGATAAAAATCCTCGCGTCACACTAGGCTCGAAGCGTCCAACCGCGTCGGGACCACGTCCTTTCCCTTCGCGGCACTTTCGGCCGGCCTCGCCCAGATCGAGGCGGGGCTGCCGGCCTCGCACCCACCTTCCTCTTGCTCATCGGCCCGCGGAGGCCTTGCCTCCCGGTCGCCGACAGCTGGCGCCCACCGTGGGCCTGATTGCGGTCTTCTCCTCTCGATCGAGTCGAGGATGGCCTTGTTGTCATACGATGACGATGATGGCGTAGACCTCAACTTCAACGAGTCGTACGAAAAGTGGCAGGCTGGTTTCCTCGCCGAGGCTCAGGCCGACGAGATGGAGGTAGAGGTATCGCTCACCTCGGGAGCAGCTGTTCGCCCCCAGCATTGCCCGGCCAGGGCGGCACTTCGCTGACTCACGTCAGCGAAACCCTCATGGACGGACTGGAGGCACCGCCACCAGTGCCACAGCCGGACAGACCGCGCACATTCGTGGTCCTGTCCGAAGAGAATGATCGGTCCTGCGCGCGCAACTGGCGCCCTGGCCCGTCAGGGCAGGCAACGGACCAGAGTGTGCCCATGTTGGTTGAGGGTGACACCGACATGTCCCCCTAGCGGGAACTCGCCTCACGCCACGTCTTCGCGGTATCGGGCGGAGCGACCCCTCACCAGACGCGCGCTGACCTAAGCGGAGAGCACCAGCGGCGTGAGGCCACTCGGAGCCTCTTCGCTTGGTCGGGCGGGCGGACCTTGGCGGACATCCGTCGTAGGCCTACTATCACCAACCCAGTTCTGCGTAGTCAGCAACGGGTCAGGGCGATTGCCCAGGTCATGCGTGACCTAGAGAAGGATCCGCGTGGATTCACCATGGCCGACCTAGGCACTGCACTCGCGGACGGCCTAGAGGAGCTCGCCGAGGATATCGGCGAGCACCTTCAGGCCCAGTCGCACATTAGCAGCACCTCAAGGCGGCGCGGCCAAAGTGTTCGGTCGTGCCGGCAGGCATCCACATCCACAGCGGATGGCGCTCCCCAGCGCACGCCAGGCGGAATATTTTCCCGCCTCGGGCCGCTTCCGGGCGGAAGGCCCCTGATTGGAAACAAGGGGGCTGCCCCAGGATGTCTGGCCTTCTCTCGGGCTTTGCGCGAGGCCCCTTGGCCTCGTAAGTTCAAGCCTGGGAACATCGAGAAGTTCGATGGGAGCAAGAATCCCAACGAGTATCTCGCCGTCTATACTACCGCCATCTTGGCCGCGGGTGGTAATGGGGCCGTCATGGTCAACTACTTCCCTACCGTCTTGGAGGGAATGGCCCGAACTTGGCTCTTCAACCAGCGCCGAGGTTCTATACGCAGCTGGGAACAGCTGTAGGAAGCACTCCGGACGAACTTCCGAGGCTGCTACGTACGCCCTGAAAAGCCCAGGACCTCAACCTTCTGGTCTAGAGGGTGGGGGAAGGGCTGCAGGACTACGACCGCAGGTTCAGCCAAGTACGCAACACCAGTCCGTCGATCTCCGACGAAGCCATCGTCGAGGCCTTCAAGGAGGGAGTACGGAATACCCGTTTTACCGAGGATCTTGAGCTCCATCCGGTTCACACCGCGCCCGATTTATTTCGTGCCGCGGAAGGATACATCAACGCCTTCGAGGCGGTGGAGCGCAAGAGAGGAAGAACGGAGAAGGTGGCGGCCCGGACTGGCACAGATGCCAAGAAGGGCGACGCTGAGAAGAAGAAGAAGAAGAAGAAGGAACCCGCCACCCCGAACTACGTCGCGGCGGTGGAACCCGAGAGGCCCGCTCCTCGAAGCGGCCGCCTCCTCGCCAGACCCTTCGGCGGTGGCGCGGCGGCCGGGCGTGGGCGGGGGCGAGCCACCCACCATGGGTACCATTGCCTGAAGATGCCGGCCCCTCACGGGGTCATCACGATCAAGGGCAACCACAAGGCTGCAATGGCTTGTGATGAGAGCGCTCTAGCGATGGTCGGACAGCTCCCGGAGCGTGAGCCAGCTAGGGCCGATCGGCCGCCAGTCCGCCCCAAGGTGGCCCTGCAGCCGTAGAAGGCCACCAAGGTAGTCCCCCTCTCCGAGGATGACCTAGCTAAGGTCATCCACGTAGGGGCCAACCTCGAGTCCAAATAGGAACTCGAGCTCGTCGCCTTTCTCCGAGCTAACGTAGACGTGTTCGCGTGGGAACCGTCCGACATGCCCGTAGTCCCAAGGGAGATAATCAAGCATAGGCTAGCCCTTCAGCCTGATAAAAAGCCTGTCAGACAGGCCTTACGACGCTTTCCCAAGTGGAAAGCCGATATCATTCAGGAGCAACTCGGCAAGCTCCTCCAAGCCGGCTTCATTCGAGAAGTCAAGCATTCCGACTGGCTCGCCAACCCAGTCGTCGTCAAGAAGAAGGGCGGGAAATGGCGAATGTGCGTCGACCATCGTGACCTCAACGCCGCCTGCCCCAAAGACAATTTCCCCCTACCATGCACAGACCAACTAGTCGACGCAACGGCGGACTCGGCGCTCATGAGCTTCTTGGATGCCTACTCAGGCTGTCACCAGATCGCGCTGGCAAGGGAAGACGAAGAGAAGACAGCCTTCGTGACACCTTTTGGTACCTTCTGCTACACGACCATGTCGTTCGGTCTGAAGAACGCGGGAGCCACGTTCCAGCGGTTAATGCAGAAGACGGTCCCTGATCAGATAGGGCACAACGTAGAGGTTTACGTAGACGACATCGTTGTAGAAAGCAATGTCCCGCGGGACCATGTGACCGACCTTCAGGAAACATTCGCTAACCTGAAAAATGCCTTTTCGGTGTCCGGTCTGGGATGTTGCTTAGTTAAGTGATAGGGAAGGCGAGCACAGGGGCTAACCCCAAAAAATCGAAGCCATCGAGAATATGAGGTCGCCAACCTGCACCAAGGAGGTACAAGCCCTTACCGGCGGATGGCGGCTCTCAGCAGATTCATATCTCGTCTCGGTGAGCACAGTGCATCTTTGTGTAAGATCCTGCGCAAACACGATGGTTTCGAATGGACAGAAGAAGCCTAGGACGCTTTCGGCGAGCTAAAGCGCTATCTGTCCACGCCTCCCGTCCTAGCCACGCTAAAGCTCGGGGAAGCTCTACTCCTCTACTTGGCGGTCGCCCCGCAGGCTGTGAGTGTTGTACTAGCAGTCGAACGCGAGGGCAAACAACAACCCATCTACTACGTAAGCGAGGTATTGCATGGACCTAAGGAGCGATACCCCGAAGTCCAAACACTTTTATACACCTTGCTTATGGCCTCACGGAAGTTGCGCCACTAAGCCCATCCAATTACGGTTCCAACGACTTTCCCGCTGAGGGACATCTTTAGAAACCCCCACGCAAACGGGCGGGTCGCAGAGTGGGCGGTCGAGCTTGGTGAATTCGATATCAAGTTCGTACCACGAACAGCGATCAAATCCCAAGTCGTGGCTGACTTTTTGGCTGAATGGACCGGGCCGGCCGACCCTTCTGAAGGCTCGCCCGAGCTTGCAAGCCAAGAAGCACATTGGACCATGTTCTTTGATGGGTCACGCCAATTCGAGCGATCAGGTTGCGGGTTTGTTCTCATCTCCCCCCAAGGAGAACAAATTCAATATATAGTACAGCTTTATTTTTCCGCAACGAACAATGCTACGGAGTACGAAGGCCTCCTACCCGGCCTACGAGCATGCACTGCGCTCTGCATAAAACGGCTAACAGCGAAAGGGGATTCGCAGTTGGTCGTCTGCCAGGTAAACAAGGAGTTTCAGTATTGCGACGACTCAATGGCGCGATACTTGGTAGAAGTGAGGAAGCTGGAGAAGCACTTCACGAACTTCGAAGTGTGTTACGTTCCCAGACTGGCTAATAGCCTTACAAGTTGGTGACCTGGTTCTAAGACGAGTTCAGAACCTAGCCGGCGCCAATAAGCTCACCCTGAGGTGGGAAGGTCCGTACACGGTTGTGTCAGCCACACGCCCGGGGGCTGTAAGACTGGGTATGCCGGATGGAAGAGTCCTCAACAATTCCTAGAACATCGCTCAACTCCGAAGGTTCTACACTTGAACGTAGGTCGTAAGACTTTTTTCTCACCCCTTCCCTTTTTCCATTTTTCCTCTCCCTAGCAAGCCCTCAAACAACTCCCAGAAACCTAAACCTACGAACGGGCTTGGGAGAACGCTCGGGCTGTCTCAGTATACATCGGTAGAGTAGCGGCTACACAGAAGCTACACCCCCGGGTAAGAAGATATCCATCGCACCACCCAAGATCTCGCGCGGGCAAACGCTTTCCGGCCCTATATCATAAGCCCGCATAAAATTGTCACAGCCTGGAATAACTCAAGAGCCCAACACTCTGCCTCTTACAAAGAGACAGAGCAAGGGCCACGAGCTCCGTTCTAAGGACGCGGTCTCTCCAAACCACAACCAACCTTCTGTCAATCCAGAAGCTTGGCCGTGGCTCGGGGGCTAGGGTCGATTTTTCAAAAATTGATCTCTCCAAACCACAACCGACCTTCTGTCAATCCAGAAGCTCGGCCGTGGCTCGGGGGCTAGGGTTGATTTTTCAAAAATTGATCTCTCCAAACCACAACCGACCTTCTGTCAATCCAGAAGCTCGGCCATGGCTCGGGGCTAGGGTCCATTTTTTAAAAATTGATCTCTCCAAACCACAACTGACCTTCTGTCAATCCAGAAGCTCGGCCGTGGCTTGGGGCTAGGGTCGATTTTTCAAAAATTGATCTCTCTAAACGAGAACCGACCTTCTGTCAATCTAGAAGCTCGGCCGTCGCTCGGGGGCTAAGATCGATTTTTTAAGGATCGACTTTTCAAGGTCGATTATTCGAAGCAACGACTTTTGGTCTTCTCTAAGCCACACCCGAGCTTCTCTTCGGAAGCTCGGCCATGGCTCGGGGGCTAGGATCGATAGAACTATACTCCGACCTTCGAATCTTTCTTGCCTATACGACTACTTGTGTTCGTTTGCATACAGAAAAGACGAAAAAAGTTGTCAAAACAAAGAACTTTATTAAACTTCAAGATGGCTTACAAGCCAGTTACAGGAGAAGTCGGCGAGCGCAGACTAGCGCCTCGACGATCACGTCGGCCACCTCAGCGAGAGCCGGGACGACCTCGATCAAAACCGCGACGGTGGCAACGTCGCGGGCACGGGCTTCTTCTTCAGCAACCTCGGCAAGAGCAAGGTCGTAGTCTGCCCAAAGAACCGCCATGAACTCTTCGTGATCCATGGAGAGCAGGCAGAGAAGGGGGGATTGTAGGAAGATGTTTGGAATGAAGAAGCGGCCGCCGCATCGGTCTCTTTTTATAGCCAAGCCCAGGGAGTCGAGCCGATTCCAGGAGTAATGACATCGGGAAGCAACTCCAACGAGAACCATTTCCAAGATTTGATGCGGATGTCTCTCGGGACGTGGCGCAACAGTCAAATCGACGATCGGCATTCTAGAAAGAAGATTGATCGGAGGGGCATTTAAAGGGCAAGTTGAATTACAGCCAAAGAAAAAGAAAAAAATACAAAGGCCTATGACTTGGGTTGGCACCTAAGTTTATGAAGCTTGGCCATTGCTTCGTCATATTGGTCTGGAAGCTCGAGGAGGGCCTTCTGATCACCCCGGGCAGTCCGCATATTAGCCTGCAAGACTTTATTGGCTGCTTCCAAGTCCCGCACGGTGTCTCGGTGGGTCAGCAGATCCTCCATCTCGGCTGCAGCCGATTTCACCCGAGATAGCTCCGCGGCAAGGAGATCATGCTCCTCCGCTGCGCAGGCAGCCTCGGCAGCACGGCACGCCTCCACCGACCGAAGGCGCTCCTAGAGCTCCATTGAGCGGTCGCATTTGGCCTTGAGGGCCTCATGCGACCAATGGGAAACCTCCCCGGCATCTTCCCGCGCCGCGGCTAAGGCCACCTCCGCCGCCGCAACTTGAGCTTCCAGAGTCACTGCCTGGACCGAGCTCGAGCGAGCTTCTCCCAGCTCGGTGCGTGCGGCTTCGGCCTGCTGTCGCCAGCGTACGCTGTCCGCCTTCAGGGCCTCCCGCTCGGCCTCGTGCTCAGCCCCAAACGAGCACGCTATGCCGACGATCTCGCAGTAGACCTACACCAAAAGAGAGGGCTAAGGGAAAAGAAGGAACCGAAGCAGGGTCAACACAAGACCTCTAAAACCAAGCTCGAAGGCACTTACCCGCCTTATGGCCGCCGCGGTCACGGACTCATACCGAAGCCGGGTAGCGCGCCTAGGCACAGGCAGCGCCACAACCAGGTCGCCCGAGCTATCGCTCGAGCTGCTTGATTTCTCGGCCGCTTCTCCTACAACCTCGGGCGCTCCCTCCGCCGGCTCGGCCCGGGTCTCATCAGCTCGTCCCGGCACCACCTCCTCCGCAGGCTCGGCACGGGCCTCACCAGCAAGGGTAGGCACCACCTCCCCCGTAGGCTCGACCGCTTCCCTCGTGAACCCGGTCGCCTTGATGGCCTGAAGACATGGCTCGGGGGCAAAGTCGGTTTGCACCCCGGCGTCCACCTTCGGCTTGGCCACCTTCATGCTCACCAACCACTCCGCGAGGGGCTGGCCGGGAACCGGTCGAAGCCGGATGGACTCTTCCCGGCGGCTTGCGGTGAACGAGAGCTTTTGCTCAACCCACGCCGGCGTCGCCACGATCCACCCTGCGGCAACCAGCGGGGCCACACTCCACAGGCGTACCGGGACGATGCTAGCGGCCGTAATAACCCGGACCGGCCAGTTCCAACCAAGAAGGAGCGTGTCGCCCATGTCCAGCGGTGGGATGGACAGATCGCACCCCGTGAAGAGCTCCGACAAACCACCGAAGTCAATCGGGCGCACGCGGACGTGGTCCGCCCCTCGACGCGGAGCGGCGCCAGGAGCGATGTCCCATTGTTCGTCTCCACCTCTACGGTCACGGCCTGGCAGCGCACGTCGCTGCGTGCCACCAGCGGAAGGAAGTAGGGCCCCAAGCCTCGATGTCCTTCGTGCTTCTTGAGGGGCTCGTTCTCCCGGGCTACCTCTTCCGGCCGCACCGGGATGAGCTCCCCCGCCCCGGCAGACATGGCAACTAAAAACAAAAAGAAGCGGTCAAAGCACTCCAGATCAACTCGAGAATCGTGATGAGTGGAGAAAAGGAGAGAAAATCAAAAAGCACAGTGACATACGGGCAAGCTCAAGATCCGTCCCGGCCAACTCGTCGTCCGAGTCATCATCATCCAACACCAACAGACGCCTCTTCGACGCCGGTTGGATATCCCGCGCGCCGGTCGAGTCCCGGTCCCAGGAACCTCTAGCCCGGGCTAGGACGGGGGCGGAGTGTAACACCCCATTTTTGCTTACGATAAAAATAATAATAAATCATCAGTCAATACACTATTTGAAATAAAATTCGGACAATTCAAAGAAATTATGTATTAACATAAAATAGAATCATGTCCACATATCTCTACTCCTAAAAAGTCTCTTATGGTGATGAGTGGTGGCTCCTCAACTGAATCCTGGTGGTTGATTTGAATCCAACGGCAGCCGCACGACCGATCCGCGTGACTAGCCCTCAAACCAATCCACGCGCGCGTCTCCTCCACCACGGCTCCCACGCGCGGACTCCGCCTGCCCTCAAACCAATCCACGCGCGCGTCTCCTCCACCGCGGCTCCCACGGGCGGACTCCGCCTGCTCACCTCCGCCGCGCCTCCCTCCCCTCCCCGAGCCGCCTCCCCCCTCCTCGCCTCCGTCTCCGCCTCCCCAGCCGCCTCCGCCGCCTCCTCCTCCTCCCTCCGCCCGCCTCCCTCCCCTCCCCGATCGCCTCGCCTCCGCCTCCTCCTCCTCCTCACCTCCGCCTCCTCCCTCCTCCTCGCCTGCCCGCCTCCTCCTCCTCCCCTCCGTCTCCCCAGCCGCCTTGCCGCGCCTCCCTCCTCCTCGCCTCCCTCCCCCCGCCTCGCCCGCCTCGCCTCCCTCTCCTCCTCCTCCTTGCGCCTCCTCCCCTCCCCGTCGCCTCGCCGCCACCTCCTCCTCCTCCCTCCCTTGCCGCCTCCCTCCTCCTCCTCCTCCGCCTCCCCAGCCGCCTCCGTCCTCCTCACCTCCGCCACACCTCCCTCTCCTCCCCAGTCGCCTCGCCGCCGCCTCCTCCTCCTCGCCTCCTCATGGCCGCCGCGCCGTCGCTGCTGAAAGATCTCCTCGCTTCCCTCCCGCCTCCCTGTTTCACGTGGTGCCTACGCGCTAGGGTTTAGGCCTTAGGGTTCCTTCTTTCCTGTGTCTAGGGTTCCTTTGCCTTGTTCTTAATCGACTGACTCCAATTTTTCTCCTTTTCTGCCGTTCTTGCGGTTTCGCAGGTGATCGGGAACAAGTGGGATCTCTACCTCGACCTCCTCCAGGCCGACTACACCGAGGGGTATCGTCGATTCACTCTACCAATTACTAAATATCCAATGATTCAGGTTTATGTATCGTGTAATGTGTCATTTTTTCTGTGCTGGATTGTATGTCTGGGTGTTTCGGTAGTGATGCGATGGGTGCGGTTAAGCTGTATGCGCTGGGTTCTGATTGTGGAGCAATGTTGGGTCCTGAAATTGCTACGATAGACTGAAATTTGGGTTCAGTTTTAGATGTTCACGCCTCTCGGAATAGGCTTGGTTAGTTTGGGCATCGACTGTGTGAATAATAACTGGGCACGCAGAATTGGTTGAGTGTGCAAGCGGTTCTGCTGATATTTTAGGGTTGTTGGTGCTGAATTTTTACATATAAAATGTCGGCAATGAGAGTATGGCAGGCAGTGAGCCCCTTTGAACTTTAGGATTCTCTAAAGTTCAACCTTTCTCCCATGTCCTGATTTCTCTATGACATTTTGACATTGCTGCTGTTGGTCTTTTCAGCGCTATGGTGCAGCCACATGGAAATTGAATTTTCCTATTGTTTTGTAAACTTATGCTTGTATCATTGTCATTCTTCCTCTTGGCATTCATTTGATCATCATTTGTAAACTTACGCTTTTAAACTTTCTAAAATATAGTTTTCTACAGTGAAAATAATCTTTCTGGTTTGCATAAGGAGAAAGTTTCCTTGACTTGTTGCAGGGTTAGTCCTGATTGATGATGTCTCTTGTATACTGAATAATAACGTCCAAAGCATTGTAACCATTATTAGATGATCTGCTCTTAGGTCGTTCTAATCCATCGGTAGCTTGTTTCTCACTATTTTAATTCTTTTTGTGGGCAGGAATTCCAAGTTGAAACAGATAGTGTTTCTTTCAGTATAGCTCTCCTGAGATCATCAGATAGTGTTTCTTTTTGTGGGCACATTCTTAATCACTGATGAAATAGTGTTTCTTTCAGTATTTCAATACTCTATCGGACTTCCTAAGAAAATTTGGCCCGTGAGATAGGCCATGAGATCAGAAAACTTTATTGTTTAGTTGCTCCCATTAGTGAAGTTTGATGCGATCTATATGACTCCATGCATTGAAATTTCATGTTTCTCCGTCCAGTAACATGTAGATATTTTGCCACAAAGATACCCTACTCTAAGAGTTGAGATTTCATGCAATCTTTGACTGATAGCTGTATATTGCATTTTAGCTGCAACTCCAGGCTGCCGTTTATAGAAGAGACTACAGGAGTGCTTGCAAACTAAAGCCGGCTATTGCTGCCACTTCAAGAAATGACACTGTTGGCAGATCTAGAGCAATATCTAAGTTAAAAGTAAGAAAAATCTTTTCTTCTATATTTTTAGTTAATGGTAAATGATATATTTTATTCTTTTACTTTGCTTGCAATATCGTATTGGCAGTTTGGCACCTCTACTTAAAAATACCCCAAGCAGATCTCTATCTGTCTACTTGCCAAAATGGTGAAGAATTAGTCTTGTGCTGCTATGGAATAAATGTCTGGCATGACCACTGATTTGGATGGATAATATATAATCAGTGTCTAATAAGTTTGCTCATAACTGAATTGAAATAACACTATGCTTTGGGGGTAACATGTCTTCTTTCAGCAAAAGTTTATCTTAGCTACTGTATTTACAATCCCATCTTAACCAACAACATTATACCATGTAAGATTCCTAAGTGCCGCTGGCAAGAGAGTAGTACCCCACTTCTGTAGATTAGACCAAGAGGAAGCAATCTGAAAGGTTTCAAGTATAGGAATTGATTTAGCATTGTTTATATAATGTTTTAACAGTTACTTAGAAGAGGAGCGCTACAGGGATGCAACTCATATTAGAGATCATGCTGGTGCAGGACTGGTTAGTATTGCAAAGGTTCTACAATCTGCTATATTTTGTTGGTAGAATATATGGTTGCAACTATGAACTAAATATGATGTAGTCCCTGGTGATGGGCCAGACTAAATTGTTATCCTGTTTAGCTTTCCCATTGCTTATCAGCTTCAATTGAGTACAACCTTATTTTGTCCAGACCAAAGCAAAGAGAGAATTTTTTGCATGGAATCTGATTCATTAGCATTGATAAGAAAATAATTTTTACAATCTCATTTTTGATACATGAGTAAGAGAGCACTAAACCCAACACCAAAATCAAAGCAGTACAAAAATCTTGCTATATACAAGCTACAAAATACATGGTCTTCATTTGACCAATTACATTTGTCCATCTAGATCAATTTCCCAGTATGATTTGCGTGATTTGCACCTGCTGCAGCAGGATGACCTAAGTTAGAGTGATAGTACCATAATCCACTGTCTTGAGTAAACCACCATTGTTGCTTTGTTCAGAACAGACTACTTCTCACTTGCATTCAATTGACTCAGGTCTAGGCACTGAGGCATGCTTTTGCATGTAATTTTCAGAATTCTAGGAGGTATACAGGCATAAGGAAGAGGTATACATTCCAAGCTGTTGATTTCATACAAATCTGAACATAGCTAAAATTCAGAAAGAAATCTGAAAAGAGAGCTACAGCTTTGGCACCATGGCAATTCAACAAAGCAAAATTACAATTTGTTGATTTCATACAATTTCTTACGTTTTGGCAGTGCTGTTGTTGCATACAAATCAACAAAGCAAAAAAATGGGAGCTGAAGCTATGCTTTAACACATTTTCCAAGCCCTTCTGCAGATCCATCCGGGGCAAATTGAAGAGGAGCTTTGCACTTCAAGGAGCAAGTTGAGTAGTAGATCACTTCGTATAGAGAAGCTCATCTAGCTAGATGAGCTTTTTCATATCACATTTGGCAACACATTGGATTGGCTCTCATTGTCATATAAAGTTACAGAATTTTTTGGATTGATTCTGTTGTATATTGAAGGATATTATTAAAAAAAAGTTTATTATTCATATCACATTTGGCAACACATTGGATTGGCTTTCATTGTAATATATTGTTGCAGAATTTTTTGGATTGATTCTGTTGTATATTGAAGGATATTATTAAAAAAATGTCGTTACGCCATAGCCATCAATCTATAAAAGGAAAAGAAGGTTAGTTTGTTGCGTGTTCAAATTGTATACAATTTATACCCATTAAATCTAAATATAAGCATATCTTAAATTAGTATCTCAATGTTGTAGTTTTGATGGTCGAACAAAATACATCAAAGAGATATTGCCCCGACGTGACAACAAATACAACTACCAGTTTGTTTATGCATGAACAAGCCAACATCAACAATGAGAGCTATGTTTCATCTAATAATAGTGCAAATATTCATCTAGCTACATCATCAGCTCCTATCATGTCATTCGAATTGTTCGAACAAGGTGCAAGTTCGAATCAGGCTAGCGACCAAATTCAAGCAAGACAAGAAAGCGATAGAGTGCGGCGTGAAAAATTAACACTAGACCAAAGAGAGCACAAGAATGCTCGCCGCAAAGCACAAAGACAGAGTTTAACGATAGAACAGAAGGAAAAAGCTAATGCTCGCCGACGAGCACAGAGGCAGGCTTTAACAATGGAACAAATAGAAAATATAAATGGTCGTCAGCGAGCACGCAGACAAACTTTAACGACAGAACAAAGGGCAAATGTTAATGCTCGTCAACGATCATGTAGGCAAAGTTTGACACCCATGGAAAGACAAGCATTGCTAAATCGTTGTAAAGAGATCTACGCAGCCGCACAAGATACCCCATGCCCTCAATCCCTCGCTATGCCATGCCCGACAGCTGTTTTTTCGTCGGACGAAGATGCACCATTACCCCAACACTTTGCATGTGATCAGCCCCCAGCACAACCTTTGAGTCCACAAGAAGGTGATACCCGCAACCTATATTTGTGTTTTTCTTATCCTCTTCTCAAATAAAAAATGAAATGTTTAGCGCTCATACTTTCGTAGATGCGCTCACAGCGGATACGGAAACCATCGTTGAGGACCACATGGACGAGCAATCCTATATATTTCCTGATGGAGGTATTTTTTATGTAGCGTTTGTGTCTCCGTTACACGGTTCTTGAAAGTTCTTATAACTCATTTAGTACTCTAAACGTCTTAAGCTGAGGATGAGGCCGAGGACGTCATGACTAATGAAGTAGATGATCCATCTATCACGTCCTGTAACATGCCCGATTCATATGATTATGTCTATAGCAACATACCAGAAAATACCCATGTGCTAAAGCTTGAGGCAGACTGTGGGAAATGTGGTGCAAAAAAGTTCCAATATGAGCCAAAGGGTTTCTATTGCCGTGATGGAAACATCAGGCTAACACATAGGGACCCACCCCTCGAGCCTATGAGGCTTTGGTCGAGTTCGGACTCTGACGCAAGATATTTTCGGGACAACATAAGATTCTTCAATGGCCACTTCTCCTTCACCACCCTAGGTGTTAGTCTTGATGAGAACTACACCAACATGAGGTTCGGTGTGTACACATTCCGGGCCCATGGCCAGATATACCATAACATTCATTCATTCGGTTCAAGGGATTCTGGCCCTGAGCATTTGGAGCTCTACTTTTATGGTGACAACAACAGTCTAAATCATCGTTTTCGTCAATCCCCTAACCTCGATCAGGATGTAATAAGGAAGCTGGTTGATATACTTCGGGACAATCCATATTCCCAGACCTTTAGGAGTATGGGACAAGCCAATGACCTTGAGGAGTATCGTATCACCCTAAATCTCGATAGAAGGTTAGACCAGAGGACATATAACGTACCAATAACTTCAGAAGTTGCCGCAGTGTGGGTCGAGGGCAACAAGCCACACTCGCAGTTTCACCATAGTGTGATCTTGTACGGCAACAACAATAGTAAACATACTATTCGGGCGTACTACGGTTGCTACGATCCACTATCATATCCTTTGTTTTTTCAAGGGGCGAGCTTGGCTGGCATCCACAAATACCAAATGTAGGTGTGTCTTTGGACCAGGTGATCGCAAGTCGTGGAGATAATCATGCTGATGAAGGTTAGAAATTTTTTTATCACATATATGTATGTGTGTTTCATTACCTTCACACACATGCCTATCGTCTATGCAGGATTCAATAGTAGGCTATGCATCTCTATGAGGGAATATTATTGCTACAAGTTTTAGATGCGCCGTGGTGTATTTAACCCTTCCAACAGTTCGCGGTTGATACATACATCAAGATAGAAAGCACACGTTTGGACTACATAAGATGCAACCAAAGGGACATAAGGGCTGATCTATATCAGGGCGTGGTCGACAGCATCCATGCCGGCGAGAGCCGTGCTGATGCAATAGGAAGACGTATAGTGCTCCCACCGTCGTTCATTGGGGGGAGTCACGACATGAAGCGTCGATACCTAGATGCAATGGCCTTAGTTCAGAAGTACGGAAAGCCAGATATCTTTCTTACAATGACTTGCAACCCGAACTGGCAAGAGATAACGTCTGAGTTACAACCTGGTCAGACTGCACAAGATCGTCCAGATCTTGTCGTCCGTTTATTTAGGGCAAAGTTGGAGGACCTCAAGAAGCAACTGTTGGAGAAACACATGCTTGGCAAGGTAGTTGCATATGTGTATGTGGTCGAGTTCCAGAAACGCGGTCTCCCACACGCGCATTTCCTTCTCATCATGAACGGGAGATATAAGCTGACAAGCCCAGAGCAGTACGACTGTATTATCTCCGCTGAGCTACCAGACAAACAAAAGTACCCGGAGCTATACCAGATGGTTGTCAAGCACATGATGCATGGCCCTTGTGGCGATCTAAACCCAAATAATGTATGCATGAAGGATGGTTCATGCAAATGCCATTACCCACGTCCTTTCATCTCAGAGACCGTTCAGGGCAGAGATTCTTACCCTATGTACATGAGACGTGACAATGGTCGTTTCGAAGAGGTTAGAGGAGAAAATCTTGACAACAGGTGGGTTGTGCCGTATAATCCCTTCCTCTTGAGGCTATATAACTGCCACATCAACGTAGAGGTTTGTTCAAGCATAAAGGCTGTGAAATACCTTTTCAAGTACATATACAAGGGGCATGATCGGGCATCTGTTTCTCTCAACGACGGTGACAGCAATGAACCAATTGATGAGATCAGGCAGTACCGAGATGCCAGATGGGTTACCCCTCCTGAAGCTCTTTGGAGGATATATGGGTTCGATCTAAGTAAGATCTCACCGCCTGTAAAACAGCTCCAGTTGCATCTCCCTAACATGCACATGGTCTCATTCCACACGGGACAAGATCTTCATGACGTTGTCGACCGACGTGGTGCTGAGAAGACCATGTTGACTGCATATTTTGAAGCGAACAGGCTACACGAATGCGCTCGAGGCATCCTTTACAGGGATTTCCCCGCGAGTTTTACCTGGCAGGCAGGTGTAAAGTGTTGGAAACCAAGACAGAGGGGCACACAGATTGGCAGGATCATGTCAGCCAGTCCAGCCGAAGGAGAACGATACTACTTGAGGGTCCTACTAAACCATGTTACCAGTGCAACCTCGTTTGAAGACCTGAGGACAGTGCAAGGCGTAATATGCTCGACCGCTCGTGAGGCTGCAGAACTAAGGGGCCTAATTGAGGGTGATAACACCCTTGATGGGTGTTTAACCGAAGCCGAGATGTTTCAGATGCCATCCTCTCTTCGTAGGCTATTTGCTATTGGTCTTCTGTGAGCCTAGCAATGTTCATGGTCTTTGGAATAGTCATTTAGATGGAATGTCTGAGGACTTCCGTCGTTCTCACTCATGTCCACGCATGATCGAGCAGATGGTTCTCCTGGATATCAGAAATATGCTCCAATCGATGGGTAAGGAGATAACATCCTTCCCTCTGCCTGAAATCGATGAGTCACACGACTTCGCGGGAGGCGAGCCTCGAGAGATCACCAAGGAGTCTAACATTGTGGTGGATGAAGAACACATTTCTATTTCAGACTCTCTCAACCTCGAACAAAGATTCGTGTTTGATAGCATACTAGCTTTTGTCAATAGTGGTCAAGGACGTGTATTCTTTGTAGACGGCCCGGGAGGCACGGGGAAGACTTTTCTATACAAGGCTTTACTTGCCACAGTTCGTTCCCAAGGAAAGATAGCAGTGGTAACTGCAACATCGGGTGTTGCAGCCTCTATCATGCCTGGAGGAAGGACCGCACACTCGAGGTTCAAAATCCCGCTTAATGTTCAAGATGGTGGGGTATGCAGCTTTACAAAGAATAGTGGAACCGCCAAGCTTCTTCAAATGTCATCACTCATCATATGGGATGAAGCCTCGATGACGGCGCCCGAGCTATCGAGGCCCTTGACAACAAAGATGCGAGACATCATGGGACGTCGTGATCTACCGTTTGGGGGGAAAACCGTCGTGTTTGGTGGAGACTTCAGACAAGTACTCCCTGTCGTTCGAAAGGGAACACGACCTCACATAACAAACGCGACTCTACGCAAGTCCTACCTATGGGAATGCATGCAACAACTTAGACTCGTACGCAACATGAGGGCTCAAAGCGATCCCGAGTTTGCGGAGTACCTTTTACGGATTGGGAGTGGAATTGAGGATACTGATGACGAAGGTTTTGTAAGGCTTCTTGCCGAGATATGTGTCCCATATAATGGAGAGGAGGCTGACCTTGACAGACTAATAGAATGTATCTTCCCGATGCTAATAGAGAATCTAGCAGACCCAAACTACATCACTTCTCGTGCCATCCTGACAACTCGAAATGAGTATGTCGATCGGATCAACATGAAGATGATTGAGCGATTTTCGGGGGAGGAGATGTTGTATCATAGCTTTGATCGTGCAGAGGATGATCCATATGGCTACTATCCTTCCGAGTTCTTGAACACTCTAACACCAAATGGGCTTTCTCCGCATGTGCTAAAGCTTAAGGTGAATTGTCCAGTTATACTTCTCCGGAACATCGATCCTGCTAACGGACTATGCAATGGGACGAGGCTGGTAGTTCGTGGATTCCAGAGAAACACCATTGATGCAGAGATCGTGCTAGGGCAACATGCTGGAAAGAGGGTGTTCCTGCCAAGAATACCTCTGTGTCCATCCGATGACGAGATGTTCCCGTTTCGTTTTAAGAGAAAGCAGTTTCCGTTAAGGCTCAGCTTTGCAATGACAATTAATAAGGCTCAAGGACAGACCATCCCGAACATCGGCATCTACCTACCTGATCCAGTGTTCTCTCATGGTCAGCTTTATGTTGCATTGTCTAGAGCTACATCTCGAAGCAATATTAAGGTACTTGCCGTTTTAGATAAGGACATTGTAAAGCGCCAACCGTCAAGATTGATACACGGAACCTTCACAAGAAACATAGTGTACAAGAAGTCCTGACATCATAGCCAAATGGTATAGCCCATTTGGAAACATTGTTGTCAAAGGGGTAAAATTTTGTATACCATATGTACTTGTCAACAGATGACCTAGAAAACATGGCATTAAACGCAAGGAAATGCTCTTTGCTTGTGGTCATGTCTCCATGCAAAGTTCATCTCTACAATTATTTCTTTATACTACTTTTCATTTACAAAAAGGTGCTTATATGTTGCGGCAAATTTCAAATATAGAAATTACACTTTGATAGCTTACAAATAAAGGCATGGAAAATGATCTATGCATGCTGGACAATCTCCAAGAAGTTCACACCAGGTAGTATGACAAAACGTTGCAAAGATAAATGCATATTTGTCATATTATGTTGGATTCCGTTGCAACGCACGGGCACTTGACTAGTATTAATTAAATTGTAACAATGGACCTATTTGTAATTTAAATTGTATGTTCTGATAATTTTAAGGTTTGCCAACAATAAGGAGCATTAAATATTATTTAATGCTTGCATAAAATATATTTTAAGACATCAAAACAAATCAAATAAATGAAATAATAACATTTTTAGTAACCCAAACATATTTTTATTATACCCTTCCAAGTATTCAAAGAACTTTAGGGACTAAAATGTAAAAGTCCCAAAAATATCTCTCAGGACCTTATCCTAATCCTAATTTACTTCGTGAGGAAGAAAATTTAAATCGGTTAGGTTACTTCGCAGCTAAGTAACCTAGCCATGATATATTTTTCTAAAGAATAAAACTATTTATGACTAATGAAACTATAGTAAAATGATTTAGAAATTTTATAAAATAAATACTCATGAAATCTCAAGACTAATTATAAAAATGGAATCCTCATAATTTTATGAGTTCAAATATATTTTTATCATATTTTCTAAAGACACTTAATGTCTTATGAAATTTTATCAAAGCCCAAGGGCTAAAATGCAAAATTACCTAAATATCTCCCCAATGCTTATCTTCTCCACGCTAAGCTTCTCGAGAGCAAAAGCAGAGCACGGCTGAGAGCAAGCTAGGGCAGAAATTGAGAGAAGAGGGAAGGGAGAGAAGAGAGGGGAAGAAGAGGAGAGGAAGGGACGAGGCCGGTGGCAGCCCAGCCGGAGGAGGCGACGCCGGCGGCGGTCTCCAGAGGGGCGCGGCTCCTGCTCGGCGACGGCGGGCTGGAGAGAGGCCGATGGTGGGGCAGCATCTGAGGCAGCTCGGCGGTGGCGCAGAGCTCAGCCATGTGGGTCAAGAGCAACGCGACGGCGCATAAGCGGTGGTGGGCGTCTTGGCGTCTGCCCTCTGTGTTTGGGCTGCGGAGAGCAGCGCGTGGCGCGCATAAGTGACTGGTAGCCGGCGCGAGTGAAGCTCAGCGACAGCGTCTTGCCGGCGGCGTGTTCGCAGCGCAAAGAATGCGGCGAAGCTATGGCGGCTCCGGCGGCGAGCGAGCGGCGCAGGAAAGGAGAGGAATGCCGGCGGCTTTGCCGGCGGCGTGCCTAGCACGGCGTGGTGGAGCTTAACCACGCAGCAGCAGCGAGCAAAAGCCAAGGACGGCGGCGAGGCGCAATTGGGCTGGCGCGGCGGCGCGCTGCTAAGCGGCGGCGCCGGCGGTGCTCGCAGCAGAGTAGAGCAACGGTGCGGCGGATGACACCGCGGTCGGCGTGAGTCTTTGCGCGCGATGGGATAGCCGTAGCGTCTTTGGCGGCGGCTCGCTCGGCAGCGACGGCGGCTGGGATGCATGCACGACGGGTTGGCGTGGCGGGAGCAACGACTCGGCTGGGCGAGCTAGCACAAGCGGCCGGCGGCCGGCGCAGGAGACGACGCCCAAGCTGCGTCGAGCTCGACCGGCGGTCCAACAGGGCACGGCTCCGGCTTGAGAACGGTGCAGGCAGTGTGTGCGTGCGGAGGCGCGTGCGTGTGCTGAGAAGCGACAAGCAAGGTGGCGATGGCTTTGGCTCGGCCCGGACCAGTGCTCGCGACGGCAGTTTCGGAGGCGACTCCGGGCGGTAGATATTAGACGGCAAGCTGTGGCACGAGTAGATGATGGTGCCGTAGAGCTTTGCCGTACTGGCTCCGGTAGCAGGGACAACGGCCTGGACACGTCGGCTCGATGTAGCTATGGCGAGGCGGGCGACGAGGCCGATGCAGGGCGCGTCAGCTCGGCCGGAAAGCATGGGACGACGTTGGCGATGCCTGAAGACGGCCCATAGACGCCACGGTAGGGCGGTTTGATCCAAAGGCAACCCAAGAGAGTGAATTTAGGTAAAACGCCGAAATCGTTATTTCATGTGGAAAGGAGCCCTTCTAGAATTTAATTAAAATATTAAATGATATCTAAGAATTATGAAACTTTTATATAAATACGAAATAATGTATAGAACCTAGTAACAATATTAAACCATGAGTAAAAATATACTCGCTAAAGTATATTGGTTTATCTTCATTTTAAATTAAACACAAATATAATAGCCCTAACACATACAACACCTATTACAACAAGAAATATAGACGATGATTTCTCACGTAGGAGAAATCTATGCAAAAACCCTAAGAACATTCGCCTAACATGCATCATGCATATTTTATCATCTGTGTCTTTATCGATGTTATTTGCTTTCATACGATAGAATCGGACAGCTCGGAAGAGAAGCTGGAAGACCAAACACAAGACATCGACGCATTCGGTGCAGGCAAGCCAATACCTCTAATTCATTCTTCTTTACCCAGTTTTACTTAAATTATGTTAATTTTAATATATTAGATTGCATGCAATATGATTTTCCAAGTATTATATGTTGGTATCAATTGCTGCTAGAGTTGGTCTAGTTAACCCGCTTGTTATTTAGTGTTGATAAACACAAACCCCTCCTTGATATAATTTTCTTATCCTGTCCTTTGATAACCTAAGGTATAGAGGTTAAACTCCTCGACTAATAAGTCTTTGAAATGGTTTGGACATGCTTTAAGTCTAGAGTCTATGGGTTTGACCTTGGTTGTCAACGATACGGTACTAGGATGACGGGTCAACCTTTGTAACGGTATAGCCCGCTATCAACGGTGCAATGCAACGGCATAGGACGCTATCAACGGTGCAATTGCAACGGCATAGCTGCTATCAACGATGCAACTTGGCCTAGACAAATACCGTATACGGAGTAGGTACCTCAATGGTACAGTCCCATCATTACCATGATATGTACCATGACAGGGTTTAGTCTCTTTGCACATGATTGTTGGTAAAGCATAGTGTAGCAATGACGGACCATACCACCTCTGATCAAGACTACACTGTCACTGTATCAGTGCCTTGGACAGTCTATTCAGCATGTGCGTATCCCGAGTACATGATTATGGTGATGTGTTGTGACCTGTTCCCGAGCATTCCTACACACGATAAGCTAAAGAGATAGTCCTTGCATTCGGGTACCATTTATTCCTGAGTGCGAATATAGTCAATAATCATTTGATTCCTATGATTGAGATTAGGATCTGAGGATCCTGGCCTTTGTTGAGCTCAAGGGGATCACGGCTCTTGGCTAAGAGGGTGAGTCTACCGCCACTTACCTGGGGAACGTGCGCCAGTTTGTCGGGACCTAGCCGTAAAAGACCGAACCCTTCCTGTACATAATGTACTAGTCCCAAGAACCATCGCTAGTACACATAATTGTCAAACAGAGTGATACATTGCCATAATTATACAAGGTACAAGGTCGGAGAACTCGTCCCGATTATTTTACATACATGTCAAGACGCAGTCGAACCACAGGTACACAAATGGAAATCCTGTGCTAAACACACAATACTGCCTACTATTTAGTATGTAATCCCACAGCATCTTATGCAGAGGAACAGATCCTAAGCTTCACTCCTCAGAAGACTCCTCGTAGTCCGACTCGTCGTAGTCCTCATCATCTGCCTCGGAGTCAAATCCTGCCTCTTCACCTTTTGAAATTTTAAAAGAGGGGGAGAAAACAGGGGTGAGTACTAATACTCAGCAGGGAAAAAGACATGGCATGGTATGGTAGCTCTATACAAAGGTGGCTTAGGTGTTTTGCAGGAAAGCCTTGAATAAATTTTTCCTAGTGAGTTAAGAATTGCGGTTTTAATAAAAATCATTTTCAGGGGCTCCAATCATGTCCGGCTCAGTCATTCGGCCAGACGGAACTATTCCGATCGACCCTTGGTGAACTATGCTCCCTAGCTCGGTCATTCGGCCAAAGGGACTGTTCTAGCCATCTGTCGACGTACTAAGTTCGGAAACACCATCGTCTCACGACGGGTCCCAATAGTAAAATCTGAAACGGCAGTCCTTTGCCAAATTATTTTAGAGAACCTCCAATTTTTATAAAAGAAGTGGCTACCATATGAACACTCGCTTTGTGCGCTCATAACCGCGAGCACGGCTGTCATGACAGTTTTCTCTCTGCAGAGGGGGTATACTTTACCCTCGAGAGGCTTCCCGCCGAAGCGTTCAGCCACAAGTCCCCGGGCTCTAACTCAATTGCTTCCCACCAGGAGGTCGCAACAGAGCCAGGGGACCCGGAACCAGGCCTGTCCCATACCAGGACCCGAGGTTGTACTGTTAAGCTAAGCTCGTAGGTTCATAGGATGAACAGTCCTTAGACTAGGAGGGAACAATTTTTAAGCCCCGGTTTACAAAATCCATGGTATTAGAAAACACCAACACGGTGCACGAAAGCACCCACTGGCAAAAAATTCCTCCTAGTCAGAATATTTGAGGGGGAGAAGAATAAGCACACCCATACCCGGCATCGTGTCCCTCCGATGCCTATTTTTCCAAACAAGATTATAAAGACATTTCCAATAAACATGAAATATAACATGATTTCTTTTTGCGGGCATTTCATTTTAAACAACCTAAGTCCAATGGAAGGTAGATAACAATTAATCTAGCTACACCTAGTTTATATTAATTGGTTATTATAGCAATACTGTTAAATAGTTCTAACTAATCACTATTAAACTAGTTTTAATATTTTTAAAACTAGCATGCACATTTATAAATTTCTAATAAAATATTTTAATAAAAACAGGCTATAGACAATATGCATCAAAGGACCTGCCTTGAGTTTCGGGAACCTGGTAGCAGTGCTCCACGACGGTGGTGCCCTCCACGGCACGTCCTCCTTCTGACGGAAACGACCGGGCTCGCGCAAATATGCCAAACAAATTAAGCACAGCACAATCAGGCTACCAGTACAAATAATCTCATTTTTATTATTCAAAATGGATTTTGTTATTTTATTTTATTTTATTTATTTATTTATTTTTAGAAGATCCACATGCAATGATGAACTAATAAACTAGTCCTAAAGCTACATGCTGACAAAACTTTTAATAAATAACCGGGTCTCAGAATTAAGCAGAGACAGCTCGACTAAATGGACGTGAGCTACCGAAAAAGGATGGGGTGCTCACCGGGGTTCAAGGGTTCTCACATAGCCCCGAACGATTAGACACTGGAAGATCAACGCGACGCAGCGGCGAGACGGTTCAGTGTCCTGCGGCCAAACCTAGAACATGAGAGGAGAACCCAGGGCGCGGCAGCGTGAAGAGAACTGACGATACCGACTGAAGCCGATGGCGGTGAGTTTGCGCGGCCAAACAAGGGCGGCGAAAAATAGAACCTCAATGGTCCAAATATAAGCGCGCGACGGTGATCATGGCATCATTTCCTCTCAAAATGGAGGAGGTTGCGGGGTGCTGGTGATCAACAGCGCGACGCGACAATGACAATGACGGCGATCATGGCAGTTAGTCACTAATGCATGCGCGCAGAACAATGCATGCACTGGCTTAGCTTTTAAGAGAGCAACAACGAGATATCTGCACACTTGCATGCAGGCAAGGAAGTGAGTGAGAAGACAGCAGCGGGGAGAGAGAGTGGCAACAGTGAGATGCTGCGGCGGCGATGCAAAGAAGAAGCACGTAGCGCCTTGACGCAAGACGCAGCGGCAGAGTGAGTGAGTTGACAAGAGCATGCCATGCATGCATGCAAGAAATATGAGTGTGAGAGAGTGAGTACGGGATAGTGAGACATGTCATGCATGCAAGCAAGAGAGAGGTGGAATTAATGCCATGCATGATGCAAAAAAATGAGTGTGAGAGAGTTCGGAGAAATAAGACATGTCATGCATGCATGAAAGAGAGAGGTGAATTAATGCCATGCATGCATGTAAGAAAAATGATTGAGAGTGCACGGGAGAGCTAGAGTCATGTATGCAAAGATTTGACAAGTGCATGTCATGCATGCATGCAAATAAAATGAGAGGGATTAGGAAATGTGGGTTAAGGAGAGATTAGGAAATAAAGATTAAGGCTCACGCTCAGCATCTCCAGCGCGAACCAATGCCCAACACTATTAGAATTATTATTTAAAATTTGTTTAAAATTATCATTGCAAAAATTTAAAAATATTTAACATGCCAAATTAAATTATTGAAACTTTGGGATGTTACAAACCTCCCCCCCTTAAGAGAATCTCGTCCCCGAGATTCCTAATCTCTGGGAAACAAATCCGGGAACTCAGCGCTAAGGTCTTCCTCGCGCTCCCAGGTAGCTTCTCCCTCGGTGCGGTTGCTCCACTGGACACGGCAAAACTGAGTGGTCTTATTCCGGGTTTTCCGAACTGCAACGTCCAAAATTCTGACCGGGTATTCCTTATAGGATAAGTCTGGTTGCAAGTCCATTTCTTCCATTGGCATTTGTTCTTCCGGTACCCAGAGACATTTCTTCAATTGAGATACATGAAAAACATTGTGCACATTTGCTAGACTGTCAGGTAACTCAAGACGATAAGCTGCTTCCCCCCTTCTAGCAGTTACTTGAAATGGACCAATATACCGCAGAGCCAATTTGCCACTAACACCAAATCGCTTTATACCCTTGAGTGGAGATATCTTCAAATACACAAAATCACCAACTCCAAACTTGAGTTCCCTACGACGGTTGTCTACATAGCTCTTCTGCCTAGACTGTGCTGCTCTAAACCTCTGCTGAATCATACGGACTTGTTCCTCTTCTTCTCTTAGTAAATCCAGTCCCAACACTTTACTTTCTCCCGTTTCTTGCCAATATAGAGGAGTTCGACACTTCCTGCCATACAAGGTTTCGAACGGTGCCATTTGAAGGCTAGCTTGGTAAATGTTATTATAAGCAAACTCAGCATTAGGCAACTGTTTATCCCAACCAGTCTTGTTTGACAACACACAAGCCCTCAACATGTATTCCAAAATTTGATTAACTCGCTCTGTCTGACCATCGGTTTGAGGGTGGTAGGCAGTGCTGAAATTAAGCTGCGTTCCCAACAAACCATGCAATTTCTGCCAAAATTTAGAGGTGAACTGTGTACCTCGATGTGATACAATCTTCTTGGGTACCCCATACAGACAGACTATATGGTTCATATACAACTCGGCCAGCTTATCTCCGGTATAGGTGGTTCGAACTGGTACGAAGTGGGCCACTTTAGTGAGCCGGTCCACTATCACCCAGATCGAGTCAAAACCTGCTTGGGTCCGAGGTAATCCAGTTATAAAGTCCATGCCTATCTCTTCCCATTTCCACTCAGGTGCCTCTAACGGCTGCAGCAAACCAGTTGGACGTTGGTGCTCTGCTTTGACCCTTCGACATATATCACACTTTGCCACATAATCTGCAATTTCTCTCTTAATACCTGTCCACCAGTACGTACTTTTTAAATCCAAGTACATCTTGGTACTTCCTGGGTGTATAATGGTAGGGGTTTCATGCGCTTCCTTGAGAATGATATTTTTAATATCTCTTTTGTTGGGTACAAAAACCCTTTTCCCAAACCACAGTAACCCTTCTACATCAGTAGAAAATCTAGTGCTTTTCCTTTCAACATCCGGTCCTTCACCGCCTGAACCTCTGTATCCTGTTTCTGAGCTTCTTTGATCTGGCTGAGCAAGGTGGGTTGCAATTCCATGGCATTTAATGAGCCGTACTTTCTTATTCCCAAATTCAACTTGGCAATTTCCTCCTGGAGAGCGGGTTGAGCTTCAAGCAGTGATAGCGAATTGCAGTACACTTTACGGCTGAGGGCATCTGCCGCTACATTGGCCTTACCCGGATGGTAGTGAATACCGGTGTCATAATCCTTGATTAATTCCAACCAGCGTCTTTGCCTCAGATTCAAATCAGGCTGAGTAAAAATGTACATGAGACTCTTATGATCAGTGTATATTTTAGTCCTATTGCCAATAAGGTAGTGTCTCCAAATTTTTAGGGCATGAACAACTGCAGCCAACTCCAAATCATGTGTAGGGTAATTCTGCTCATGTGGTTTCAACTGTCGGGAAGCATAAGCCACCACTTTTCTTTCTTGCATTAACACACAGCCAAGACCATGTCGTGAGGCATCACAAAATATTTCAAAATCCTTATGAATATCTGGCGAAGGTCAAAAGCGAGGCGTGGTGAGTTTCTTTTTCAAATCCTGAAAACTGGCTTCACAAGCCGGTGTCCATTCAAACTTCTTTTCCTTCTTCATCAGTGCAGTCAAGGGCTTGGCTATCTTGGAAAAATCTAGGATAAATCGACGGTAATATCCGGCCATTCCAAGAAAACTACGGACCTGAGTCACAGTCCGAGGCGGTTTCCAATTGGCCACAGCCTCGACCTTCTTGGGGTCAACTGCTACACCTCCTGCCGAGATGACATGACCAAGAAACAACACTTCTCCCATCCAGAATTCACATTTGCTAAACTTGGCATATAACTGGTGTTCTCTCAACCTTTCCAGAACCAATCGAAGATGGTGATCATGCTCTCCTTCTGCCTTGGAGTATATAAGAATATCATCAATAAATACCACTACAAACTTGTCTAAATAATCCATAAAGACCTTGTTCATGAGATTCATAAAATAGGGAGGTGCATTGGTCAGTCCAAACGACATGACAGTGAACTCGTACAACCCGTAACGAGTGGTGAAAGCTGTCTTGGGTATATTAGACTCTCTGATTTTTATCTGGTGATATCCTGACCTCAAATCAATTTTTGAAAATACAAAGGCTCCCTTCAACTGGTCAAAAAGATCATCAATTCTGGGGAGAGGATATTTATTTTTAATAGTGACTTCATTTAAAGACCGGTAATCCACACACATCCTCAAGGTGTTATCCTTCTTTTTTACAAAAATTACTAGGGCTCCCCAAGGTGAAACACTAGGCCTGATAAAACCTTTCTCTTGCAACTCTTCTATTTGAGACTTCAACTCAGCCAACAGATTGGCGAGCGACCTATCTGACCTCCTCTCGAGATATAGGGGCTGTCCCAGGAGCTAAGTCTATGACAAACTCAATGTCCCGGTCAGGTGGCATTCCTGGCAGTTCTTCTGGGAATACATCACGATATTCTCTAACCACAGGAATGGAATCCAAGGCATTTGCTTCCAACTTATGCAGAAGGATAAGATCTTTAGCAAGATTGTTAGAGGTAAATATAATCTCCTGCCCATCCTGATCCACCAAACTGACTCTCTTATGGGCACAATCTATCTGCCCTTTATACTTAGCTAGCCAGTCCATTCCTAAGATCACTTCGATTCCCGTAGAATCTATAACAACCAGGTCAGCTAGGAATTTACTACCTTGTACCCTTATGTCAACCGCGGGACAAATCAATGTTGTATGCATGATTTTCCCTGGAGACTGAATGATCATAGCTTTCTTTAGTGCACCCACTTTTATCCCATGCTTTGCAACAAAAGTTTCAGTGATAAATGAGTTCGTTGCACCAGAATCAAAAAGAGCGGTGGCAGGTATTGAATTAACCAAAAACTTACCCATGACTGCACTGGGATCCTGCTGGGCATCTTCTGCAGTAACATGATTAACACGCCCTTTTCCAACAGTGTGGGTAGCACCGGCGCATGGAGGAGCGCCGCGTCCGCGACCAGCAGCGGGTAGACGCTGCGGGGCGAACTCAGTCTTGACTGGCACCAGGGCCATGTTCTTGGAGGGACACTTGTTTGCATAGTGGCCCATCTGATTACAGGAGAAACACTTGACAGTAGACATGTCCTTGGGAGGCTGAGCAGGTGCTGATTGGTGAGGAGCTTGAGCCAAAGGACGTGGGTTCAACCATCGAGTCGGCTTCTACCGAGCAAAGACTTGTGCTCCGTGGCGCTTAAAGTGATGCCTAGAACTTTCGCCTGTGGATCGTCCTTGTGAGCCTTTTGGCGCTTCTTAGCAGTAACACAAAGGCGCTCAACATGCTCTTGCACAATGGCTCTATCAAACATCTGCTGAAAGGTCTCATACTCCACTGAGGAAATTCCACGCCAATTTACGGGTCCATACCTTCCATAAAGTACCAGATCTTATCTTCTTACATTTCAATTTCCTGTGTGCGTGGCGAGACAATTTGAGTGAACTTGGTGAGATATTCACTCAAGCTCATACTGCCTTGCTTCAAGTTCTGAAATTCCCTTCTTTTCATGTCCTTGACTCCTCTAGGAACAAATGTAGCCTCAAATGCTTCCACAAATTCCACTCGATGTTCTGAGGATTGGGATGATTATCACAATAATTGTCCCACCATTTGGCAGCTGTCCCACTCAGGTGATGTGCAGCATACATCACACTTTCACGTTCCCCACACTGAGCTAGAATGAGTCTCTTTTCTATTTCAGAAAGCCAATCTTCTGCAATGATAGGGTCAAGCTCTCCAGCAAATTCTCAAGGTTTTGTGCGGAGGAAGTCTGACAGCCTGGTGTTGTGATGCATCGGAAGTGGCTGCGGGGCAGGAGCCTGAACCGGGGCAGGTGGAGGTGCCCGGTCCCTAGCCATCTCCTGCATCATCTGGAGTTGCATCTGCATAATCTGGTGGAGAGTTGGCTCTTCCTGAGGTGGAGGTGGTGGATTCTGGTGTGGTGGCACATCTGGCTGAGGTAGCTACTGAGGTTGAGCTGCCGGAAGTGCTTCAACTGGAACTGGCTCACCAGGGGCTGGCAACTGAGGAAGATCAACAGGCAAGTCCTGGGGTTGCTCACGGGGAAGCAATGCACGTCCCAAACCGCGACCGCGACCACGGCCACGTCCAGCAGCGCGGCGACCAACACGCCGAGTGATAACCATCTGGGAGAGAGAGCAGGAATGAGGACGAGATAAACTAAAGGAGGAGAATAACATCCAAATGATTGCATAATTCTTTTTTATAACACACTTACTAGAAAATACGGTTACAGGGGGGTACTACACCAACAACCACAAACCCAACTAGGAAACAACTTCAGGATTACAAATCCTGAAGCAAACACACACACACGCAACTACAGACGCACTAACGGGGAAGGAAGAATAGAATCCAAGCCACAAGGACGGCGAATGCTGCAACAGGAACCCACCACGGAATGGGAGCATTCCGCATCTCATCAAGGAACAGCTGGAGCTCGCTGGGAGTGGAGGCCGGACTTGGGGATCTGCTTCGGGTCGTCTTCCCCATCGCCGGCGAGGTGGTAGAGCTCGGCATAGAGGTTCACAAATGCGTTGCCTGGTGCACGCACTAGCGACGCGAGGTGAAATATAGTGGAGTCCCGTCCGCGTGCTCGTCCCGAGCGGGAAAGCAGCGAAAAGGGAGCTAGTGTAGCTCGCTTTGCTAGATCCTTCCGAGGCGGATGATGGCGAGGTGGGCCCGAGTGCTTGAGAAAACTCATTTTTCCTCTCTTTTTAATTAATTTTTTTTAATTTTTTTTAATTAATTTGAGGTGGGCCAACATCATAATATATAGCACTCATAGGGTACATACATGGCATGCCGTATCACATCTACCGATATGGTCAGCCGGCACACAAAAACTAACTACGATACCCGTGGGTACAACCCACACCCTAGAACTCATCAAAGTTGGTCTCGTAGGCCAGGACATCCTCGTGTTCATCGTCTTCTTCTTCGGTGGGCAACAGGGGCACCCAACCACGGAGAGGGGGCAATGAGACCATGGACAGAGTGCGGTTCAGGTCCACACAGGGAGGTGGAGCTCGGATTCTGGAAGGGTAACTTAGCCGAGGGTCGGGGGACAAAGGAAGATGTAGCGGAAATAGGGGCAACTCGGCTGTGGCCTGAAAGGCACGGGTGGAAGCGGACACAAAAATGTCTTCCGGAGGTGGACTCTCTTGTGCAATTGGTGGGTCAGGAGTAGGCATGGTAGCAATAGGAAGTGAGGTGACAGCGGGTATGACTGGAGAAGCATCGGGGGCACGAGCAGGTGCGGCAGCAGTAGTGGTGGTGCTAGATACAGCAGCGGGACGATCACGGAGGCGTTGGTTCTGCCGTGCGAGGAGACGGATCTTCTTGCGAAGGGCAGCCTTCTCCATGAGGTGGTGCGAATCGCGCTTCTTGAGCTCTCGGTTCTCCTTCTCAACCCCGGCCAAGGTGGCCCGCGGTGCAATAAGCGATGTCGATCTCCTTCAGTGAGGTGACGTAGGCGTCATCGAGTGCTTGGACCATCTCGGCGAGGTGATAGATGGTAGGGTCAGCCTTGCTCTCAGCCGAACGAGCATGGCTGTACCGCTCATGCGGCACTCGAGCGGGGAAGTAGCGGAACGCCGTGCGGCTCAACTGCCTGGTGAAGATGCTATGGAGTCGCAGGAGGACAAGCCGGGCTGGATGGCGTCCGAGCATTGGGTGCGCGTGGCACTGAAGCGCGCGGGTCCTTGCGAAGGGCAAAGTCCCTGCGCAAAGATGGTCACGCCAACGATCCAACAATGGCGTCCTCCCCGAGTGGTGGTGGCGCCGTGAAAAATGGGGTCCTGGATCCCCAGGGCACTAAGCATGAGTAGCAACTGGCGAACGAAACCGCCATAGCTCACACCCAAACCTGAAGCGAACGTCGGCATCTACACAACCAGGAAGGAGAGTTAGAGAAGAGTCGAGTAAAAAGGGGTAAGGGAAATTTTGCAGAACATAGGTTTATATAGAGACGGAGGCCTTAAGGAGGTCTACTAAGGGTTCGTCTTAGAGCAAGGTGGCTCTGATACCACATCTGTCGGACCAGGCCGTAAAAGACCGAACCCTTCCTGTGCATAATGTACTAGTCCCAAGAACCATGGCAAGTACACACAGTTGTCAAACAGAGTGATACATTGCCATAATTATACAAGGTACAAGGTCGGGGAACTCGTCCCGATTATTTTATATACATGTCAAGACGCAGAAATTTGAACCACAGGTACACAATGAAATCCCTGCTAAACACATAGTCTGACTACTCTTTATCTGTAATCCCACAGCATCTTGTGCAGAGGAACAAACCCTAAGCATCACTCCTTAGAAGACTCCTCGTAGTCCGACTCGTCGTAGTCCTCATCATCTGCTTAGAAGACTCCTCGTAGTCCGACTCGTCGTAGTCCTCATCATCTGCTTCGGAGTCAAATCCTGCCTCTTCAACGTTTGAAATTTTAAAAGAGGGGGAGAAAACAGGGGTTAGTACTAATACTCAGCAGGGAAAAGACATGGCATGGTATGGTAGCTCTGTACAAAGGTGGATTAGGTGTTTTGCAGAAAAGCCTTGAATAAATTTTTCCTAGTGAGTTAAGAATTGCGGTTTTAATAAACATTATTTTTAGGGGCTCCAATCATGTCCGACTCAGTCATTCGGCCAGACGGAACTGTTCCGATCGACCCTTGGCGAACTATGCTCCCTGCCTCGGTCATTCGGCCAAAGGAACTGTTCTAGCCATCCGTCGACGTACTAAGTTCGGAAACACCATCGTCTCACGACGGGTCCCAATAGTAAAATATGAAACGGCGGTCCTTTGCCAAGTTATTTTAGAGAACCTCCAATTTTTATAAAAGAAGTAGCTACCATATGAACACTCGCTTTTCGCGCTCATAACCGCAAGCACGGCTGTCATGACAGTTTTATCTCTGCAGAGGGGGTACACTTTACCCTCGACAGGCTTCTCGCCGAAGCGTTCAGCCACAAGTCCCCGGGCTCTAACTCGATTGCTTCCCACCTGGAGGTCGCAACAGAGCCAGCGGACCGGGAACCAGGCTGTCCCATACCAGGACCCGATGTTGTACTGTAAAGCTAGGCTCGTTGGTTCATAGGATGAACAGTTCTTCGACTAGGAGGGAACAATTTTTAAGCCTCGGTTTACAAAATCCATGGTGTTAGAAAACACAAACACGGTGCGCGAAAGCACCCACTGGCAGAAAGTTCCTCCTAGTCGGAATATTTGAGGAGGAGAGGAATAAGAACACCCATACCCGGTATCATGTCCCTCCGATGCCTATTTTTCCAAACAAATTTATAAAGACATTTCCGGTAAACATGAAATATAACATGATTTCTTTTTGCGGGCATTTCATTTTAAACAACCTAAGTCCAATAGAAGGTAGATAACAATTAATCTAGCTACACCTAGTTTATATTAATTGGTTATTATAGCAATACTGTTAAATAGGTCTAACTAATCACTATTAAACTAGTTTTAATATTTTTAAAACTAGCATGCACATTTATAAATTCCTAATAAAACATTTTAATAAAAACAGGCTATAGACAATATGCGTCAAAGGACCTGCCTTGAGTTTCGGGAACCTGGTAGCAGTGCTCCACGGCGGTGGTGCCCTCCACGGCACGTTCTCCTTCTGACGGAAACGACCACGCACGCGCGAATATGCCAAACAAATCAAGCACAGCACAATCAGGCTACTAGTACAAATAATCATATTTTTATTATTCAAAATGGATTTGTTATTTTATTTTTATTTTATTTATTTATTTTTAGAAGATCCACATGCAATGATGAACTAATAAACTAGTCATAAAGCTACATGTTGACAGAACCTTTAATAAATAACCGGGTCTCAGAATTAAGCAGAGATAGCTCGACTAAATGGACGTGAACTACCCGAAAATGGATGGGGTGCTCACCGGGGTTCAAGGGTTCTCGCATAGCCCCGAACGGTCAGACACCGGAAGACCAACGCGACGCAGCGGCAAGACGGTTCATTGTCCTGCGGCTAAACCCTGAACATGAGAGGAGAACCAGGGCGCGGCAGCGCGAAGAGAACTGACGATACCGACCGAAGCCGATGGCGGCGAGTTTGCGCGGCCAAACAAGGGCGGCAAAAAATGGAACCTCAATGGTCCAAATATAAGCGCGCGACGGTGATCATGGCATCATTTACCTCAAAATGGAGGAGGCTGCGGGGTGCTGGTGATCAACAGCACGACGCGACAATGACAACGACGGCGACCATGGCAGTTAGTCACTAATGCATGCGCGCAGAGCAATGCATGCACTGGCTTAGTTTTTAAGAGAGCAACGACGAGATATCTGCACACTTGCATGCAGGCAAGGAAGTGTGTGTGAAGACAACAGCGGGGAGAGAGAGTGGCAACAGAGTGAGATGCATGCGATGGCGGCGGAAGAAGAAGAGCATCTAAGCCTTATTTACGCAAAGCAGAAAGCAGAGTGAGTTGACAAGAGCATGCCATGCATGCATGCAAGAAATATGAGTGTGAGAGAGTGAGTACGGGACAGTGAGACATGTCATGCATGCATGCAAGAGAGAGGTGGAATTAATGCCATGCATGATGCAAGAAAATGAGTGTGAGAGAGTACGGGGAAATAAGACATGTCATGCATGCATGAAAGAGAGAGGTGAATTAATGCCATGCATGCATGTAAGAAAAATGAGTGAGAGTGCACGGGAGAGCTAGAGTCATGCATGCAATGATTTGACAAGTGCATGTCATGCATGCATGCAAATAAAATAAGAGGGATTAGGAAATGTGGGTTAAGGAAAGATTAAGAAATAAAGATTAAGGCTCATGCTCAGCATCTCCAGCGCGAACCAATGCCCAACACTATTAGAATTATTATTTAAAATTTGTTTAAAATTATCATTGTAAAAATTTAAAAATACTTAACATGCCAAATTAAATTATTGAAACTTTGGGATGTTACACAGTTGTAGTATGGGCACGGGTCCGCCAGAAGCTGGGAAACGTGCGCCAGTTGTTGTATGGGCATGGGTTCGCGAGCACAGGAGGCGTCCGCTTGATTGTAGTATAGGGCGCAGGTTAGCGAAAGATGGGAAGCGTCGCGGTTGTTATATGGGCTCGGGTTCGCCATACTATTGGAGATAGCTCGCCATGGCGATGGGAGCTAGTCTGCCATTTGTGGAGACCATGACCATGGCTATGGTATGGATCTGCCACATGGGACACGTATTCCTTGGCTAAGGATACGGTTTCGCCACTGAAAACCCCCTGGTTATAAAGAATCGGTATATATAGCCTAGTACGTCTTTGGTTTATGAAAAGGCTAAGTCTTGAGTTCTTAACTTAAAAATATGGCATATTTGATTTTAAGCAAACATGTGAACCCAACCTCCACCAGAAAGTCTTGCATAATTGCATAGCATTAGGTGAGGTCTTGGTTATGGCCTTGATTTGATTGTCGCTCACACTCGAACCCTCACCTTTTAGGTGGCGTCGAGTGCGGTTTAGCTTTGGGCGACATCGACAAGGAGAAGAAGAGCCGGAAGAATGATGTGAAGGCCGAGGGTTAGGTGGGACTCCAATCACTTGCTTGATTGGGTTGGGCACAGCCTTGGGACCCTACTCTTCTTATTGTTTCCGCTATGCTAAACTCTGGTAAGAGTTCAATTTTGTTTTGTAGATTTGGCCTTTTCGGCCTGCAAAACCGAGCCATGTTGTAATTGAACTCTATAATATTAATAATTTTTATCGCAGGTATGAGATGATTCCAGCATTTTGTAAAAGGTGCCGTGCTAGCACAGGTGCACCGAGGTTCCCGGGATCTTGTCTTGCTAGCATGGTACCTTTTACAAAATGCTGGAATCATCTCTATAAATAATAAGAATAGGATAGAATTACATCATATCTCTTTTGTAGCCGAAAAGGCCAAATCTGAAACAAAATGAACTCTTACGAGTTTAGCATAGCGAAACAATAAGAAAAGTCTCTCAATCTGCAAGAAATGCACCCCTTCGCCAAGAGGCGTGATCCCTTGAACTCAACTATGGATCTCAACTCAACTATGGCTGCATCCTCGAGATCAATCAATAAATTCTCATATGATTACGACTTTGTTCACACTTAGGTTTTGCAGATACCCGAGTGTATGGATTGTTTCCATAGTCTGCCGAGTGCAAGGAATACTCTGGAACGGGACTCGACATATTCCCAAAACCATGTACTCGAGATATTCACTAAGATTAGACTATCCAACACGAAGCCATTCAGATGCTTCAGTGCTGTAATCTTAATCTGAGGAATGTAACTCTGTTGTGGTACACGCCATGCAAATGATGGGACCGTACCATAGACCTATGGTACCTGCTCCGTGCACGGTGTTTTTCGGGATCAATTGGTACCGTTGATAGCAGGCTATACCGTTGCACTTGCACCATTGATAGCGGGCTATACTGTTACTTAGATTGACCCGTCATCCTAAGACCGTACCGTTGACAGCTAAGAAAGTGATCCATGGACTCTAGACTTAAGCAGGTCTAAGCCATGTACAAAGGCTTATTAGCCATAAAGTTTAGTTTTCTAAATCTTAGGTTCTCAATGGACAAGACAGGAAAAGCCAAGAAAAAGGTTATGCTTATCAGCACAACTTGTAAAGAGGGATTAGCTAGACTGGCTCTATTAGCATTTTGAAATTATCATAATTTATTTTGAAAATTCATTTGGCATGCAAGCTATCATTGGAAATCAACACAGTTCAAATAAAAATTAGGCAAAAAAAAGAATGATCAAGAGATTTTGGCTCCTGTTTCTTCGTAGTCCGGATCTTGTACTTGATCTTCGTCCAACAGGTCGTCGGTCGTCTCGTTCTCTAAATTATTAAACAATTCAAAATAAATATTTTGCAATAGATGGATAAGGGTTGTTAGGGAAAGGGTTATTTGTAATCTTGCGCAGATTTTTCCTACTTGATTATTTATCAATTTATTATTCTTATTACATAGGTTTTAGGGTGACAAATGTATAAAATTTAATTAGAGTTTAAATTTTAAGTAACTTTATAAGTATATATATTTCTACCCTTTTGATCAATTTCTTTTTAGTATATATATATATTAATTTTAGGTATTCCTATTTGGTTTATTACTTAGTTTACCTAGATTTTAATTTTTATAGATATTAATTCTACTGTAGTTCCCTTAATTTTATTTTTATTAAGTTCCTTGGACTTTGTAGTATTTTATAGAATTTTTGCATATTTTTTGGAGGACATTTAATATTTTTAGAAATTGTAAATCAATATCTGATTTTCTTTTATTTACTAAATGGGTTAAAATCTACAAAAAGCGATGCAGGCTCGGCCGTTCTAAATCTTAGGTTGATTCTCGCGGCGGCCCAAGGCGAGCGGCCCATCTTGGCGGACGTGAGACGACCCATGTGGGCGGACGCTCAGCAGCGTCTTGGTGACGATGGGCTCCAGCTGGTCGGCGACGGGCGAGAGACAGCGTGGGCAGGAGGTCCCACGGTCGGAGACCGAGCGCGATCGGGGTGAAGCGCCGCCCGTCGTCTTCCATAGTGGGAGGCGGCCCTGACGGGGAGGCACAGTCACTTGACCTAACGGGTGGGTCCTTGGGCCCACCTGTCGGTCTTGGTGAGAGAGTCGCGGGGATTTTTAAATCCCACACAAGTTGCGCTAGATCCCGCCTGGCAGCGAGAGAGGGGAGGACGTCTTGCCGACGTTGATCCTCCGTCTCTCCTGGCCGAGCTCCGGCGAGGACTCCGGCGTCGGTTCTAAGGCACTAGGGGGCCGATATTAAGTGCTTTATGTGTCCTATGGGTCTAGGGCATCTAGGCGCAGGTCGTCCCGCCGGGGATTTGGCCGGCGGCGAGCCGGGACGGCGACGCCATGGCCGGAGCGGCCATTACCTATGGTGTGATGATGCTAAAGCAATTCTAGGCAGGTTTAAGCTTGGGTTTTTAAGTGGGAGCTTTGGGAGGCTATGAGGTTCCTTACGGCGGCTTAGTTCGGATCGAGGATGTCGAGTCGGTGTGTGTGTGTTGGTCGGCCTTGAGTAAGCAGGCGTCGGTGCTGGCCTTCCTTGGCGGCCAATAGTGCGAGCCCGCCCTGGGAGAAGCTTGGCGACGGTCTGGAGGTGCTTCAGCCCAAAGATGGGAGCTTGGGCGGCTACGGCTCGCCGGAATTTGGAAAGGGGGCAATACGGACCGAAACGGGAAAACGGCAAAATTGCACGTCATGCTCCCTTTTATAGGGTGGCCGGCGTGGCAAAGGGCAATTCAGACCGTCGCGCTACAGGGACATTGCTGGAAATTCATCGGACGGGGTTGATTTGGTCGAGGTTACGCCCGAGGTGACCTTATTACGGTGGCGAAATAGAGCTTGCCACCGAGGGCCCCGTGATGATGGCGTGAGGGGTGAGGCGGCGCCGCCCGGTCCGACTCGACCCATGCAGCTCCCCCATGCTGACTCAGCATATATAGCCCAATACATCTTTGGTTTATGAAAAGGCTAAGTCTTGAGTTTTTAACTTAAAAATATGGCATATTTGATTTTAAGCAAACATGTGAACCCAACCTCCACCAGAAAGTCTTGCATAATTGCATAGCATTAGGTTGTTAGTGATATGCCCTAGAGGCGATCATATGAGATGATTATATCATACGTCGATGTTCATGTACTTATTAGTTCCATGAATAAATGTCACTCCTTTGTTCATTGAGTATGACTTAATTGTGAAATACATTGGTTATATGATATTATTTTAAATGATCCCTGGTCACATATCATTATGTGGGACAATAGTGATCTGACCAGCACATGTATTGATTGATGGTAATGTTTCACATACCATAAATATGGAGATATCAAATCAATAATGTGGGCACATGTTAGAGAACATGGGGTTGGATAGACCGCTCAGAGACAACTTCTTTGAGATTGTTTTCTTAGAAGTGCCATCAGGGTGTAGTCTCGAGTGGTATACCTATACGATCCTTTGACCTAAGATTCTTATTGATTCTCAGCATGCGTAATTGTATACTTTGGGGCTATCAAACACTTCACTGTAACAGGGGAGTTATAAAGGTAGGTTACGGGTATGCCATGAAGCATGACGTGAGATGTAAGAGATCAAGATGGAATTTGTCCATCCTTGATAACGGGAGAGATATCTCTGGGCCCCTCAGTATGGATGGATAAGAAAAAGTGCATGGCCATGCCAAAGTGATTAAAGAGTTAATCATGAATTATTTCCATTACATTGACGAGTGAATTTGTCGAGCTATCACAAGGGTCGCACGCTTCTCGCCTTGAGCTTGACTAATATCGTGTGGCAAAAGGATCCTATGTGAGGGTATCAAGGTTCAGCTGATTCGATCATTGTGTACATTCGGGGGTCAATATGTGCTGCTAGGTACCGCTATTGACTTGTGGTCTGGGGAAAGGGTTCTCCGGGACCTCGTCCGACTTGTACATGAGCCTAATGGGTCACACACTTAACGGGTTGGATCATGTCTGATGGATTGGATCCATTAGTGGGTTTATACGGATTTGGATCCTCTGGCGTCTTAATGGATTTCTATTGTAGAAGATCCATTAGCGTGAGACCTAGTGGGCTTCTATATCCATTCACGTGAGACCTAGTGGGCTTCTATCGTAGAAGGCCCGTTAGTGCGCACTATATAAAGGAGGCGTGGGGGCGTGCGGCGGGAGAGTCTCCCCTCCACGAGCCCTAGCCGCCGCCACGTCCCACTGCCCCTAAAACCCTAGCCACGTGCGTGGGTGCTAGCACACCAGCGTACGGTGTTCCCACCCTGGACATGTGGATACCGTAGAGGCGTCGTCGCTCTCGCGTCGGCGCTGATCGATTCGATCGGCTACATCAATTGTACGACTACGACGACATTGCTGTGACAGCGATCCGCGACGAGGAGGAGTTGTACCACGTCGCGTTCGACCACGTACAGTGCTTCGGAGCACGCGGGGATGCTTCACCCACTCTACTTCCGCTGCTAACGTGCTCCAAGGGTAATGCTCCATGATCTCTGACTCGCATGTTTCCTGGGTGTTCGCGGTAGAAAAATTTTTGTTTTCGGCTAGCGTAGCACCGTGTTCTCCTACATAGGTGAGGTCTTGGTTCGCGAGCACGGTTTGATTGCGCGCTCACACTCGCACCCACTCACCTTTTTAGGTGGCGTCGAGGTGGAGTTTAGCCTGGACGACATCGACAAGGAGAAGAACAGCCGGAAGAATGACGTGAAGGCCGAGGGTTAGGTGGGACTCCAGTCGCTTGCCTGATTGGGTTGGGCACAGCCTTGGGACCCTATTCTTCTTATTGTTTCCGCTATGCTAAACTCTGGTAAGAGTTCAATTTTGTTTTGTAGATTTGGCCTTTTCGGCCTGCAAAAACGAGCCATGTTGTAATTGAACTCTATAATATTAATAATTTTTATCGCAGGTATGAGATGATTCCAGCATTTTGTAAAAGGTGTTGTGCTAGCAAGACAAGGTCTGGGGTATACAGGTGCAAAGTTCGGTGTGACAGGGTTGGCAAATACGGTATCGAGCATCTGTTGTAGAGAACCCTACCTTTGGTCGTTAGCTAAGGACCTTACGTATTTTAAATGAATACAACTCTTAGAAATTTTTCACTATTTCTACTATTGGCTCATCTTCTTTACCTTTTCTTATCTCTTTAAAGGACCATCTGTTTCCTTTTCTTACCTGAATTATTTCCCCTTATCTTACTCTTTACTAATTTTCAGTTTGATTTTTGCAAAATACATCGATTGACAACTATCATATCCGAAGAGTCAATCAAATTCTGTCATGTCGAGGACATTGATAGAGTACTCGACGCAAATATCCAAACCCCAAAGTGTCTCGTATAGCTCCTTCGGTACCCAGGAAACCGAAATTTTAGAAAACCATGCCAGAGCTTATTCTTTCCTGGCTGGTAATGACCTTTGTTTTTCCAATATAGTGGATATCCCCATTACTTTATTTCTGGGATATCCCATCTTTTATCGATTTTTATTGTACGGGAGAGTACTCTCCATGTGATCACCCGCCTATGCTCTATCATTGACTTCGTTCGTACTCTTCCTAAAGACCAAAAGTCCAGTATTGCTTCACCTGTCAAGCAAACCGAAAGGATGAATCTGCCTGGTAGAGTTGTTGGTGTACATTCAAATCGCAAAAACTAACTCAAATGACATCCCTAAAGTACCAAGGAGTTCCAAGGATAAAGGACCAAAAGGTAAAAGATCTACACCTGGAAGTGTATCTTGCCGAAGATCGTTATCGTTACAAGCATGCTAAGAAAGAACCCCTTTGTATAAGCAACTTCAACCACATAGGTCCTAGGATCGACAAGCAGTTTTCCTAGAGCATGAAGTTCTGACTCTGACAATGACACTAGCTAAGCCATAATAGCTTAAACACCCTTGTCCAACTTCGAAGACCACTACTCTTTGTCTGGTCACCAGGAGTTGTGCTGTCAACTATACTACCATTTAATCATTGGAAGGTAGCACCCCTAGTGCTTTTGCGGCCGTAGGTTTTGTAATCCCTGCAACCAATATCCCTATTGTCACATTTTGATACCCCTATTGTTTAACCCTAGTATCCTTGTTTTGTACTAAGCTTACAAGCAGTTCCCCCTAGTATACTCACATGAACTATCTACGAGTACGCGAGTTGCTTGCGGCTTGGTTAGCCTAGTCATAGTCATGTAGACGTTGGGACAAGAAATTGCCCCTACCCCTTATAAGATAGATTTGTTTGTATTAATTTGGATCACTTGATTTCCTTTTGAATATTTTGGATTATCTATCCATAATGGATCAGCTAATCCCAATAGGCCTTTAGCCAAAAACACTTACCTACTTTATAAATGTTAAATCTATTTGAAAATTTAACAATTTCTACTGCTAGTTCACTCTTCTTACCCAGGTATCTTTCCCTCACCTTCATTTTCGTACAACTTAAAAAGGTTTTGCTTTAAAAAAAAGGAAAAGAGGACCTAAACCAAATAAGTTATAAGCTTTGGTCATCCCATTACCCCGAACATCGGAGAAAGATGTTATTGGATCACCATAGCAACAAGAACACAGTACGCCCAGATGAAGCTACTTCTATGACCTACCAAAAAGGAAATTATCTTCAACCCTGTTACTGCTTAAGGATTCATCCACTCCTACAACCAATAACATTGCTATGTCCACAAACACAAGCGAAGAAACAAAAGCTAGAAGAGACCATAATGTTCTCATTATGGTAAGAAGAATTATCTTGCCAATGGATGTCCATTACCCGTTGAAGATTAGGAATACAAGGAAGAAGACAAATCTCCTTCCCGAGAAGACAGAAAGGAGATTGCCCCTGAACAAGACTTAACAACCAACATTTCAAAGAAAGACCAGGATTATCGCAGAAAACCCTAAGCCCTAAGATTTATGCTATGACCAATCAAGTCCCTAAGTACCCTACTCTTAATAGCCAATAACCCTTACTAGAGAGACAAGGCTAGCACCTTCCTATGATGAAGAAGGTGTATAAGTCTAAATCTCATATCTTATTGTTTATAATCCAACCAATATTTTACAAAACTCTAGAAAAAAATAATAATAACAATAATAAATTATTGCCTATTTCTTATTATTAGATGTTGATCTAAGTGATTTGGTTTTCTTGCTTCATTTCTGATTGTTTTGTTTTCGACTTTGCATATCATGCTATGCATCATGAACTAAGGTCTAAGGAATCCTGAAATGACAAATCATTTCAGATGCCAAAAAGGGCACTTACACGGCTGGTGATACCGCCCGAAGAAGTTAGCGGTAATCAGAGTCTTGTCCTAGGGCAACCAATTCCCATTTCTCCTCTACTGTTGAACCCATCTAGGATGGAAGTCTTGGCTCAGCAAACCCTATTACTTCAAGACATCACCAATAACTCCAAGGTGATACGCAGGAATGGTGGAACAATTACGTTGCCACCAAGGACGAGCTTGGAGAAGCCAAAGCGGTGACTTTTAAAGCTATTTGGAACCGCAAGACACAAGATGAAGGAAGCTTGCCCATAAGTACTCAAAGCAAACCCGAGTCTCCCTTGACTCATTGCACCAATTCAGGAAACCAAGGGACCACCCGAGAGAAATAAAGTGCTTTCGGTGTGACCAGATAGGATACCGTTTTAGCGAATGTCCCTACAAACACCTTTCCCAACCTTTAAACCTGCAATCACCTTAAGGCAAATATTAGAGGCCAACAAACCTATAGATATCCTAAAATGTCAGTTCCATGAAAAGTTTGGGTATTTTGGAAGCTTATCTGCAGAATTCTTGAACTGCGGATTTTGTAAGCTCCAACCTTAACTTTTCACTTGAAGACAGAACAAAACCCCTTGCAAAACCGAACCCACATGAGCCTGTCGTGCCTCTTCCCGACAGAGCTTTATGGTCAACAACTCATCTTACCACGGCGATTCTCCATCACTGCAGAGACCTTGGGTACGGTATTTCGTTCATGCCTGCCCAAGAAAATGAACCAACTTTATCATTCAACCACGTTTCACACTTCCATCCTAAATTTGCTCTCAACTAGAGAAGTGGGCAATTTGTCACTACCTTGAATTGTTTCAAGTGTAGCAAGCCAAGATTTTTTTTTGCCAACCATTACCATGAAGGGCATACCGTTTCAATACCCTTCATTCTGCCCTTAGTTTAAGGATGATTAAGTGTCAATCAATTAAAGTAGAACATAGTTTTCTCAAGCCGCAAATCTTGCATCGCAATTCTAAGATCGTGGTTTAGTAAACCACATCACTACAAAAAGAAATTTCCCTAATGAGAAGTCAACCAAAGAGCGTGTATTGTACCCTTATTACATGCACGTTCGATCTCAATTGGCTATCCCGCAATGAATTTCTTTCCTTGAACCCATTATTTCATAGAACCACCACATAGAATAGACCGCCAAACTGCATTTCCCTTTCTAGGACCGCTAAATCTCGAGGACGAGATTTTCTTTAAGGGGGTAGGAGTTGTAACACCCCATTTTTGCTTACGATAAAAATAATAATAAATCATCAGTCCATACACTATTTGAAATAAAATTTAGACAATTCAAAGAAATTTGTATTTACATAAAATAGAATCATGTCCACATATATTAATTAAATTGTAACAATGGACCTATTTGTAATTTAAATTGTATGTTCTGATAATTTTAAGGTTTACCAACAATGAGGAGCATTAAATATTATTTAATGCTTGCATAAAATATATTTTAAGACATCAAAACAAATCAGATAAATGAAATAATAACATTTTTAGTAACCCAAACATATTTTTATTATACCCTTCCAAGTATTCAAAGAACTTTAGGGACTAAAATGTAAAAGTCCCAAAAATATCTATCAGGACCTTATCCTAGTCCTAATTTACTTTGTGAGGAAAAAAATTTAAATCGGTTAGGTTACTTCGCAGCTAAGTAACCCGGCCACGATATATTTTTCTAAAGACTAAAACTATTTATGACTAATGAAACTATAGTAAAATGATTTAGAAATTTTATAAAATAAATACTCATGAAATCTCAAGACTAATTATAAAAATGGAATCCTCATAATTTTATGAGTTCAAATATATTTTTATCATATTTTCTAAAGACACTTAATGTCTTATGAAATTTTATCAAAGCCCAAGGGCTAAAATACAAAATTACCTAAATATCTCCCCAATGCTTATCTTCTCCACGCTAAGCTTCTGGAGAGCAAAAGCAGAGCACGGCTGGGACCAAGCTCGGGCAGAAATTGAGACAAGAGGGAGGGGAGAGAAGAGAGGGGAAGAAGAGGAGAGGAGGAGGAGGGCAGGCTTGGGAACCGGAGGAGGCGATGCTGCGGCAATCTCGAGGGGCGCGGCCTTTGCTTTCGGCGACAGCGGCTGGAGAGAGGCCGACGGTGGGGTGGCATCTGGAGGCGGCTCGGCGGTGGCGCGAGAGCTTCGGCCTTGGTGGCAGAGCAGCGCGACAGCAAGCCAAGCGGTGAGTGGGCGTCTTGGCGTGTCGTGGCCTCGGCGTTTAAGTCGGAGCGGCAAGACGGCAGCGCAAGTGATGGCGGCGTGCAAGTGAAGCTTCAGCGATAGCGTCTTGGCGGCTTGCGGCGTGGTAACAAGCGGCGGCTATGGCGGCCCGGCGGCGCGAGCGTGGCGCGAGAGAGAGAAGGCGGCGGCTTTGGCAATGGCGTGCCAACCGGCGCATGGCGAGCTTCGACCACGCAGCAGCCACGGGCAAAAAGCAAAGGCGGCGGCAAAAGCGCGGCCGTGAAATTTGCGGCGTGGCGGCGCAGCGTGCTAAGCGGCGTCGGAGGTGCTCCGCAGCAGAGTAGAGCAACGGTGCGGCGGATGACACCGGCGGTCAGGCGTGAGGTGCTATGGCGCGATGGGACAGCCAGGACGCACCAATGGCGGCTCACAGCAGCGGCGGCAGCGACTAGGATACATCTTGCGACAAGTTGGCGCGGCGAGAGCAACGACACTGGCTGGGCGAAACTAGCACTGGCGGCGGCGGTGGCGCGAGAGACAACGCCAGTGCGTCGAGCTCGGCCGGCGGTCCAACAGACACGGCTCCGGCTGAGAAGCAGTGCGGCGATGTGTGCGTCGCGGAGAGTGCGTCGTGTCTTTGAAGCGGCAAGCAAGCGGTGGCGGCTTTGGCTCGGCTGGACGGTGCTTTCGCGGCAGCGATTCGGGCGACTCCGGGCGGTGGATATTCGACGGCAAGCTATGGCACGAGTAGATGATGGTGCCGTAGAGCTTTGTCGTACTGGCTCCGGCAGCGGGGACAACGGCTTGGAGACGTCGGCTCGGAGTAGTTGTGGCGAGGCGGGCGACGCGGCCGATGCAGGGCGTGTCAGCTCGGCCGGAAAGCATGGGACGGCGTCGGCGACGCCTGAAGATGGCCCGTTGACGCCACGGCAGGGCGGTTCGATCTAAAGGCAACCCAAGAGAGTGAATTTAGGTAAAACCCCGAAATCTTTATTTCATGTGGAAAGGAGCCCTTCTATAATTTAATTAAAATAGTAAATGGTATCTAAGAATTATGAAACTTTTATATAAATACGAAATAATGTATAGAACCTAGTAACAATATTAAACCATGAGTAAAAATATACTCACTAAAGTATATAGGTTTATCTTCATTTTAAATTAAACACAAATATAATAGCCCTAACACATACAACACCTATTACAACAAGAAATATAGGCGATGATTTCTCACGTAGGAGAAATCTATGCAAAAACCCTAAGAACATTCTCCTAACATGCATCATGCATATTTTATCATCTGTGTCTTTATCGATGTTATTTTTCTTTCATACGATAGAATCGGACAGCTCAGAAGAGAAGCTGGAAGACCAGACACAAGACATCGACGCATTTGGTGCAGGCGAGCCAATACCTCTAATTCATTCTTCTTTACCCAGTTTTACTTAAATTATGTTGATTTTAATATATTAGATTGCATGCAATATGATTTTCCAAGTATTATATGTTGGTATCAAGAGCTGTTAGAGCTGGTCTAGTTAACCCACTTGTTATTTAGTGTTGATAAACACAAGCCCCTCCTTGATATAATTTTCTTGTCCTGTCCTTCGATAACCTAAGGTATAGAGGTTAAACTCCTCGACTAATAAGTCTTTGAAATGGCTTAGACATGCTTTAAGTCTAGAGTCTATGGGTTTGACCTTGGTACATCAATAATCGGTACTAGGATGACAGTCAACCTTTATAACGGTATAGCCGCTATCAGCGGTGCAATGCAATGGCATAACACGCTATCAACGGTGCAATTACAGCGGCATAGCCGCTATCAACGATGCAACTTGGCCTGCACAAATACCGATATCACGAGTAGGTACCTCAATGGTACAGATCCCATCATTACCATGATATGTATCACGACAGGGTTTAGTCTCTTTGCACATCATTGTTGGTAAAGCATAGTGTAGCAAAGATGGACCATACCGCCTCTGATCAAGACTACACTGTCACTGTGTCAGTGCCTTGGACAGTCTATTCAGCATGTGCATATCCCGAGTATATGATTATGGTGATGTGTTGTGCCCTCTTCCCGAGCATTCCTACACTCGATAAGCTAAAGAGAAAGTCCATGCATTCGGGTACCATTTATGCCTGAGTGCGAATATAGTCAATAATCATTTGATTCCTGTGATTGAGATTAGGATCTGAGGATCCCGGCCTTTGTTGAGCTCAAGGGGATCACGCCTCTTGGCCAAGAGGGTGAGTCTGCCGCCACTTACCTGGGGAACGTGCGCCAGTTGTAGTATGGGCACGGGTCCGCCAGAAGGTGGGAATCGCGCGCCAGTTGTTGTATGGGCACGGTTCGCCAGAGACTGGGAGACGTGCGCCAGTTGTAGTATGGGCACGGGTTCGCCAGAAGATAGGAAACGTGCACCAGTTGTTGTATGGGCACGGGTTGGCCATACCGTTGGAGATAGCTCGCCATGGCAATGGGAGCTAGTCTGCCATTTGTGGAGACCATGACCATGGCTATGGTATGGATCTGCCACGCTGGACAGGTATTCCTTGGGTAAGGATACGGTGTCGCCACTGAAAACCCCCTGGTTATAAAGAATCGGCATATATAGCCCAGTACGTCTTTGGTTTATGAAAAGGCTAAGTCTTGAGTTCTTAACTTAAAAATATGGCATATTTGATTTTAAGCAAACATGTGAACCCAACCTCCACCAGAAAGTCTTGCATAATTGCAAAGCATTAGGTGTGGTCTTGGTTCACGAGCACGGTTTGATTGCGCGCTCACACTCGCACCCACTCACCTTTTTAGGTGGCGTCGAGGTGGAGTTTAGCCTGGACGACATCGACAAGGAGAAGAAGAGCCGGAAGAATGACGTGAAGGCCGAGGGTTAGGTGGGACTCCAGTCGCTTGCCTGATTGGGTTGGGCACAGCCTTGAGACCCTACTCTTATTGTTTCCGCTATGCTAAACTCTGGTAAGAGTTCAATTTTGTTTTGTAGATTTGGCCTTTTTGGCCTGCAAAAATGAGCCATGTTGTAATTGAACTCTATAATATTAATAATTTTTATCACAGGTATGAGATGATTCCTGCATTTTGTAAAAGGTGTCGTGCTAGCAAGACAAGTTCCTGGACTAGCACAGGTGTAGATAGGATGGTCCCCGGGTACCCTCACGGAGAAATTAGACGGACCACCTCATGGAGCAAGGTTATGCCTACCATCTAGAAGACGGGCCTGCCCCGCATAAAGACCCGACTTGTATCACAAGAAAGGCACAGTTGTAATCCGGTATGCTTACGTACTCAGCAAGAAAGGATAGAGATAGACTTCCTATCTCTATCCCCAGTTTTCATAACCGACTAGGATACTTATCTATAACCCTACCTCTCTCCATTATATAAAGGGAGGCAGGGGCCCCTAGTTCGGCATCTATCTAGCATCTCAGATCATCCTGCATCCCATCTTACATCTCATCCTTGAGATCCACCATAATACAATCCACGAGCACAGGAGTAGGGTATTACCTCACCTCGAGGGCCCGAACCTGTATAAATCTGTCTCCTGTGTTACCATCGGGTTTTGGACTTACGCATAACCCCGTAAAGTATATTGCCGACATAATTCGTCGACAACAGGTGCACCGAGGTTCCCGGTGATGGGGTCGACACGGAGGCAGGAGCCCGGGCCGCCGGCCGCCCCGCGCTGATGACTTTGTCCCTGTGGGAGAGCCCAGTCCGCTTCTTTAGAGGCGGTCACGTGCTCGCGGCTCGCTCTTTCCGCGCCAAGACTAAGCTCGCGCTACCGCCGACCTCCGAACTCGCAGCCCCTAGGGCTGCCACCAGTGCGAGGGTGGCGGGCCCGGCCTCCTCACCCGCTTTCCCCAGCAAACAAGTCAGGGAGCATCAGCCCGTGCCCATGAAGGACCACCTCTAGGGGCGCTTAGCTCGCGGGAACACATATGTCATCGAGGACGTTCCGATGCCTGAGCCCGATGGCTCGTTGTGGTTTGCGGGCAGCAGGAGCCTCACAGCCAGAACCACGTCATCCTGGGGCAAGGCTGCAAAGGAAAGAGCGGGAACATTGAAAACACGCCCAAAGGAAGCTCGGGCAAGGGACTGAAAGGCTCAGGAAAGGAACTTACGAGAGGTGCTTTCGCGGGTAAGATCGTCCCACCTGCGGATTCTGAAGAAAGGGTGAACCCACTTCCGCAGCGGGCTCACCCGGTTCCTGATGAAATCGGCTACGATGTCATAGCCGTTAAGCCCCCGGCTGGCCAAATCCCGGATCTTGGCCGCCGAGGCTACCTCCACCGGCTCTAGCAAAGGCCGAGGCAGCGTTAGCTTCCCGGGGCTCGCGTTCGCGAACCATAGCCCGTAGTCGCTGAGCACCTTGGCATAGTACCACCGGGACGCCCATCCCCAATGTTCTCTTTAGCCTTGAACGCTGGGTACGCGGGCTTCATGTCGCGGCGGAGCTTGAAGTAGGCGCACCCCGCCGCATCGCTCCCGCCGGTCGTGGTCAGCTCATAGAAGTTGAGGAAGAGGCTGACCGTCGGCTCCACCTCGACGAATGCGTCGCAAAGATGCGCGAAGATCGTCAGGAATAGGATCGAATTGGGATTGAGATTCACCAACTCAATCCCACACTGGGCCAGGATAGCGCGAAGAAGTCGGACTCCGGAACCCGGAGCCCGTGAATGGCGAAAAGCTCGAAACAGACAAACTCTTTGCTCTCGAGGGCAAGAACTGCGTAAAGGAAACAACGAAGGGCAAACCTCCTATTATAAACTGGCGCGGGGAGATGAACCGCCGCCTGTCCGCCCAAACACGCGAAAACCGAGAGGAAAAACCGCGGCGCGCATAACCACGTTTGTTTGGAATTCCCGCCAAAGAGGGGGCCCCGCGCGGGCGAAAGGCAGGCATTTCGCCTGAGGGCAATTACCGATAAACCTCCAAGCGGCACGTCTCCATCCCGCTCGAGGCTCAGGGGCTAGCTGTTGGGAAAAACACGTGGCCCATAGAGATACAGCCCACTAACTTACCTCCGGCCCCACGGGAAGCACGCCCGAGCTTGGCAAGCTCGCGCTCGGGCTTGGCTAGCTCGCGCTTCCTTACCTTGGAAGCTCAGGTCACTCACCTCTCCCGGGCATTCGAAGCTCAGGGCTCAGGACCCAATGCAGGTTGCACCGCGCCGTGCACATGATACGCTGCGGGTCCCGATGGTCACCGAGAGTTAAATGTGAGCACAGTACCGAGGAGCGCCTGACAGATGCCACTGACAAGTTGGCGGCAGGTCTCGTCAAACCGTCCGCATAGAGAAAGACACGTGTTGCCAGGTAGCGGTCCGGCACGGCGATCCGGGCAGGATGAGGAGATACACTCGATTACTCGGTAGATCTTGTACGCCCCGACACAGCAAAGCAGAAGGAGATGACTATTGACCAAAGGGTAATTCGGCAGGTTGCGGTAGCCGGGCGCCGCCTATAAAAGGGGGCGCACAGGCCACAACCAAGAGGATGCATGAAGAGAAGGGCAACAGCAGGATAGCCACCGTAGAACAGGACCACTTGCACTCACGTAAGGGCTCAAGTTCTAAGCGGTAGTTCTTCGCCCCCAGGTACAGTAGGAGCACCTACATAGTGCCTTGAGCACTTATTGTACTCAAGCCCAGGCTTCCCGAAGCCCGGCCTCATCCTCTTTGTACTCATTTAAGCTCGGCATTAAACGAAGACTGGACGTAGGGCTGTTATCTGACAGTGGAAGCCTGAACCAGGATAAAAATCCTAGCGTCACACCAGGCTTGACGTGTCCAACGCGTCGAGACCATGTCCTTTCCCTCGGCGGTGCCCGGCCAGCGGCCGAGCCTCGGTCCAGGGGACAGGGCCACCTTCGGGCCTCGCACCCACTTCCTCTTGCTCATCGGCCCGCGGAGGCCTCGCCTCCTGGTCGCCGACAACTGGTAACTATTATTGTACAAAAATTCAGCAAAGGGTAGGCATTTCTTCCAATCCTTGCCATAAGAGAGGACGCATGCTCGGAGCATGTCTTCAAGGATTTGGTTGACTCTTTCAGTTTGTCCACCGGTTTGAGGATGATATGCCGTGCTAAACGAAAGCTTGGTTCCCATTGCTTGGTGGAGGCACTCCCAAAAATGTGAAGTGAATTGAGAGCCTCGATCGAAAATGATCCTCTTGGGTACACCATGGAGAGACACGATACGGGATAAATAAAGCTCCGCCAAATTACTCACATGGTAATTGACCTTGACAGGGAGGAAATAGGCAGATTTGGTTAATCAGTCAACGATTACCCAAATGGAATCGAAACTCTTTTGTGTCTTGGGTAAGCCGGTTATGAAATCCATACCGACCTAATCCCCTTTCCACTCATGCAGAGGCAACGGTTGAAGAGTACCCGCTGGTCTGAAATGGTCGGCTTTCACACGCTGACATATGTCACACTCCGCAACATATCGGGCAACTTCCCACTTTATGCGAGTCCACCAAAATCTTTGCTTCAGATCTTGGTACATCTTGGTACCTCCGGGGTGAATCGAGAAGAGAGAGTTGTGAGCTTCGTTGAGGATGGACGCTTTCAGCTTTCTGTTGTTGGGCACCACTAGGCATTTTCCAAACCATAGGGCACCTTCAGTGTCCTTGGTGAAGCAATCTGCCTTGCTCGCGTTCAAATTAGCTCGGATACGCGTCATGCCCTTGTCCATCTTTTGAGCATCCTTAATCTGATTCAGGAGGTCTGGCTTTACCTCCATGGAAGCAAGAAACCCTTCTTGAACTATCTCCAAACTGAGCTTCTGAAATTCGACACATAAGGCATCTGATTCTGACTTAGCTGAGACGCAATTGCATTGTGATTTCCGGCTTAACGCATCGGCAACCACATTGGCTTTGCCTGGATGGTAATGTAGACCTATATCATAGATCTTAATCAACTCAAGCCATTTTCTTTGTCTACCATTCAGATCTGATTGTGTGAAGATATACTTGAGACTCTTATGATCGGTATAGACCTCGCAGCATTTTCCGATAAGAAAATATCGTCATATCTTAAGAGCATGCACTACTGCTGCGAGCTCGAGGTCATGAGTGGGATAATTTACTTCATGGGCCTTAATTGCCTAGATGCATAAGCCACGACCTTGCCTTCTTGTATAAGGACACAACCAAGGCTGAGGTGAGATGCATCGCAGTAAATGTCAAAGCTCTTGTGAATGTCCGGTAGGACTAGGACAGGAGCGGTGGTCAATCGGTCTTTCAAGGTTTGGAAGCTTCCTTCACATTCTTGTGACAATTCAAACTTCTTATCCTTTTTCAAAAGTTGGGTCAATGGTCGGGCAATCTTGGAGAAATTCTCAATAAATCGCCGGTAGTAGCCCGGCAAGACCAAGGAAACTCCGGATTTCGGTGACATTGGTGGGCTGTTTCCAATTTAGTACATCTTGTACCTTACTCGGGTCTACAGCCACACCATCTTGGGATATGATATGACCTAGGAAGGCAACCTCCTTTAGCCAAAACTCACACTTGCTAAATTTGGCATAAAGTCGGTGCTCTCGAAGTTTGTCCAATACAAGCCGAAGGTGCTCTTCATGCTCTTCTTTGATCCTTGAGTAGAAAAGAATGTCGTCGATGAAGATGACGACAAACTTGTCAAGAAACTCCATGAAGATGGAATTCATGAGGTTCATGAAGTACACCGGTGCATTGGTCAAGTCGAAAGACATGACCGTATACTCGTACAAGCCATAGCGAGTAGAGAACGCCGTCTTAGGGATGTTCTCTGATCTGATTTTGATTTGATGGTATCCTAATCTCACGTCAATCTTGAAGAATACATGGGCTCCAGCCATCTGATCGAATAGATCATCAATCCGGGGCAGTGGATACTTGTTCTTGACCGTGACTTCATTCAACGGTCGATAATCCACATACATCCTTAAACTATCATCCTTCTTCTTCACGAATAGCACCGGTCATCCCCATGGTGAGGAACTCGGGCAAATGAAACCTTTCTCTTGCAGCTCCATGAGTTGCTTCTTCAATTCTGCTAACTCGTCGGATGGCATCCTATATGGCCGTTTTGATATTGGGGCGGTTTCGGGCAGCAATTCGATGACAAATTCTACTTCCCGGTCAGGTGGCATCCCAAGTAGTTCTTTGAGAAAGACATCCGGGTAGTCACATACCACAGGTACATCACTAATCCTAGGGGAAACATCACCTCTCAAGGCATAAAGATGAGTTGATTTGGAGCTAGATGAAAACTCGACTTGTTCGCCGGTGGTGTTGGTAAGAGAGAGAGATTTTCGGACACAATTGATTTGTCCTCGATTCTTGGACAGCCAATCCATACCTAGTATGACATCGATGTCCCCCATGTCAATCAAAATAAGGTCGGCCAAGAATTCTACCCCATTGATGTCAACCCTTGTTCCTCGGCAAACTCGGTCTGCTCTAAAGGTCATTCTCATGGCATGAATGCGAAGGGAGGAATGCAAAGCTTGGATGGAAAAACCATGTGATACAGCAAATTCCTCCTTGATGAAGGAATGAGATGCTCCAGAGTCAAATAAAACAGTGACCGGGCACAAGTTGATAGAGAGCGTACCCAAAACCACGTCCAGGGGCATCCTGGGCTTCCTCCGCCTTGACATGGTTGATACGGCCTTGCTGCTGCACTTGTGGAAGCTTCCGAGCTGGATTCTGATGTGGTGCTGCATGTCCGGGCACGACAGGTGGCCTTGCGTTGGCTGTTCCTTGATTTCTTTTTAGGCATTGGTTTGCAAAGTGTCCGGGTGCCCGCAGGTGAAACAAGTGGTGTCCGGGCGAGCCTGAACATTGCCTCCTGGCTGATTCCCGCCCAAGGTAGGTGGAAACCTCTGCTGAGTTAGTCGGGGTACGGGGGCTTGAGGCCTTTGGGGAGGTGGAGCTTGATGTTGAGGTCGAGGCTGCCATGCACGCTGCACTGGCGAGCTACTGCTTGCTGAAATTTGTGCTGCCCTCTTGCGCTTGCGTGATTCATCTAGCTTGTTCCACTTCTCTTCCACCACAATGGCCTTGTTGACCATGTGTTGGAAGTCTCGGAAGTCATTTGCAGCAAGCTCTAGCTGCAGTTCATCAGAGAGACCGTTAATGAACATGTCTTGCTTTCGCTCATCGTTAGAGACATCCTCGGGAGCATAACGAGCCAAATAGTTGAACTCATGAAGGTACTCCATGACTGACTTGCGGCCTTGCTTCAGTGCTAGAAATTCTCGTCTCTTGATGGCCTTGATACCAGTGGGGACATGGGCTCCGCGAAAACCCGTACAGAACTCTTCCGAAGTGATAACATGTTCGGCGGGCTGCATGGCGATGAAACTATCCCACCACGCACAAGCCGCGCCTTCCAGTTGGTAAGATGCGAAGAGAACTTTTTCATCGTTCGGGCAGTGAGCAATAGCAAGCTTGCGCTCAATGGTGCGGAGCCAGTCATCCGCAGCAAGTGGATCCTCGGAACGAGAGAAAGTTGGCGGTTGGGTGCGAAGAAATTCAGCAAGTCCTCCGGCTGCACGATGTGCTGCTCCTCCAGCGCCTTGAGCATTGCCCGCAGCAGTAGCAGTGTTACGAGCAATCTGCTGTAGAATGAGGGTCTGATCTTGGCGATTTTGCTCAATAAGAGCAAGAACCTGAGACATAGTTGGGGGTGGTGGCGGTAGGTTCTCCTTCGGTTGATGTTGAGGATACTCGGGATTAGCATGGGTGCTATCCCCAGCTTGAGATCCAGTAGGTGGAGGGTTCTGGGATGAAGAAGCACCCCCGTGCTGCAAGCGCGATCGAGTGTTGGCTCCTGTCATCCTGTTGCCAAACCAGGGCAAAGAGTTAGCAACTCGGATGATGGATAGCCGATAAGGTAAGATGGAATAGAATGGAACATCAAGCAACCAACGCCGATCCTACATGCATGCAATGAGCAAAGTCCTCATAAGATCGATCATGATAAGAGCCAAAGACCCATAGGGCAAACAAGATCTGATAAGACAAATTGGTAGTTTTCCAACACGATTACACAAATACAAAGCCCGTAGGCTAGTGGTAGCCGCTTGGAACGAAGAGCCAAGTTCGCCATACAAATACATAGTTCATAATGGAGAGAACACACTCTCCGATCAAGGTTCTACTCATTAATCATTTCTAATATAGCCTAAATCCCTATCAAAACTGTCGGGAAACACACTAAGGAGGTGATATCCTGGTGAACCGGTATCTTCAGGGTCTCGAGGATCGGTGAGACGCTGAGGAGGACCCAAGAGAGTAGAAAGACTCTCATGGTTGCGAACGAAAGTCCTTGGTGGCTCCACTCCATCAACACAAGGAAGCTGGAAATGAGGTGGAACAAGCTCTCGAGGTGATATGCCATGGGATCCCAAGGCATCCCGAGACACAAGTCCGATCCGAGCAAGGTGGTGAAGTTGCTCACGTGCTGCTCCAAGGTAAGCACGAGTAGTCCAAACCTCATGAAGAAGGCAGCGATGAGGTCGGTCCATAGTGCGAACCAAGCCCACCAAAGAACGGATGGTCAGATCCCCGTCCATTTCTAGTTCAGCGAAGAAGTTGTTATGGGAGTCGTTGTCCAACTATGGAAAATAGGTGTACGGCGCTCGTGCCAACTCCCGATGCTCACAACGAAGAAAGGACATGGCAATACGGGCAACTTCTTGGACAGCCATGGCGATTGTAGTTCCCCTTACTTCAAAGTGATATGGGCTGCTTCTCGCCGCGATCCTTGCGGTGACATCAATCGTTGCACTGTAGCCCTCCATGCCTGGTCCTTGAGTGTTGGTGTAGACAGCATACTCTGCAGCATAAGTGTAATTGGCATTCCAAAGGAGATCTCGAAGGAGAGAAGGATATCCATCGACTCCCTCGGTACGAGTGGCCAAAACAAGTCGTCCGCGAGTCATCTACCATTTTAGAAAGAGAAGAGGAGTTAGGAAAAATTCCAGTTTGCGAAACCAAATAAATATGAAGGTAAGAATGAGCACAAGATAGATGAGAAGAAAATTCAGCAAGCTTATGTTCCAAAACACATTTGATAGTTAAAATAATTTGGACTCAAGACCTTCTAGCTAGCTAGCGGCCATGCCAAGTCCTAACCTGCAGTCACATGTGCTCTGATACCAACCCCTGTGGCGCCCCCTTCTATATTTACATTCGGCTCAATGAAGTCATAACCCACTCGCTGTTCATGTGGTCGGTAAATAACATACTAGCTGCCAAGAGCAAGCCGAGCATGTTAGCTCCCAACCCGAGCATGCAGTGGTACACACAGGTGACATTCATTGAAACGAATGTAAACTGGGTGCCCGGATATGTGCCCGGTGATGGCTCCCAAGATCAGCTACCATCACACACATATCCTCACAATGATCGATAGCACGACACATACATCTTCGGGCATAATTTTTTCATCCAACCAGGCATCATGAACTGCTGCCCGAACAATAAGTTTTAATATAATCAGAGTTTTATTGAAGCGGAAATACAAGTTTGTTCACCAAAATAGCAGCGGAAGGACATTATAAATGAACAAAAGACCAGCGTGGTATGCCCCCATTAACCCCATGGGCAACCGACTGGAAATTAGAACTCCGCCTGCCCGTTAGTGTCACCGTGCTTAGCTTGATAATAGTACTCAAGCACAGGGTCGTCTTCACCTGAAATTGCAGCACATCGGTTGAGTACAGATGGTACTCAGCACTAAGAGGTAATGTATATTCTCAATCATGAATATTATGCACTCCAAGGAAGGGCTAGCAGCACTTTTAGCACAATTTGCATTTTTGCAAGACATATATATGAATAGGTTGTAAATTGCATTTGAGGAAAACATTTCAAAAAGTAATGCTTGTAGCATCCATCATAATTCATCATCATAAAATCCATTATCGTCAATCCATGGGGCTCTATCCGACCATAACCACAACATGCTCGGGCTCTATCCGCTCTTGGTCTCTATCCGACCATACACCACGAGCAACCCTGTGCTCGGAAAGACACACGGCTATCCCACCATGCCTAAAACCAACACCCAAACTGAGCCATGAGCTAACATCAGTGTCTCGCCTCACAAGTTTTCGTCCTTAAGCCCGGATGTGGCTGTTCGAACAGTTTTAACACTCTGTAGAGGAGTACAACTATACCCACACGACACAGCAAGCCATGCCGAAGCCTCTTAGATGTACATGCCAGTCCATTGGATCACCCGAGTTGACTTTATCCACTCCTCACTCCTCGAGTGCAGGAGGGAGCCAACCGTTGCAGTGGATTTGTCCAAGGCCCATCACACCCAAGCACAAGGACGCACCACGGATGGTCCACCCTGCCACCCCACCCTCTAACACAAGTTGCCCCGCTGGTACCCAACGGCGCGAGCATGCACAGGAAATTGGCCAAGTGTTCCCATGATACACGTGTGGTCGTACGTATAGTAACTCGAAGGGATTGGCACCATGTTTGGTCCTTAATTCACTCGAATGGGCTACGTGTCCGGGATCCGTCCTTCCACCATCCCCTATCACCCGTTCAAGTCCAATTCAGAGCTCACACGTAAATCCATCATCATCATCACCAGCATCACATAGTAAATTATTCACAATTGAAGTCGTACGACCAACGGAATTACTCCATCGATCGCTTTACCACGTTGACTCTAAGCATGGCTAAGCTTCCGCTGACCAAACCAAATTAATACTACCCTCTTAGGCTATAAAGGGATAAGGATATCAAGCATACACTACTAAGTAGGAGATAACTAAGTTCTACCGACCAAGTGACATATATACATTTTAACTTAGCATGCAAGCAAGTGATAGAACATAATTGAAATCATCCATCTATAAATAGAGGATCAATATGATTCAAATGAGGGGAGTATATGTGCCTCGTTGCTGCTGGTCGGGGTACGGAGCTCCTTGCTCAAGCTCGGGCTCCTCCAGAACGTCAGTTCCTAATGTTCGGTAGCAAGAACATCAAATAAAATTTAAATAAATTACCAAACAAATAGGAACATCAAATATTTTCAGAGATTCAGAAAGTTCATGATCTGATGCAAATTTTGCAAAAAGAAACACCCAATTCCGAGTTCGGATGGGTGAGATGGAGCCATTTAAAGTTTGGGTGCAAAACTAGCTCGGGGCTGTAAGGACTAAGCTCGGGATTGACCAAGGTAGCTCGGGAATGAGCCTCCTAGCTCGGGAAGGACGTTGCCTTGGTCAAGAGTGGGTTTACAAGGTCAGATATGACATAACATGGTTGGCTAGGACATGACCAACGTCGGGCTCAACTAGCTCTAGCTCGGGAAAGTCACTTAGCTTGTATATTGCCTAGTACGAGCCACTTTTGGAGATCCTAGTAAGCTCAGCTAAGCACAGTCTTAACATGAAAGTTGTAGGAAATTTCCTGGCGCACAATTTTCATGTAGAACACTTTTTCATCTGAGCTATGGTTGATTTAATAGAATTTATTTACTAGGCTGCTGTTCAAAGAAAGGCTGAAACAGGCTGTTTTCATATCTGGGGTTCTAATGCTTCGATTCCCACCAAAGAAAAGCTTAGACATGAATGCTAAATGATGAAGAACAGAAATAAGAGGGAGTACTGGGTTCTCACCTAGCAAGGAAGGCCTTGCTTAACAATAGAGAGCCCAAAGATGAGGAGATCGAAATGGTGGACGGTAATCTGTCCAGAGCTCGGTTCAACAACTCTTCAGCTTGTTCCTTGAGGTCCCTTCAACTCCAGTAGCATGGATCTGCTCCTAGACATTTCTTAGCTCGTGCATGAACTCTTTTTGGCCATCTTCGAGCTTGCATGTGAGGGAAAATGACATGCAAGATGAGAAAACAGCAAAGAACCTCACTACTATCCAAAACAACGAAGTAGATGAAGAAAGACAGCAAGAACTCACCCAAATCCTTGTGAACGTGCAAGGGAGATGGATGTAGTGGAAGCCTAGGAAGTTTAGATGTTACTAATGCTCATTCCATGGCCTGGATTTAAGGAAAGAGGGCATAGATGGGTAGAAAACGAAATCAGCCTTTGCTGTCCCAAAACCGAACAGCAAAGAGAAAAGGAAGAGAAATCCATAGCAAACCTTTGTGCATGTGCTACCATGGGGTGGAATGGATAGCCAACGATTTCATCTTTCCAACGATATATAACACCCTAAATGGATTCTTGGTGGTTTGGATGGAGATTTGAAAATGGTGGAGGTGGAGATGAAGAACAGCTTGCTGTTCTTGCTGCTATCCAGAACTTGGACATGGGAAGAATGAGAGTGAGGGCTGGTTGAAGTGGGTGGAGAGGGGTTTAAATAGAGGTATACTCTTCCATTGACAAGTGGGTCCAGGTCCCACCTGTAATAGAGAGTCTGCGGGTAAGATTCCGGTAAGAAAAGATGAGGGTCTGGCTACTGCGCAAGACCGCCCAAGTCGACCAAAGGATGGAAGATTCGGTGACATCACGGAGGGCAAAAAGGAATAAAGAATAGATATGATGGCTGGCCTGTTTGAATAGGTACGAGCTTACTCGAGCTTCTCCTTGCCCGGTCAGGTCTTCTGTTACTTGGTTCAATCGTCTATAGCTCGGGCAGCTTTCTCCGGACATCTTCTAGCTCGGACAAGTGATAATCAGCTCGGATGGGTAGCAACCAAGCTCGGGTAGAGCTCGGTGAAGTCCGGCACAGTCACTACCTTGCTTCGATAGAGCTCGGGTGAACTCTACCTTGCTCGGGCAAGCTACATCTAGCTCGGGCATTTAAGGAACATACCCGTCGGGCTCGGTCTCACTACTCTAGTGGCTTGGCCAAAGGGTTTAAAGTTAAAAACCTTATGTTCCCACCATAGAGCATGGTGGTTGAATGCAAAATTTTTGTAAACCAACATAAAAACGAATGAACATGCTAATGATATGCACAGCTATACGAATTTTAACAGCTAGGCTATTACAGACTCCCTCCAGTACATGGTCATCCTCGACTTTAAGGCCACCAACAACGTTGCTGAATATGAAGGTTTGCGGGTGGGGACGCGTGCAGCAGCCGCGCTAGGCATTCGGCGCCTCCGCATCAACGGTGAAGGTTTGCTGGTCGTCAACCAAGCACGGAAGGAGTTCTAGTGCTCTGATCCAACGATGGCGGCATACCTGACGGAGGTCCAAAAGATGGAGTGTCACTTTGATGGGCTGGGGTATACCCACGTCCCTCGACACGACAATCACATGGTGGACAAGCTCTCGCAGCTCGCTGCCTCAAGAGCCCCTGCTCCGGTCGGAGTCTTCGAAGAAAGACTTACGCGACCGTACGTCGCAACCCCCGATCCTGGTGGGGACGATGGTGCACCTGCCCCAACCTCCAGCTTAAGGAGGGAGGGTGGAAGTGCCACCGAGGCGGCATCGGCGGAAACATCCGACCAAGCGGAGTACCGGGGGATCACCGTGTGGTTGCCACACATGGCCGGGAAGGTCAGTGGATGGATCCGGTCCTAGCCTTTCGTGGGACCATGTGATCCCCGACAATGATGCATCAGCCGAGAAAATTGCATGCAACGCCAAGTGCTATACTCTGGTAGGTGGGGACCTATATCGCTAGAGTAGAAACAGAATTCTTCTGAAGTGCATCACTCGGGAAGAGGGGAGCAGGCTGCTCTCTGATATCCATGGAGGCATGTGCAGGAGCAACATGTCCAGTCAAATCCTCGCCGGTAAGGCGTTCCGTCAGGGATTCTATTGGCCCACTGCCCTCTGGGATGCTTACGAGCTGGTGAGGAGATGTGAAGCGTGCCAGTTCCACGCCAAGTAGATCCACTGACCAGCCCAGACGCTGCATACCATCCTGCTCTCCTAGCCGTTCGCGGTCTGGGGCTAGACATCCTGGGTCCGTTCCTGCCGGCCATAGGGGGCTTCACCCATCTGTTCGTCTCCGTTGACAAATTTACCAAGTGGGTCGAAGCCGAGGCAGTGCGTGCTGTTACGACGTCCGCTACGATCAAGTTCATTCGTGGGATCTTCGTACACTTCGGAGTAGCCATCCGTATCATCACCGATAATGGCACCCAATTCACCAGCGTGGCATTCCTGAACTTCTGTGAGGAGATGGGCACTAAAGTATGCTTTGCCTCAGTGGCCCATTCGTGGAGCAATGGCCAGGTGCAGCGTGCCAACGCGTTGGTACTGAGGGGCCTTAAGACAAGGGCATTTGATCGGCTTCACAAGCACCGAGCGCGATGGGTAGAAGAGCTTCCGACGATGCTATGGTCACTCCGTACTACACCTAGTCATGTGACTGGAGAAACCCCGTTCTTCCTGGTCTACGGAGCGGAGGCTGTCCTGCCTTCTAAGTTGTCTCTGGGTTCACCACGTGTGGCGGTATTCAACGAAGGAGACCAAGACACCCGGCGGCAAGAAGAAGTCAACTTCCTGGAAGAAGTTCGCGACCGGGCGGCCCTGCGTACTGCTCGGTACCAGCAGAGCCTCAGGTGGTACCACGCCACCCGGGTTCGTGAGAGGACACTGGCAGTGGGCGGCCTCGTCCTGCGCTGAATTCAGGTTCAGGCTGGTCGCAACAAACTGTCTTCCCAGTGGGAGGGCCCCTATAAGGTGGTCTCAGTCTCTCGCCTCAGGTCTGTCCGGTTGGCCACGGAGGACGGTCCGAAGCTGGTCAACACTCAGAACATAGAGCTACCGCAGAAATTCTATCCGTGAAAACTGTAAGTACCGTGTAATTTTGTCGGACCAGCTAATGGACAGTTTCTCTCTCCCTTGGCTGGTTGGGGGCTGGTGCAAAATATATAAAGCACGATCAGTTCGTGCTTTTGGTTATCTCTCTCCTATACTTGTCTCTCGCACGGACGACCAGTCTAGATGTTGCTAGTATTGGCGTTGCGTGGTTGTCATGTGTACCTATACCTTGACGATCCCTTGGTAGTAAAAGTGGACGCCCAGAGTCTGCGTCGAGCAAGGAAGGGCGATTGGAGGGTGAGTCTGGCACGGTGCTCAATGCGGGCCGGGCACCCTATGCCACCGTGAGCACTGCTGGCCTACCACCTCTAAGGACCCTCTGCCTTAACCGTGCAGCGCTGTGGTCTGATCCCAAGAGATTGCAAGCGTATAAGCTCCGGATGGCGGCGAAAAAGCGACAATCCAGTACGTGCCAGGTAGCAACATCGTGGCGAGGGCTTAGGCAATTTCCACTCGCTTTTTTGTGCAAATATGATATAACTCCCGCTCGCGTTTGGAGTGGTAATTTGTGATGGCAGGACAAGTCATGAAGGGCCAGAATGCTAAGGGGCTGATCGCCCGGTCACCCTAGAACGTCACGCGGCAAGCTCGGGGGCTAGCCGCCAGGCGCCGAGTCATGCAGACACATGATCATGCACAAGTACAAAGCAGGCAGCTATAGGCAAAAGGTGATAATTTCATTAAGTTCGCAAACGGGTACATGTACATGACTACAAAGAAAGAAGCAAAAGATAAACCGCCGGCTGCGCCATCACTCGGCGTCGGCGATCTCAATGGCTCCGGCGTCGTCTCTTGTTTCCTCCTCCACGGCGGCATCGAGGGGCGGAGCATCCACCTTCATCAGCTCGGCCGCATACTCCGCGGCCTCACGCACGTGTGCTTGCGTTTGGGCCACGTTTCCTTCGATCCTAGCAACGGTCGCCAGGGGGTCGAAGGAGGGGTCGTGGTTGGCGCAGCATGCCAACACGTACCTGGCGGCGGCAGTCACGGCGGCGCGCCCTTCACGCACGAAACGGTCGGACAGGGCAGCAGGAAAGCCGTCGAGAGCCTCGGCGATGCGAGTGATGCCAAGGGCGTACTGCATCACCGTGGGCTCTAGCGGCTCGTTCAGCTCCACCCCCAGTGGCCGCAGTCCCCTAGCTATGCAGTGGTAAGCGGGGCGGAGCATGGCGGCGAAGTTGTGCAGAGTGTGACGCAGACAAACTGCGTCGCGCCGCATTCCTTCTCCGCACTCTTCACCCTCGCCTGCGCTGCCTGGGCTCGGGCGAGCAAGGAATCCTTCTCTGCCTTCTCCTGCACCAACTCGTCCCGCAGCAACGCCATCTATTGCGCCAACTGGGCCTCCTAGCGGGCGCTCGCTGTGGCGTGCGCATCCAGTGAGATGTGCAGCCTGCCGAACTCGGCAATCAGCACGGTCAGCTGGGCGGAGGAGCCATGGGGTGCGGCTGGGACGGAGCTGGCGACAACTCCGGTATGGTCGACGTCGGCTTGGGCCTCCTCCTTGGTGCGTGAGGACTCCAGAACAGAGTTCGTCCCTGTGGTGGCCGGCGGCGCGATCCCCTGGGCGCCGGAAACGCCGCGGGTGTCCGTCCTGAACACAACAGAAAAATACGCTGGCTCGGGCGAACGCAAAGGTAAGGCAGTTAAGATGAAAAGACTTACGCTGCAGGTGGAGCTCTAAAGTTGTAGAAGGCAGAGGGGAGCACGAGCCCGCTCCTCGGAGCAGCGGGCTGGCCACCCCCCCTCCCCACAACTGGCCTTTGGCCAGCAGTGGGCGGCACGGGCATTGGTGGCAAAGGAGCCGATGGCATGGGCGTTGGAGACGGAGTAGGCGCCGCTGCTGCGTCCCCTTCGGTCGAAGGCGCGGCAGCGTCAGAAGAGGACCTCGTCCCCGTTGGGCCCAGAGGCACGGCGGAGCGGGAGGATGAAGAAGACCCACCTGCAGTACTGGTGGAGGTTGAAGCGGGAGCCAGAGCCGTGGTCCGGGTCCTCTTTGGGTCCAGGTCTAGAGCATCCTCAGCGGCCAGCCATTTGCTGGTGGCCCGGTCATTGGCAGGGGCCCCATCCCCGATCACCACGGGGCCACGGGCCGGTGTCGTAACGACCCTAGTGGAATCCATGGCGGGAAGGGACGCGACAACCCGACGGCGCTTTGCCGGCTCCATGGTGTAGATGGGTTGGGCGCCGACGGGGAACTCGCGGTTACTCGGTGCCGGCGGCAGCAGCCCCGCCAACCATGAGTCTAGGTGGCGGGGGCTAGGTTCCCGGCACCTGGCGAGGGCATGAAGGTTCAGCGACAGAGGCTAATCACAGGAACCAATCAGTAAGAAGAATGATTACTTACTACCCGGACGCGTGCGGGTCACATCGTCGTCGCTAGTGTACTATCAGGCTGGACGGACACGGTGGCCCAGTGGGCTGATCCGGCGAGCCAAGAAGTCGGCGACCATCAGTCCTCCAGTCAGTCCGGTGGCGCGCAGTCGGTCAACGCGAGCCACCATGGTCCGGAGCTCCGCCAAGTCCTTGACAGGGGAGTGTAAGGAATATATGCCCTAGAGGCCAATCATGATGATGATTGTAATATGTTATGCTTGTATGGTTAAATTAATGATCTCATGTTACATATCATCAAGTACGACTTGGTTGTAAAACTACGTAATACATAATGACATCATTATAAAAGTTGTCTCTTGATTTTGTGTCATAGGTGATTTCATACAATGGTAATGTTTGATTCTCAGACCTAAGATCAACACAGTTTCGTACATGAGGATGGTATGCTTTGATATTGTCTAAAGTTATTCTGTAACTAGATAACGATAAGGACTTTACTCGGGTTTATTTTGAATCATGCAAAGGGAAGTGATTGATCAAGATGGGAGTTGCCCTCCTAGTTCAGAGGAAAACGATATCTTGGACCGCTCGATGAAATAGACCAAACGATGTGCATGGCCATGCCTAAGTGATCAAGGAGTTGATCAATCGATAAGGTTTTGTCTATTTTAGAAAATCAAGAAAAAGGCTTAACAACACAAGGATGACAAATCTCGACTTTGGGATAAGTCAATATATCAATAGAGATGAAAGGATCAACATTTGATCATTGAGAGGTTCGTCGAATCGCCGACCTTCATGAAATTCGAGTAGTCGCAATGTTTTGCTAGAAGCCACTTCTGACTTGTATATTGAAAAGAGATTTCGATTTACTGTCAACATTGCATGAACCTATAGGGTCACACACATAGAACAATGTGTAGGCAGGTTTGTGAAACCTCCACTCGTGACGTATGTTCAATGCGATTGAACGTATCTGGTTGTTTCCAAAAAGCTGAAAACACTGTGGAAGTGCTGAAAGTACTGTTCTAGTGCTGAAATTGTAGCAGTGTTGAATGCACTGTTCCTATGCTGAAAACACTGTAGCATGTCGGTAGGACTGTAGCTGACGCCATGTAAACAGTTCACATGCTGGCAGTACTGTAGCAACCAACTTGCTACAGTGCCAGATCTCGGCACTATAACTACAGTGTTTTGGCTATAAATAGATGGTCATGGTTCAAAATAGAAAGAAGGAATGAGAAGAAGAGGAAAATAGAGAGAAAAGAGAGGAAAAAAAGAGAGGAAAATAAAGAGAAAAGAAAAAGGGTGTAAGAGTTACACCTGTTCCAGAAAAAGTCACGAAAGTCGTGTAATCTGGTGCTAGCATATCGACGCACGAAGCCGAAGGCCTGTTCGTGTAGATACTTGAAGGACACACCTACTTTGCTGTGAAAGGTTTGACGGGTATCTCTCCGCTGCGACAACCGGGAGTTAAAGGCTACGAGTAAATCCATCTCCGAAGCTCCATCTTGATTCTCCAGGGCCACGGTAGGTGTTTATAAGTTCTTGGGTAACAGCTAATCTTTGTTCTAATGCATGCGATGATCTTGGGGAGCGAATGAAATTTTTGGAACGCATGGGTCTTACCCTAGCCATTCCCTAGCAGTGGTATCAGAGCATATCGTATTGCATTAGTTCTGGATTAGCGATGCATATATGAGATTTATGCAGGTGTTTGCTTTTGTTGGTATGATCAGCATGGTTTTGCCTTTTTTTTTGGATAGTTATGGCTTGATTTGATCATGCCTCTTTTACTCTCTATCCTGTTTATATTATCTCGTGTATAAGTTGTTATACATGTTTCCATGATTGTATGTATATCATGTTCTATGCATGTTGCCATGACAACTATATGATAGCATATGTATTATGATTAAAAATGTTCTAATCACCTTGTCCCACTTGAAACTGAGTTGGATGATGCCTTATCAATTCTGTCCACTATCAAAATTTCGATCATCGGTTGATGGGCTTGCCAAAGCAAGACGTCACCAATTATCGTAATAAGGCAGATGTGATGTCGGACACTTACGGACTTAGGAGTTGATTTGACTCAGGAGGGCTATCAAAATGGTTTTGGGCTCTGGGCATCGAGTTGGTAGGATTGCATGAGATGTCTTGCTATCAACCAAGAATTACATGAGATGTAATTAGCAAAGTGTTTGGTTACCTACATAGCCTTGTCTGAGCAGTGATGCCAACGCTCACTTGGACATGGCGAGATATGGATCTTGGAAATGCCGTACATTTGGGACACTTTTGTAAATGTATAGCAATGTTTATTTTCATATGATGAAAATAGTAAGCATAAACATATCTCTTATATAATTTTGCATATTTGTATGTTGTAGAGTATGGCGAATAGTTCGTCATCCAGCTTCACATTACGATCTATCCTTGAGAAGGAAACTGAATGGAACGAATTTTATTGATTGGATCCGAGACTTGAGAATTGTTCTCAAGCAGGAAAGAAAGGAATATGTTCTAGAGAGTCCTATTCCTCCTGTGCCAGCTGCGAATGCATCATGTGCAGAAAAAGACGCTTACAAGAAGCATTCTGATGATGTAGTGGATGCCACATGTCTCATGCTAGCCACCATGAACTCAGAGCTTTAGAAGCAGTTCGGGAACATGATGGCATATGACATGGTCATGCATTTGAAAAATTTATTTCAAGTGCAGACACGTGTTGAAAGGTATGAAATGACAAAGGCATTGCATGAGTGCAAAATGGCAGAAGGTACCGCGGTTCGTACTCATGTAATCAAGATGATTGGTTACATTGAGAATTTGGAAAGATTGGGATTTCCATATAACCGGGATCTAGCCACTGATATTATATTGCAGTCCTTGCCACCTTGTTATGGTCTGTTAATAATGAATTATAACATGAATGGCTTTGAGAAGTCGCTCACTGAACTGCATTGGATGCTAAAGACAGCTGACCAGGATATCAAGAAAGAGACATCAGATTTCTTCCTGGTACAGAAAGGAAAGCACTTTAAGAAGAAGGGAAAGGCAAAGGGTAATGATCATGCTAAAGCTGGGAGCTCTGGCAGTGGTCATAAACCTAAAATGTTTAAGCCTGGCCCCACTTCCAGCGCGACCTGTTTCCATTGCCAAGAAGTTGGTCATTGGAAGAGGAACTGCCCAAAATACCTAGAAGAGAAAAACAAGAAGGGAAGTTCGACTTCCACTTCAGGTATTTATGTTATAGAAGCTAACATAGCCAGTTGTCCTTGTAATGCATGGGTATTAGATACCGGAGCAGGAGCTCATATTTGTTCAAATATGCAGGCGTTCCAAGGAAGTAGGATATTGGCAAAAGGAGAAATTCAGTTTGGCATCGGCAATGGAGCAAGAGTTGCTCCCATAGCTGTAGGAACTTATGTGTTAACTTTACCTTCTGGTATGGTATTGGAGTTGAGTAAATGTTACTATGTACCCGCCATAAATAAAAATATCATCTCTGTTCCATGTTTGGATATGGAGAATTTTGAATTCAGAGTCAAGAACAAATGTTGTTCATTTTATCTGAATGATATATTTTATGGCGATGCTCCATTACATAATGGACTATATTGTTTCAATCTCCAAGTACCAATCTATAACATAGTTACCAAGAAAGCTAAAGTAAATGATTTGAATCCCACTTTCTTGTGGTACTGTCGCTTGGGTCACATAAATGAGAAGCGCACAATGAAGCTCCATAAAAATGGACTTCTAAGCTCATTTGATTTTGAATCTTATGACACGTGCGAATCTTGTTTATTGAGAAAAATGACCAAAGCACCTTTCGCTAGTGTTGGTGAGAGGGCAAAAGACTTATTGGAACTAATACATATAGATGTATGTGGACCAATGAGTACAATGGCCAGAAATGGTTTTCAGTACTTCATAACATTTACTGATGACCTCAGTCGCTATGGTTATGTCTACTTGATGAGACATAAGTCTGAATCATTTGAAAAGTTCAAAGAATTTCAGAATAAAGTACAGAATCATATTGGTAAGACAATTAAATTTCTACGATCTGATCGTGGAGGTGAATATTTGAGCCAAGAGTTTGGTGATCATCTTAAAAAATGTGGAATTGTTCCACAGTTGACTCCACTCGGTACGCCTCAATGGAACAGGGTATCAAAGTGGAGAAACAGAACCTTGTTGGACATGGTTCGGTCTATAATGAGCCAAACAGATCTTCCATTGTATTTCTAGGAATACGCTCTAGAAATAGCTGCGTTCATTTTGAACAGGGCACCATCAAAAGCAACAAAAAAGACACCATATGAGATATGGACTGGGAAGCAACCTAGTTTATCTTTTCTAAAGATTTGGGGTTACGAAACTTATGTAAAACGTTTGACGTCTGATAAGCTCACTCCGAAATCTGAGAGGTGCATCTTCTTGGGCTACCATAGGGAAACCAAAGGGTATTACTTTTATAATCGGCATGAGAACAATGTGTTTGTTGCTCGTAATGGTGTTTTCTTAGAAAAGAAGTTTCTTTCCAAAAGAGTTAGTGGGAGCTCAGTGCACCTTGAAGAAATTCAAGATGTACCTCAGTCTTCTTCTAACCCTAAGGAACCTCAGGAAAATCTGTAAACAGTTGCGGAACCTGTTATTGAAACACCAGCCCCACGGAGATCAGAAAGGGTACGTCACAAACCTAAGAGGTTTATGTTTCTTGTGAATAAACAAGATGACACGTCATTATCAGATGACGATGTCGCTGCCACTTTTCAAGAAGCGATGGAAAGCCCGGACTCCGAAAAATGGCTCGAAGCCATGAGATCTGAGATGAATTCCATGAACGATAATCAAGTTTAGAACTTGGTTGACTTACTGGATGGCGTAAAAGCCATCGAGAACAAATGGGTATTCAAAAGGAAAATTGGCGTGGATGGAAGAATTCACATCCATAAAGCCCGACTGGTGGCTAAAGGGTTCAGACAAATTCATGGTATTGTGTAACAGCCCGGATTTGGAATATTTTGAAAATTTGAAAAATATTATTATGGTCAGGTATTTTGGCGCCAAAATTTGGTGATAACCTAAAAATACTATTCTTAATTATGCTTTAATTAGACCTGAAAATCAATTTTTGTAACTTGAGGATAAGTTTAAAACATCATAAGTGAGAATAGGGTCATATTTAAATCATGTCAACAAAATTCATAGTACATGATACAAGAGCTTGAACTAAAATTAGAAATAAAACTCTAAGGCTTTGCATTAATTCAAAACTACTCTTGATATGTATATAAATATGAAAGACCTTTCACTTAGAGAAATTGATCCCTATTATGGTCAGTTTGAACCTAGCCCCTATGTGGTCTAAAGAATTCAAACCATGAAAATAATATTCACTCTTATTATGAAAATCCCAATTCAAATTCTAAACTTGAAATTTGAATTCAAATCATAATCTAGTATGCCTCAATATTAGCTGCAAATAAAATCCCTAAAAATCTTAGAAAATAGCTTGTGGGTCCCACTATCTCTGACCAGGCTTGACCACAGTTTTGACTGCACTGTTTACCCGGGGCCCACCTGTCAGCCTCTCTGCCTCCCTCTTTCTTTTCTTCTCTCACGCTCTCCTCTCCCTCGCGCCACTCTTTGTCTGGCTCTGCCTGTCTCCCTTTTTCCTGCCATAAGCTACTTTCTTTCTTCAATAACTAGTAAGCCCCTTGTCCCCACATGGTAGTGCAGCCCTTAAAAACACCCTCATCCTCCACCTCACCCTCTCATTTCCTCCCTCACCCCTGCCCTTGCGCCGCGCAGCAACCAGGCCGGCTGCAGCAAGAACAGCAGCGCTCCACCCTCTTCTCTCTTTCCAATCTCCACCAAAATCTCCAAATTAGTTCATGCATGTTTTAGGGATGAATCCCCACTTCATTAGCTACCCATCCATCCAATTGAATCCAACATGCACCATGATTTGGGTAAGTTTCACCCAAATTTGTTTTCCCTTGTCTTGCTGAAATTTTGGGACAGCAAGCAACCAATGTGAGTTCATCTTCTTCCTTTTGCCCTCCTCCCTGCTCTCAGGCGGAAGCCTGCCAGTCAACGTGGCCAGCACCGTGAGCGCCTCCCCTCGGCCTTCTTCTCCATGGTAGCCGTCTACTGGCAGCAGCCCCTGCCGTCCTCACAGCGCTCTGCCTCAAGCCGCCGCTACTCCACCTCTCCATTCCTACGGCCAGCTCCACCAGCCGGCCCTGCCTGCAGGTTGCTGCGTCCAAAGCAGCTTGTGCTGCTGCGCTCTGCTATTGCTCCTGCGCGCTAAAGGTAGCTGCGCATGTATGCTACTGTCTCCTCCCACACGTAGCGGCAGCAGCACCTGCTCACAAACTCCCTCTTCCAGCAGCAGCACATCCTCTTCAAATCCTCCTCCAAACACCAAAATCAGTCCCTGCAATCTGGAGCAGCAGGGCTCCCTTGCTGGTGCTGCCTGGTCTGCTTCTTCCTTCCTTGGTTGCTGCGCGCTGGAGAAGAAACCAGAAGTAGGGGTGCAAATGGAACGGATATTTTCCGACCGACCGATCGACCGAATCAATTCGGATAGCAATTTGAATAGTTTTTCGGAAATTCGAAGAATTTTCCGGATACGGATATGGATAAGGATAGTTATCTCGGATACGGATAGTAATTATCCGACGGATACAAGAATATCCGAGTTTATAATCGGATAATATCCGGATATAAAATATGGATATTATACGAAAACTTTAAAGACTTCTCCAAGACTGTGAGTCTGTAACTCTCCAATCAAAGAGCACCAGTCTGGAGGCACTAGTACCAGTGTACCAATACCACTCTTGGTACTCTACCAATACCAATGTAACATACCCAAAATTTTAAAATCGGTATAAAATTTTTCGCAAAAGTTATAATAACATTCTTTTGATCCTTCCTAAATTTTAAATAAATTTTCTAAATAAAGCTCCTATTTATTCTCTAAAGAAAATACCGTATCTCTCTTTTTCTAAAAATAAAAATCCCATAAAATAATAAATATTATTTCATATTTGAATTCTACTCATTTTTCTAGATTTTTAGAAATTTAGTTTATATTTTTCTGAGCTTCCTACAGCTTTCTATGAATTTTTAAAACTATAAATATATAATCTGAAAAATTCCTTTATATTTAAATTCGAGACCTTCCTTTTTAGGCAAGCCCGAGGAATACGCTTTCCTTTTTCGGAAATGCGTTTCCACTTAAAACATTAAACGATCATGTCAATCTTGGACCATTGGATCAAGATCCAATGGATCACTGACCCTACCACCTTACCGATTCATCTCTTCGAATCTCAACCGTTCATTTTCAAACTAACCATCTTGATGTAGCCACATCACTCTTCTTCCTCATCCCCACATCAATTAAACCCGGTGAAACCAACGGCGCCCATAGATTCAAAATTCCATCCAACGGCTGCCGCCATTCATCCTCCTCCCATTGATTTTTGCTCTCAGCACCAAACCCGCCGCCGGATTTCTCGCCGTCCACCGGAATGCTTTGCCGCCGCTCCTCAAGTTCGCTCTGGTTTTGCTGTCATGAACAGCTCACAGCGCCGCCTACAGCTGCTGCCACCTCACCATCGTCATCCGCCCCCAGCGACCGCCCAATTGCTCGCCGCCAACACCACAGCACCGCCGCCGCCATGAAGACATCCATCCGTGCCCGCCACTCCATCCCGGCCTATATAAACCCCCCCTCCGGCACTGCTACATCTCAAGCCATCCTCCTTTACCCCACTTCTTCCCTTTGCCGCCCGACATTGCCACCATCGCCGCCTCCTTCCTCAACTCCGGCCAACTCTCCCTCGCCGCTCCAATGTCATTTAGCCCTCGACTCCTACAGTCAAAACACTCCATACCCTGTCACGAACTCAACCCCACACTTACCTAAACCCGACCCTCACCGGAGACCCCTCCCCGCCGCTACCCATTTCCGCCGCCACCACAACCTCGCCGCCAGAGCACCACAAATCGTCCCGATCCCCATTAAGACCACCAAAAGAACCCATATGACTTTAATTTCATGGAACCGCCGGTAATTGCTCGCCGCCGGCCTCCCTTCCCCCTCACCGGCGAAGACTCCGCCGCCCCTCACTGTTTTTCCCCCTCCTCTCTCACTGTCACATCGGCCCCACCCGTCAGCCACTTAATTTCATCCACACTCACTGCCATTTGGGCCCCGCTCGTCAGCTCTTTATCAGCCCATTACTATTATTGGGCCGAGCCCAATAACCCAGTAAGAGCCTATTTTCCCTTTTATTTTCTTTTAAATTTTTATCTAAACGGTTTGAACATTATTTAAAATAGTAAATCACTTTTATAAATTCTACCAAAAAAATTCATAAAAATCCAACATAAGATAAAGAATAATATAAAAATATAAAATATCATTTCTTTCTAATAAAATAACCCTAAAAAAATCCTTTTACTTTCTCTTTAAAACATTTTTTTAAAAAAAATATATATAAGAAGAATTAATAAAAATTTACTATATAAAAATTCCTTAAAATAATGTTTTATATCTAGAAATAATATCTTTACATTTTTAAACCTTATAAAAATTTAAATTTAAATTTAAAACCCTTGCTTTAATCCAATTAAAATTTACCTTAAAATATAGAATTAACATAAGATTTTGTTTAATAAATTCTTTATCACTATAAGGTCAATTAGAAATGTTCCAATAAAAACTTTATATATATCAATTTACCATAAACAAATTATAAAAATCTCTCCACAATAATTACTTTAACCATAGTCTTATGCTACCCAAAGTACCCATTTTTTTTCAAAACTCCTATCCCCTTTCTTTTGATTTATTTAAATATTTTTAAGTGGTAAAAAGAATAACTTTTGAAAAATCTTCTTTTTATCTCAATTAACTCTATCTCGGAACTCCAACATGAGAAATGTTGTCGACCCCGATCTCTAGAGCTCAATAGATCCATTTTTTTAAATAAAATAAACACCCTAAAATTAACAAATCCATACACTAACCTTAATATCATGCTGCCCAAAATAACAATTTTACATAAAAACATTTTTTTTCCTTTTAGAAAATATTTTAAACTTTTAGAAAATCATTCAACTCATCACCTTTTTACCCGAAACCCTTTTGTTTTGTCATTTATTTAAAGACTTTTCTTATTTGAATATTTATTGGAGTTTCTTTCTTTTTACAACGTATAGATGATGAACTTCACCCTATGGAAGCTTTAGCTATAAATGTCCTGAAAATTCAATAAGTGTGATCCGATCTTCAATTAAGGCAGGTTTTCTTATCCTTGATGCAATTTGATATACCTATATTTCTTTTACTTATTATTTATTGCATATATTTTCTAGCTATTTATTTATACATTCCAAATACAATTTTTATCCAAGCCCCAATACCTTAAAAAGCCACCTAAAAATAATCAACCTCTGATAAAACCTAGTATAGGCAAAATATTAAAATTTGATTATCTCATGATAAGATGGAGAATTGATCTGTACAAATAAGTTACATTGGATAACTTATTTGTGGTGGAAAAAGCTGTAGTCTGGAAGATTGATTGTATTTATATAGAGTAATTTGGAAACAGTGTTTTGTTATTTGGGCCCGTCGGTACGAGGAAGTACCAGCTCAATAACACCAGGTGGAGAGAGTATGAACTCCCTGGAAATCGTTACTCTATAAACTATAGAAGCAGATTTGGAAACAGTGTTTTGCCGTCTTGGGTTAGAGGAATCAAAGAGTTTGATTGACACTCAAGGGCACTAGATATTTGCTCGATCTGTGGTATGAGAATATCTAGAAATCGTTTGCTTCTATAAAAACTTGGGTTTAAAATGAATAAGAATGACACATTGATCATCCATCCATATAAGGAGTCATTATATGGGTAAAGTGGATAGGTTCTCTGAGCTAATAACAAATTCATCGATGGACCTTACTTCGGGTATATGAAGTTGTGTCAACTGGGTGATGCCTCTCTTATTTACCAAAATCCATGAATTTATGAAAAATTGTTGTCTGGATTGCAAGTGAATAAGGATGGAGAAAGATGATAGAATTTGTTCTATATTATTAATTGTTTAAAATAATGATAGGACTTTTAAAAGCTCAAATTTGCATATTCATCATAAAGCCTCACTATTCCTTGAGTCATGTTTTCATATAATAATACTATTATTCTCTCAAGAAACCTGCAAGTACGATTAGTACTTACCCACGTTATGTGGGCTATTTATTTCTTTTTACAGGATCCACTTTATACTCTGATATGGACATTCATGAAGAAGATAAGATTTATATAGGATCGATTTCTAAGGTTTACCTTATGCTCAGGCTTGCCTGTGGTGTATGGGCATGTATTTTCTTTTTATTACCAGGTTAAATTTCCATTTCCATTGTAAAATATTTGTAACATGTAATTAATTAACCAAACTGTACTATTTCTGAATGCAACTGAAATCCTGGACAGTTGGCATTCTGGATATTTTCTAGTAAATTTTTACTGGAAATTTGGTCTGTCACAACTAGTGCCAAGTACTAGCTACCATTCTACCAAGTGCCACTGCCAAAGTGCCAACGCCAAGTGCATCACAGGCCACAGCGCCAATGCAGTGCCAAACCAAAAATTTACCGCGTGCTTCGTACTTCCCGGCTTGTCCACTGGCGCCAGGCCAAAACTGAAGGCAATGCGACACAGCCACGCGGCAGACCCAACACCAAAAACATAAAATCCCCAATCCATCATCCGTGCTCTCTTTCTCTATCTCTATTCTCTATCTACCATTCAGTATGTTACATGTGCAATAAATGATCTATATTTTCATGTATTATCCGGCTAAAAATATTCACACCCGTATTGAATCCGGTCTGTATTCGCTTCGTATTCGTAAGTGATAGTGTCCAGTATTATTCGCATTCGTATTCACATCCGACACCATTCGTATCCGATCCGATACGGATGCAGAATGAACAATATCCGACCGTATCCGATCCGATTACATCCCTAACCAGAAGGAAGACGATGCAGCTGCTGCTTCCCAGCAGCCACTAATGTACAAAGAAATATCAGTCTTTGCAAACCCGCCAAAAATTCGTCGTTCATCTGGTTAAGGTGAAACAAGTTAAAATGGATAGATCGGGGCGTATTCTAGCTCCTGTGAATTTTTCATATTTTTCTAAGCATATTTTATTTTCTGCAATATTCTAACTATAGGAAATGTTAATAAACAGTGACTAAATCATTTAAGTCTAATTAAATGGGTTAAAAATATCTGAAATTAAGTAGGTAACAGTAAACAATGTTTATACATTTCTAGTATAATTAGTTTATTTTCAAATTTATTTAATTAATAGAAAACCCTCTTAATGGTAATTAAGAAACAGGTTTCCCACTTATTAAATTTGTTATTAATTTTCTAATATGATGATAAAGTTCCAGTGGAGCATAAACATGATTTAGAAATTTAATAAATTTACTGCACAATTTTAGGATCAATATTGCTCTCTAGATAATTAAATTGAGCAGTTTAACCCTTTTCCTTTAATATTAATAAAACAGAAACCGAATTTGATTTAATTTAAATATCAAATGATTTAAATTAAATCTTAACATTTTGCAAAGACATATTTAACCATTAAGGTAATTATTAAATTATTGAGACTTGGTTTATCATAGGTATTTATGCATAGTTTCCTAATTAGAGTAATGTAAAACCCCTTTTAGGTAATTAGCCCTTACTATCAAAATAATTGGGAGTTAGATAAAAGACTAAGACCGAAACACACCAAAAAATCTTAGAAAATCTAGAATAACATTCTAGAACCAAGGAAAATTATAATTTCGGCATGTCACATTAGAATTCCCCTCTTGCTAGAATTTCCTAAACTTCCTATAAGTTATTAAAGATTTAATTAATTAAGTGATGACTCCTTAGGAATTATATAGACCATCTACTTCGTCATGAACAATAATAAATTACTAAATGATTCATAGAGTACCTTGTTGTCCATTTCCTGACATTAAAAATTATTCTAATTTAGTTAGACCGATATAACCGAACTTAACCGTCTATTGGTTTAAGGTAATACTAATTGGACAAACCCACAAGCAATGGTCGTCGCTGTCCGAAAACTTAATTTATCTTTAATAAAGTATTTAGGTAATACTAATTTGTCTTATATGCATGCATACATCTGCTCGTACCTGTATGAATCGTATTACTAAGGAAGCCTTATGGGACATCCTAGATAAGTACAAATTTGTGTATTACATAACCCTGACACGTTAGCAACCGTGCATTGCATTTCATACATCATCTTTCTTGCATACTTTGGTGTTTATTTATATTACTTGGCTCTTCGCGATAGATTCCGAGGACCCCGCGGAGCAGTCAGAAGATCAAGACCCAGGTTTTGGATTCACAGGATCCAGGTGAGTTAATACCTATCCTTTTGGGTGTTTGCTTTTACTAGGGAGAATCTCGATTTTTCCTAGTGCGAGTTAAACATCTACCATTGGGTGTTCACTTTTATTAAGGAGAGTTAGCTTTCCCTAGTGCGAGTTAACATTCTAATGGATCATATTGATTCCCAGTTTTATTAAATATTTTATTTACAGTATTAAACTCCATGCTCTTTAAGTAATTAAACCTGTTTGCTTAAATCATGATATATCATGCCATGTTATCATTTGTGTTTGTTCTACCTTGATGATATTGCCTTGAAATAATCATCTGTCCCTTGACTTTATGAATGATTGCCTTAATGATCACCCTTGATAGCCTGTTAGGTTGAATAAAATAATTTTAGACTCTTAAGTCTTGGTTAAAATTTGCTTAGACATTGCTCAGGTCCAATTAATAATCTTTAGGCTTAATTGGCCTCGGAATGGTAAACCGACATTCACCGAATATGATTACATATTGAACCTGGAATCGGGAAATTGGGCCTGGCATGCCAGTGTGTGTGTTTGATGGTGATTGGAATGCGGACGTGGTCCGGCATGTGGATAAGGGTGTGAAAGTAGCTGGGCCACATGATGTGAAGGTAGTGTGAGCAGGGCTCGGGGGTAGTACGATCTGAGGCTCTGAGAGTGGACGTACCCCGAGTGCCGCTAAGTGGATAGGCTGGGGTAGAGATGAGGTCTCCCAGACGGACTGGGGTAGAGATGAGGTCTCCCAGACGGACTGGGGTAGAGACGAGGTCTCCCAGACGGGTGCATCGTTGATGCACAGTGGGAAGTCACTGATAGTTCCTACCACCACAACACGTGGCCATCGCGCGGTAGTGCAAGTATGAGTTGGGTTCGGGGGTAGTACGATCCGAGGCTCTGAGAGTGGACGTACCTCGAATGCCACTATACTTGAGGTAAAGGCGGAGGACGCCGTCACCTGCGGGTGATCTGGATTGCACCTACTTGAGTTGCGACCCTTAGGGTGGGCTGGCAACCCAACTTTGGACTCGGGCTCTTGTAGGGTAGTGTGATCCCATAACAGGTGTGCCGCACCTAGAATTTGCTGGTGGGAGTAAGGAGAACATTTGGCAGAGTGCCTGGAAACTGGCAGGGAATTGGGAACGTTTGGCAGAGTGCCTGGAAACTGCCATGGGATGTGATTTGGATTGTGGTTTGAAACTTGAACTATGATATGACACATTGAAAGTAGAACTTTGGTTAAAATAGCTAAGTCATAGGTTTTGGTTTATAAAACTGGCTTTCTGCAAATAAATAAACCCGACCTTTCCTTTGGAACCCCTATCACTAAAATTTGCATCAGGTTAGGTGTTAGCTCGCTAGTGTTTGGATGACACTGACCTCGCATTCATATTCTCTTTTAGATGGAGAGTATGAGCAGGATCAGTACGCCTGCCATGAAGACGAAGATCAAGATTATGCTGACGATAAGGGCGAGGCATAGGGCGTCTCTCCAGTCGAGTGCTTAGGCATAGCCAGCACGAGACCCTTTAGGATCTTTGGTTCTCTGCACTCTGATCTTTTGAATACTCTGATTATTTGGGCCAATGTGCCGCGTTATAACACTTAATAGCCCTTGGGCTTAATACAGGTATTTTATGTAATTTAAGTCTTCCGCATGTATGAAATGATTCCGGCTATGTGAAAGGTGTGCACTGGTGTACTGATCCAGGGACTAGTGCAGATCAAGTATTGGGCAAAAGGACAGGCCCCACATATTGATTTTGATAAAACCTTTTCACCAGTGGCGATGTTTAAGTCAATTCGGATCATCCTAACAATTTCAGCATATTTTGATTATGAAATATGGTAAATGGATGTCAAAACCTCGTTCCTTAATGGAAAGCTCAGCAAGGACGTGTATATGATACAGCCTGAAGGTTTTGTCGATCTTACAAATGCTGGGAAAGTATGCAATCTTCAAAGATCCATTTATGGATTGAAACAAGCATCACGAAGTTGGAATCTTTGTTTTGATGAAGTTGTCAAAGAATTTGGATTCATCAAAAATGAAAAAAAACCTGCCTTTATAAGAAGGCAAGTGGGAACGCACTGGCATTTCTGGTTTTATATGTGGACGACATATTGTTAATCGGAAATGATATTCCTATGCTTGAATCAATTAAGGCATCATTGAAAATAAGATTTTCAATGAAAGATTTGGGCGAAGCAGCCTATATTTTAGGCATCAAGATCTATAGAGATAGATTAAGAAGGTTAATTGGATTATGCCAAAGTACATATATTGACAAAGTGCTAAAGAGGTTCAGGAAGCAGGATTCCAAGAAAGGATTCTTGTCCTTGTCACCTGGTACAAATCTCTGCAAGACTCAGTGTCCTATGACACAGGATGAGCGAGATCACATGAGTGTGGTTCCATATGCTTCTGCTATTGGATCTATCATGTACGCCATGATATGTACATGCCCAGATGTTTCTTATGCCTTAAGTATAACAAGTCGATATCAAGCAGACCCTGGTGAGAGTCACTGGACAGCAGTCAAAAATATCCTTAAGTACTTGAGAAGAACTAAGGATATGTTCCTTGTCTATGGTGGTAAGGAAGAGCTCATTGTAACTGGTTACACCGATGCAAGCTTCCAAACCGATAAGGATGACTCAAGATCGCAATCTGGATTCGTGTTCTGCCTCAACGAAGGAGCGATTTGCAGGAAGAGTTCCAAGCAGTCGACCGTTGCAGACTCTACAAGAGAGGCCAAGTATATTGCTGCTTCGGAAGCAGCAAAGGTGGCTGTTTGGATATGAAAGTTCATCATTGAACTAGGTGTAGTTCCTAACGCTGAGAGCCCAGTGGATCTGTGATAACAATGGAGCCATTGCACAAGCTAAAGAACTGAGGGCACACCAAAAAACCAAACACATACTGCGGCGATATCACCTTATTCGAGAGATTCTAAGTAGAGGTGATGTCAAGATATGCTAAGTGGCAACGGAAGCTAATGTGGTGGATCCGATGACAAAGCCTCTCCCGCAAGCAAAGCACGAGGTGCATACTAGAGCAATGGGTATTAGATACAAGTATGATTGTCTCTAGTGCAAGTGGGAGATTGTAAGAAATATATGCCCTAGAGGCCAATCATGAAGATGATTGCAATATGTTATGCTTGTATGGTTCTATTAATAATCTCATGTTACATATCATCAAGTACAACTTGGTTGTAAAACTTTGTAATACATAATGACATCATTATAAAAGTTGTCCCTTGATTTTGTTTATTGGCTGGAACACCAATAATAGACATAGATATAATCAAGCACATGGGTTGTTGTGATAGTCATGTTTTGCAAGATATGGATATGTGATATCAATACAATCATATGGATACACATATAGGAGTACATGGTATCGGACTAAGCCGCTTTATAAAACACCTTTGAGGATATAATGTGTCATAGGTGATTTCATACAATGATAATGTTTGATCCTCAGACCTGAGATTAACACAGTTTCCTACATGAGGATGGCATGCTTTGATATTGTCTAAAGTTATTCCGTAACTGGATAACGATAAGGGCTTTACTCGGATATATTTTGAATCATGCAGAGGGAAGTGATTAATCAAGATGGGAGTTGTCCTCCTCGTTCAGAGGAAAACGATATCTTGGGCCGCTAGATGAAATAGACCATAGGATGTGCATGGCCATGCCCGAGCGATCAAGGAGTTGACCGATCGATAAGGTTTGGTCTATTTCAGAAAATTGAGTAAAATGGCTTATCAGTACAAGGATGGCACATCTCGACCTTAGGTTAAGTCAATGTATCAATAGAGAAGAAAGGATCAACATTTGATCATTGAGAGATTCGTCGGATCACCGACCTTCATGCAATTTGAGTAGTCGCAATGTTTTGCTAGAAGCCGCTTGCGACTTGTACATCAAGAAGAGATTTCGATTTACTGTTAACATTGCATGAACCTATAGGGTCACACACATAGAACAAGGGTTAGCCAGGTTTGTGAAACTTCCACTCGTGATGTATGTTCAATGCAATTGAACGTGGTATCTGGTTGTTTCCGAAAAGCTGAAAACACTGTGGAAGCGCTAAAGTTAATGTTCTAGTGCTGAAAACACTGTAACATGTCGACAGTACTGTAGCAGCCGCCATGTGAACAGTGCGCATGTTAGTAGTGCTGTAGCACCGACTTGCTACTGTACCAGATCTCAGTACTGTAGCTACCGTGTTTTGGCTATAAATAGGTGGTCATGGTTCAAAATAGAAAGAAGGAATGAGAAGAAGGGGGAAGAAAGGAAAAAGAAAGAGGGGAAAATAGAGAGAAAAGAAAAAAGGGTGTAAGAGTTACATCTGTTCTAGAGAAAGTCACATGGGTCGTGTAATCCGGTGCTAACACGCCGACGCACGAAGCCGAAGGCCTGTTCGTGTGGATACTTGAAGGACACAGCTACTTTGCTGTGAAAGGTCTGACGGGTATCTCTCCGCTGCGACAACCGAGATTTGAAGGCTACGAGTAAACCCATCTTCGAAGCTCCATCCTGATTCTCCAGGGCCACGATACATGTTTATAAGCTCTTGGGTGACAGCTAATCTTGATTCTAATGCATGCGATGATCTTGGGGACGGAATGAAATTTTTGAAACGCATGGGTCTTACCCTAGGCATTCCCCAGCAGGGAGCCCCAGTCGTCGTTGGCTTCCACGGGCTCGGTCGGCACCTCTAGGGCATCGATGCCGCTGTCGTCGCGAATGTACAGCCCCTCTCTCCGCCATGCCTTCTAGTTGGTCCTCATCTGGAAGGGGACGTAGCGAGAGGCAGATCCGTCATGAAGGCGGAAGTGGCAGTTCCTCACCGCGCCGCCGTCGGTGGAGCCGTGGAGGGTGTAGAAGTAGCGGAAGAGCAGCAAGTTCGGCGCCACCCCCACGAACATCTCTCAGAGGTAGGTGAAGGTGGAGAGGATGAGGATAGAGTTGGGGGTGAGGTGAAGATGGTGGATGCGGTAGAAATGGAGGACGGTGAAAAAGAACTCAGTGTAGGACGGGACCAGGCCCGCCAAGAGCGCCTAGAAATAGGTGACGACCTCGCTAGGGCGGCACCTCGGCGACAAGGTGCCCGCGCGGCTCGCCTGGCACAATAAGGGAGAGCCTCCCTACCCGCTGTTCGTCGATGGTTGTAACATCCTCATTTTCAAAAATAAAAAATTCATGTGCATCATGCATTGCATTGCATTAAAATTCTTTTTAAATATAATAATTTTCCATAAAATAAGTATGTTACTTGTTAAATAAAAACTTTAAAAATTAATTGAGTTGTTTTGCAAATATTTTATAAAATAATTAAAGTGTTGTATTAGAATTTCAAAAATGAGAAAATAAAATTTTATTTGAACCTTGTTTTCAAAAGAGAAAATCAGAAATAAAAATATTTTTAAACCCTCCCCTAACTCCTGACCCCACCTGTCATTCTCTCTTCCCTTCTCTCTCTCTTTTCCTCCTTTCTCTTCCACACTCTCTCTCTGTTTCTTTCCCACGTAGAAAACCCCTCCAACTCCATTCACTCCTAACTCCCCTCCCATTCACTTCTAACCCCTCTCATTCACTCCCTAACCCCCATTGTGTTAACTTGGCTTTATTTCTCCCTAATGGTGGCATTAACATGCCAGGAAAACCTCCCCTCATCTCCCTACTCTCTCTCAGAAATCCCCAACCCAAGCTCCCTTCCTCCTCCTTCCCTCATTTCAATTTTCTTCGATTCGGCCATAAGTAAGTCTCCATTTTCGAAACTGTTCCAGGACGTCCTAGATTTGTCTCTCACGGTACCATTTTGCCCAGGAACTCGTCGATCCGACGTCCATAGCTCCGGGAATCACTTGCCGAAGACCACGCCAGACTTTTCCCTTTTCTTCAAATTTGGCACTGTTCAGGTGAGCTCCTCCTCTTCCCTTTTGGTTCCGATGCATGCTCCGGTCCAGGCGCATGTATTGGGGTCCGTGCCGCCGCCGGAAGCCATCGCCGGAGGGTCAGCGCCGCCACAGCCGTCCAAGCCGGTTTGGGCAGCAGCATGTGAACTAGGCCGCCCCACGCCTTTGGGAATCGCGCCTCCTTGTTGGCGGTGGCGAGCAGCGTGGCTGGGCCGCTGTTTCCCAAGCAGCGCTGCGCGTTGCGCGCATGCCGCAGCGCCGCCGCCGCTCCGTGGCGTGGGCCGCCTCTCCGCCTCGCCTCGCCGCTTGCCGCCAAGACGCATTGCTCCTGCGCCACGCGTTAGAGCCGCCTGCCTGGCTGCCTCCTTGCTTGGGCCCACGCTATCGCCGATCGGGCGCCTCTCTAGGCCGAGCCCATCGGCCAACTTCTATTTTTTCTATTATTCTTGTACAGTAAAATTGCTAAATTCATATCTTTAATTATATAAGTCCAAAAATCACCAAATAAATTTCATGATGTTCATAAAAATGAGTTCTGCTATTCTATAATTTTGCATGAATATTTAAGAATATTCAAATTTCTGCTTCATTTGTAAATTGATAAAATGTTTAAAATAGTATTTAGATAAATCTAGTTTCAACAAAATTGCAAAATAAATTTAGTTTTGACCAGAAGATATAATTTATCGTTTTGTGTTATTTTTGCATAAGCATAAGCATACATGTTATTTCATGTCTTATTTGGGGCATTTGTGTTTATTGTGGCTATTTCCTCTATTAGGATCTAGCGACGATAGTTTTGTGATCAACCCTCCAGAAGACCACCAAGGCTGTGCTGATCAAGGCAAGTGCTGAACCTCATACCCATGTTTATAAAATGACTTTGTGAGATGTTTAGATTGCATGCTATGTTGAAACTTAAAAATTGCTAATTGATTAGTTGGTTAGCTAAAAACCCCAAATAAAGATACCGTTATAAAATCATTCCTTGCTGTCCTAGGTTATTATAAGATCGTTAAAATAATGTCAACACCCTTGAATTAGGTTTTGATCATATTAGCTATGCTTAGTTGCAAACATATTAAATTGGATACATGATGATAATATCAATTTAATGTGGATTTTAAAGGACAGTTGGTACTGTCATGTTTGCAAATGGGCATAGTGAGATAGTGGGTGCTATCGTGTAAAAATGTTTTATAAAACCTGATCGGGGTGGATGGTTGCAAGGTTGGTGCAGCAAGCACGAGACTTGAACCTAGTGTGAGAACCACCCTAGTCTTTAAGGACCGATTCCTTGAGGTAGACGAGCTAAGTACAATAGTGAGACCATGTGTTTCTGTATGGGCGGGCCCTGGTTGAGTATTCTTCGGACTCTTAGATTTGGCATTCCAGTCGGTGGAGTAGACAATCGGTGTTGTTCTATCGGTACAAGAGGGGCATTGCAGTGGAAACCTTAGCGGGAATGCCTTAACTAGGAGGATGTTGGAGAAAGGCCCTGTGGTGATCATTTTCCTTGGGGGTACCCTAGGAAGAACCACGTCGCATGGGTAAAGCGTGCAACCTCTACAGAGTGTACAACTATCATGATAGCTATGCCCACGGTCAAGGGCGGACGACGGGGAGCTGCCTCAAGGTACTTCTTATCTATTTGTTTTCAAAATGGTGTTTTAAAGGAAAACCACGATCGCTATCGTGTGTTTTATTTTCTCTCCTCATAGTGGCTGCTGTGAGCGATGAGGGTGTTGCATGGTGGGTGCCGTGAGTAGCCAGGTTGGGCAAAACCGATTGAGGCCGGAATTTCAAAGAAAACAATTCAAATATTTGTTTTTCCCTCAACACTTTTCAAACCGTTTTGTAAAATCTTAGACAAACTTGCAAAACTAACTTTATGCAAAAGAACCCTATCCTTCCCTTGCAAACCTTGGATGCACTTAATCAGCCTTGCTTGTTGAGTATAATGTATATTCACCCTTGCCTTTTTATGCGGGGCTGCTCATTCCAACGAGCAGTTCTGGATCAGCACTGCCCCTACGCCGATGAGGAGATGTACCAGGACGAGGACTTCGCCGAAGGAATCCAGGATGAAGACTACCCCGAAGCCTAGGAGCGTGTCCCTGCAGTTCTGCCTATGGAGTTGGATTTTATTTTGTTGAAGTTTAAACAATGTTATTATGAGTTTCCGCTGGTGTTTGTAAGGCCTTGGTGCCAAACTATTGTAATAATGGCCGTGTTGCCTGCACTCTGATGTATTTGGTGTAAGCGTGAGATGGTTATGATTCAACCTGTTCTACTGTGTGTACTAGCTACTTGATCCAGGGATTACTGCAGGTAAAAGCACAGCAGGGATTTGACTCTGTTCTGCGGGTCCCGATAGAGTTGGTATCAGAGCCGGACTGTAGGGCAAGCTTTAGTTTTTGGGAGTAGCTTAAGGATTGGCATATTATATATAAAGTAATTTTCAAAAATTGTCATCTTCTCTTCTTACTTATCTATTTCATTCGTTCCTTTTCTAATGCTGGTTCCTTTATTAAAATTGGTTTACTGATCTTTCCTGTCTCAAAAATTGTAGATGTCGGATATGTATTTCTCGTTTGGTCAAGGCATGGGAGGCTTTGTGGGCGAGCTAGTCCACATGATTGAGGAGCTGGGCTTCCACAAGAGGCCCCAGTACACCTGCTTCAAGGTCATCGACAAGGCAGGACAGAAGGTGTGGCGCGTCAACCTGCTGGCCCACACTGAAGGGGACTCCGAGGAGCACCATCCTTTGAGGAGCTGGTCTGAGAGGTTGGAGCGGGAGGCAGCAATGCAGGAGGCTGCCAACGGTGCCATGGCACACCTTGCTGCTCGCTACACCGTTCTGGTGGCCAACACTCCCTACCGTTGGTTCCCACTCAACCTCGATGGGGAGCTGCCCAACCAGTACCACGACAACACCGGCCCCGACCCTTGGAGCTTCATGCAAGTGAGGCGATCAAGGCTCTGAATGAAGACCGCTGCAGCCTCAAGGAAGAGGTGATGTTCTACAAGAGCAAGCTAGCCAAGGCGCTAAAGACAATCCACCAGCTGCAGTCTGCACCACCTCGACCACCACCTCCACCGCCTGCGGCTCCGACGCCACCAGCTTCATCATACCTAGACGTCCCTCCTGGCTTCGAGCAGCTGCCACCCCGTGGACTCACTCCGGACACCTCTGTGGGCTTGAGGGGACGCTTCCCGGAGGCAGTTCCTGCTCTCCGTGTCCTTCCCCGTCGTGAGTCTGCTGGACCGTCCTCTTCCGCAGCTTGGAGGGTCTGGGCCTCTGATGAGGGCGAGGAGGAGCCGATGGAGCGTGTGGCAGTTGAAGATCACCTGTCTGACTCCGAGTAGTATATTGACCCTTAGTATTCTGTTAATGAATAAAGCGAGTTGAAGCTGTGGGCCTATGTGCCTGTTCTTGTGATAGTTACACCAGTTGTTTGTGGTGTAGCTATCAGTTGCTATGTTATTAACTTGGTGTTTCATTGAATTTAAGTGAAATTGATATATTTCTATCAGTGTTTTCTGTGAAACTAACCACGGCGAACAGAGGGGGGGTGAATGAGAGCCTCGAATTTTTTACGGCCGTTCTTTTTCGAATTCACCGGCACCCCAAAATGTGAACAACTTGACAACTATGTGTACCCCTAGCATGAATGAGAGTCATGGAATATGTGGGGATTTTTCACACACAATCCTGGTTGTCAAGTGTCCAAAAGAGAAGAATCAATTCAAACCTTACTTTAAGAAAGGAGATCAAGCCAAATAACCAAAGTGACTTTCAGAAAAGCAAAAAGCAGATTTGTTCTCACTTGGAGGAGATGGATGGTGGCTTTCTGGTGCTCATCAAATTTTGGGAATTTTTCTCCCTATTTCGCAATGGGTCGTGCACAACTTTACCAAAAATCATCTCAAAACTCCATGTAGATAAATCATGAAAATTCAAACATCACAAGCTGCTTTCTGGAAAGCAAAAACAGAAACCCCAGAGTTTGTTTCCACTTGGAGCAGAGGGATGGTGGGTTTCTGGTGCTTCTCAATGTTTGGAAATTTTTCTTCCGATTAACCAATAAGTCATGAAGCACTCCACCAGAAATCTCCTCAAAACTCCTTTTACAGAAAATATGAAAAATCAAAAACCACGAGCTGTCAAGAACATCGAGCAGAAAGTTTGGGGCTCGGTTTTCACGTCACTGCTCCCAAACGGTGCAAGAACAGGACTCCAAATTTTTATAGTGAATAGATATATGGGTCACGCACCTTCTCCAATAAGAATCACTCAAAAAGGATGTTTCTAGAGTTTTATAAAAATCAAACACTGCCTACTGCTCGAAGAACAAGACAGGAACTTCAAGAACAGACTTGAGCCATCAAAGCATATAGAATAGAAAAGGAGGCACGGGAGTTTTTCAGGGATGGCTCAAGATCGAAACAAGAACACACACAAATCCCACAAGATCATTTCACTCTACGGTATTTAAATGCTGAATTTAAATGCTGAAAGTAAGTGCAAGAACGATATAAAAGCGCTGATCTATTAGCTCATGAGCGTAACTACTGATCGGGGACCGGGAGACGCAGCTCCCCACACTCACACAGAGGCGGAGCTCCTCAACTCACACCTATGTTGGCTGGCTACAAATGGCTCAAGGGACACCCTCCAAGTGAAGCCTTGGGGTCCTATTTATAGCCCAAGCCACACATTTGGCTAACACCAGGGCGGCGGAAACCCGAAAACACACTCCGGTCTCTCTCGCACGAATCTGAAGCATTTCCAACCACCTCCAGCGCTCCGATGCTCCCAAGACTTCGACGAGGTCGTGCCGAGCGGCGTCCGGTGCGGCGCCGAAAAACCTCCACCGCAGACTCGCGCGGTCCTCCAGACCGGCCGCCAGCCCCACTGGCGGTTCTTTCAGCGCGCCAAGCGCATTGAGACCATTACTGCGTACCACGAGAACAACACGAACACAAGGAAACAAACCGATCTCCGATCGGGTTACTGATTCATCGAGCAGTGAAAACGATGCGAACACGACAGAAATCGGTGGCGGACGCTGTCCGTAATCTAGGAGCGATTCGGCTGGGAACCAGAGGTTCCGTGGACCGTTAAGCGCAGCGTCTAAGTGCAAGCTCAAGCTGCAGGGGTTCAAAACCGCAAGAATCAAATTTGTAACATGCCAAATCTAAAGTGGATTTGAATTTTGAATTTAAACGAAAACCACCACATGCTCATCACTCATGACTTCACAATCTCCCCCTTAATGAGCATGTTGACAAAATTTCCCAAAATTGGCCATGAAAGCGAAGTTTTGATTTCAAACTCAATTTTCAGTTTTGAAACTCCCCCTGAAAACATGATTCTCCCCCTTTTTGTCAAATGGTCAGCAAGACACCAATCATAAACCCGAACAATGCATATGCAAAAGAAATGAAGAAAACCTAACCAAGGGCTTTGCCAATTAGCCAAATGGTCACCAAAGTTGAATATCCAGGTTCAAATGAAGTTTGAGGTTCACAAGCTGACAAGACAGACAAAGGTACTAAGGCATGAAAGGAGCAAAACAAAACATTTTTGTTGATTCAAGTCATGTGCACATTGGCAATGAATAGACGTTTCAAAATCAAAATGGGTGCACAAACTTGAGAAACATCAAGACAAAGAAAAACAAGGTTGCCAAATCGAGAATGACCAAGACCAAAATGTGTCCAAAGAGTGCCCAAACTGAATTTTATTTTTGGCCTTAATCTCTCCTTTTCCTTTTTTGTTTTGTTTTTGTTTTGTTTTTGTTTTGGAGAGGCCTTCTTGACTTTATTTGCACCTATTCACATGGTGAATGATTGCTAGTAGAGCACAACCCAAGGGTAACTTGGAACCGACCCCCTAGGTCACCCACAAATTCTACCAAATGCAAACCTCAGGGATTGAAACCCATGTTTGGTTGCTTTATTTTAAGCAAGGGGCAAATGGACTCCACTAAAGAAGTGGTCATGATCAGAAGAAGGCAACTCGAGTTTCAAAATCTCGACGGAGATCAAGAAAAATGTACCGACATTTTGACAATGAAAAGCCCAACCATGAAAACATGCAAATGTCAAGTTTTGCAATGATTTTCTCAAAGATTTTTAAGCTCCTTCTAGCCTTTTCTCAAACTCGTGTCAAATCAAACAAGTTTGCACACAAACTCAAATGGTACATCAAAACTCAACATCGATGAGACCAACAAGCCTAATAGGCAAAGCACTTGCAAAGAAAAACAAAAACTAGATGCAAATGCAATGCTTCAAACCTCCCCCTCAAAATAAGAACCCGAGGCAAAAGCGCATAGAGGAAGGAAAGAGGCAGAAAATCGGTTTGCTATAGAACAGGGAAGAGAAACAGCAGACACTCTAGCGCAAGGCACACTCCTAGCTACAGAAGATAGGGAAGCAAGCCTAAACTCGACTACTAGAGAGAACAAACACAAACCCTGTCTACCCAGGTATCCTCCACATACCTGGTCAACCAATAAGTCTATGTGAGACTCTCTAACTAGAGCAGAGGACATTGCTAATCACGCATGATAGCGACCTAAGAGATAAGAGGTGCCAAAGAAAGTGCTGTGATTCTAGCAAGTTCTAAAAACAAACCCACACAGAAAGAATATATACAATATAGTACAAGATCAAGCTCCCCCTCACACGATACCCCCAGCACTAACCAAGCCAAGCTCTCCCCGGAGATTGGCAAACCTAGGACCATCTAAGGGCTTGGTGAGAATATCTGCAAGTTGATGATCACCTTCTACAAAACCTAGCCCTATATCCCTTTCTCTACATGGTCTCTAAGGAAGTGGTACCGATATCTATGTGTTTGGTCTGGAATCTTTGGATGGGTTTTTGGCAATGTTGATGGCCGAGGTATTATCACACAGGAGTGGGACGCTACCAACCTCTAACCCATAGTCCCGAAGCATTTGCCTTAACCAAAGCACTTGGCTGCAACAAGCGGCTGCAGCTACGTACTCGGCCTCGGTGTGGTGATCGAGCTACACCGCCTTCCTAGAAGACCAAGAGACAAGTGAAGTGCCTAGGAACCGGCAAGTGCTCAAGTGCTCTTCCTATCTATCCTCTGACCAAAGAAAGTCGCATCGAAATAGGCTCTAAGAGATAGACAAGAAGCGAAAGAAAACCAGATTCCTATCTCGGGGTGGCCACTAAGTAGCGGAGGATCCGCTTGACGACTGAAGGTGAGAAATCCTAGGGAAGCTCGAAACCGAAGCGCACGAGACACACGGCAAAGTGTATGTCCGGCGAGAAGAGGTAAGGTACAGCAGGTGCTCTATCATGCTCCTATAGAGCTTCGATCTCTGCTCGAGATCTAAGTCGGGCTCAAGCACGAAGTGGTTGCCATGGGAGTGGAAACAGGCTTACTATCGACCATGGCAAACCGCTGAGCAGTCTCTAGTGTACTTGGATTGGTGAAGAAAGATCCTGAGGGTCTGCTTGATTTGAAAACCAAGAAAAATTCAGTTCACCCATCATGCTCATCTCAAATTCAGAGCTCATGACGGAAGCAAATTCAGAGACCAAAGAATCGAAGACCCACCAAAGATAATGTCATCAACATAAATCTGCACAAGGAGAAAATCGGATGACTTATGCGTTTGATAAACAGGTCTTATCAACGCGCCCATTGAAAACCATTTCCAATCGATAACTCTTGAGGCGTTAGTACCAAGCTCGAGGGGCTGCTTGAGCCCATATAAAGCCTTCGAGAGCTTGTATCGTGATCGGAAACTCAACACAAACAAAGCCGGAGGTTGCGAACAAAAACTTCTTCCTCAATGAAACCGTTCAAGAAAGCACTTGAACATCCATTTGAAAAATCTTGAAGCGGTGTGAAGCCATAAAAGCAAGGAAGATCCGAATGGAATCATGTCGAACAACCGAGCATAGGTCTCATCAAAGTCAATCCCATCGACTGAGTGAAACCTTGTGCCACCAACCTAGCCTTATTTCTCACAACTACCCCATCCTCACTCTGCTTATTTTTAAACACCCATTTAGTACCTATGATATTGGCCTTTCTTTGGGCTTTTCACTAAATCCCAAACCTTGTTTCTCTCAAAATTCTCTAACTCTTCGTGCATGGCATTGACCCAATCAGGTCGCCAAGAGCCCGAGCTATGTCCTTAGGCTCGAGAGAAGAAACGAAGGCAGAGAGAGGAGGGGATCGGTGTGCTCTAGACCTAGTCACACGCTCACCTATAGGTCCTATAATCTGATCAGGAGGGTGACTAGCCTGAACGTGCCTAGGTGCACCCGAGGTGGCCTCTACCTCATGTGAAGCTGAGGCAGGATCAGAGCCACCAAGGGAGGACTCTACAGGGGACACCTCGGAAGAAGAAGTCCTAACAGAGTGGGCTCGAGGAGGTGGAGGTCGGAGGGCTCGGGAGGATCGAGCGGTGGGTCGACTATGGCTTCTACTGTGGAGGAGGTTCATCATCGGGGACCGACGAGCAGTCATCCCGACTCACCTTCTCCTCTACGAAGATAGGCTCAAAGGAAAGATCAGACTGGGAAATGTCTGGCCTAGAACCTGGTCTAGCCTCGTCAAAAGTGACCTCACAAGACTCCACAACCCTCCGTCTAGTTATGTCCCAAACCCTATAGATCCTAGAGGACTTAGTGTACCCCAAGAAAAGACCATCAGAAGAGCGAGACTCGAACTTGTCCAAATTGCCAGATTTTAAAATGAAGCACTTGCAACCAAAGATCCGAAAGTGAGAAACATTGGGCTTGCGCCCATATCGAAGCTCATCTGAGGTCTTGTGCAACAGGCACGGAGAAACACTCTGTTGGAAACATAGCAAGCAGCAGAGACAGCCTCAGCCCAGAAGTGTCGCGGGGTGGAGTACTCATCCAACATCGTCCTGGCCATTTCAACCAGGGTTCTATTCTTTCTCTCTACCACCCCGTTCTGCTGGGCTACATGAGGCGAAGAAAATTGATGCTCAACTCCGAGAAAGTGTGCAAAAAGATCGAAAAAGTATTCTTGAATTCGTGCCATTATCGAGCGAATGGCCCGGTGCACTGAAACTCAACCGCAAGCCTCCTTGAGAGGTTTACGAACAGCTCAAATGTCTCCTCCTTTGAGGCCATGAAGAAGACCGGAGTAGCGAGAAAAATCGTCAACAATAACAAGCACGTACCACTTCCCACCTCTTCGACCTTTCGAGCCGGACCAACAAGATCCATATGCAAGAGCTGTCTGGTGCATCGACCATTACGCATGAGGCGCGTGGATGGGAAGCGGCAACCATCTTGCCATGACGGCAAGGAGCACAAACCAAATCCTCGGAAGAGAAAGCTTGGGCAAACCCGAAAGCAAGTCTCAAGAATCGACACGCACAAGGTGATCAAAACCAATATGTCCAAGGCGCTGTGCCAAAACGAATATCCCGAGAATCGAAGCAAGTAAGCGATGAGGAGCACCAAGCTGAAGAAGTAGGAAAATCAGCTCGGAAAACTTCGGTGAAAGCGGAGATCCGCAAACCAACTCGCCAGAGGGACTCGGACACAAGAACCAGGCGCCCTAAACCTAACCTCGTAGTACGATCAACAAGTCTGCGACACGTAAAGCAGATTATCTGCGGCTTGCGACAAGAGCTACGCCTGAAGTACAAACCGAGGGCTAACTCGACTGAACCGCGAGCTTGGACACGGCCCGACGAAGCGTCCCCGAAGGTGATCTGCTCACCGTCGGGATCTGAGGCTAGGAGGCAAACCATCGTGACTCACCGGTCATGTGGCGACAACAACCGAGTCAACGATCCAAATGGCCTTCCTCCCATTTCACGAACTGAGTCAAGTAAAGAGAAACAGACTCGGCTGAGGACACACTAGTGCGACCTAGGTACCCAAAATCGAGTCACACCCCGTAAGCACCTCTGACTCTCTGAGGAACGAAACTGGGGAACTCTGACCTACGCCTCGTCCGAAAACCTTGGGCCGCCCCAAGTCCGAGAACCACTCTCTGTCGGCCCATCGACACTTTGGGAGGAAACTCACGCCGCTGGTGTCTGCCTCCACCAGAGAAAGAAGGTACACCACGAGGACGGCGGAACTCACGCAACCTAGTCAGTCGAACCCGCTCGAGGAACGACACTCAAACCTAGCCTGGTCTGCAGGGACCTGAAAACTCCTGCTGGGGACGCGTGCGGTGTGTGCTCTAGGTGGCTCTTGCCTCTCCCTAGAGTGACCTGTGGGAACCCAACGAGCCGGTAACAAGTCTCGGCTCGGTGACCGAACTGTGGGCGAAGAACAGTGAACCTAGCCTTGGGTTTTGTTTAGGCTTGGCTTTGGTTTTGGCTTTGGTCGTGGGCGAAGGCTGCAGGAGGTGCAGAACCGTGGCTCGCTAGGGTGCTCTTGCCCTTTCCAGTGATGGTGCTCTGAGAGGAAGCAACCACCGGTCAGAGCAACTCGAGACTCGCAGACCTAAAAGCGGTCTTGGTAGGAACCCTGGAGAAACGACGGCCGCTCCGCCGCTCTCATCAGGACAACTCTGGAAGGGTGACGCTTGATGTGATCAAGCAGTCAAACCCAAGACCTCTACCTGTGATATCTTGGACCGATCCAAGATCAAGTTCAACTTCTTCTTGCCCCCACGAACTTCTCAAGAGTACTTATCGGTATTCACACTCTGATGTAGACGGGGCAAAACTCACACGAGGAAGAGAGGACTCGGGAGACTTATCTGGACACCCACCGGTCCTTACCCTTCAACCTCTGAACCTTATCACTCAAGATAGTGATCTCATTTTGAAAAGCCTTGCAGAGAGACACTCGAGTTTTGCACAGAAATAAGGCGAGACTGGAACCTAAGACTCATGTCCTCTAGCGCTCTACCCATATGTTCATCCAACCCATCACAGCGCAAGCAAGGGGAGCTATCAGCTAGGGAACTCAAATCAGCAATTTTACTCTTGAGTTTTAGGTTCTCTAACCTCAAGGACAAGCACTCATCACAAGCAGGGGCAGACACAAAAGAATCATCATCGAGCTAGTTGGGTCCTTAGGTGAAACATGATCTCTCAGATCCTCAACTAGACCGACATGGTCCTTAGGTGTGTCAAGTGTGTGAGCGAAGGATCGGGGCAGCAACAAGCTCGGCGAAACAAAGAGAAAGTAAAGCACTCTGAGTCTCCTCTAACTCGTCAAGCACACTAAGATGTTTGTCCTTAAGCTCTTCAAGCTCCTTGTTCACACTAGCATGAGTGGTCCTTAGCTTATCCAAATCAGAGAGGGCCTCATCACAGACCCTCCAAGCCTCGATGTCGGCACAAGCATCATTACTAGGCGCAGCCCTAGCATTTTCTAGTTCAGTGAGAGATGTGCTACTTCTAACTTGAGGTCCTTAACCTGCGGTTGGATTGAGCAAGAAAGCCGCCTAATTTGAGAAATCGGCATTCAGGTCATCGAAGTTCTCAAAGCAAGGTACCTCGAGTCGGTGTCGGCGTCGGAAGAGTCGGAGAGGTGGCGGCCATGAAGCACATGCGGCGTAGCCGTCGTCGTCGGCGTCGTCGTCGAGCGTCTGGCCGTCGTCGCTGGCCTCCTCCTCCTCGTCAGCATAAGCCGAGTCCAAGGCGGCAAGCACCTTCTGGAACGGCTTGCGCCTTCGGAAGGAGGGCTTCGGCCGCCAGAGGAAGCAGCCTCCGGCTTGCTGATGCGGCCGGTGATGGTAGTGACGGGCTTCTTGGGTGCCTCCTCTCGCCCCTTGTTCCTCAGATTGGGACACTCGCACGCATGTGGTTGACACCACCACACTTGAAGCATCTCACGGTGCTCCTCCTCCTCTCACTCACTCTCCAAAGCTCTCGAAAATTTCTTGGAGAGGAGGGCAAGACTCTCTTCCGCACAGAGTCCGGATGCTCGTCGAAAGTTCGAGCAAACAAGTTAAAGAGACACCACCCAAGTCTATGGAGGAAGTAGGCGGGTGTGTCACAAGAGCAGTAGAGTCTGGAGTCATCTGAACTGAAAGATGCTCCTCCTCATGGGACTTCAAGTTGGAAAACAAGCCATCCAAAGTAAGTTTGGTAAGGTCGGCGGCTTCACGATAGCCACGACTTTGACCCCCAAATCTTCATGTCAAGCGCAGAAAGCAAGTGACGAGCATTGTCGGCTCCTTCATAGTTGATGCCAGCAGACATAAAGCGCTCAAGATTTTAGTGAACCGCTGAAACAGGCGTTCAGCGATTCACCCGACTTCGAGCGGCGGTTGTATTCCGCTTGTCTTTGGTCTGGCGACGGTCTGAATTTTGACTGTCCCCTCATGGAAACTTTCGAGGGTAGTCCGGACCTCATGAGCCGACTCGAGATGACCAACTCGGTCGTACTCATTCCGCCCCAAGCCTTGGAGCAGAATGTTCGAGCTTTGGCATTCTGCTCGTACTCCTTCTCATTTTCGGGGTAACCTCATCTTCCTTTGGCACCTTGTATGGGTATTTCACCTTCCTCCATACACCAAGTCCTTGTGCCATCAGGTATGAACCCATCCGCATTTTCCAAAAGGAGAAGTCGGAACCATTGAACACTGGCGGTTTGTTTCAGTATTTCTCTTCAGCCATGGTGAGGGCAAAAGGAAAGGTTCAACAGATCCGCAAGAATCACGAAGAATGCAACCTCGCTCTGATACCACTGTGAAACTAACCACGGCGAACAGAGGGGGGGTGAATGAGAGCCTCGAATTTTTTACGGCCGTTTTTTTTCGAATTCACCGGCACCCCAAAATGTGAACAACTTGACAACTATGTGTACCCCTAGTATGAATGAGAGTCATGGAATATGTGAGGATTTTTCACACACAATCCTGGTTGTCAAGTGTCCAAAAGAGAAGAATCAATTCAAACCTTACTTTAAGAAAGGAGATCAAGCCAAATAACCAAAGTGACTTTCAGAAAAACGAAAAGCAGATTTGTTCTCACTTGGAGGAGATGGATGGTGGCTTTCTGGTGCTCATCAAATTTTGGGAATTTTTCTCCCTATTTCTCAATGGGTCGTGCACAACTTTACCAAAAATCATCTCAAAACTCCATGTAGATAAATCATGAAAATTCAAACATCACAAGCTGCTTTCTGGAAAGCAAAAACAGAAACCCCAGAGTTTGTTTCCACTTGGAGCAGAGGGATGGTGGGTTTCTGGTGCTTCTCAATGTTTGGAAATTTTTCTTCCGATTAATCAATAAGTCATGAAGCACTCCACCAGAAATCTCCTCAAAACTCCTTTTACAGAAAATATGAAAAATCAAAAACCACGAGCTGTCAAGAACATCGAGCAGAAAGTTTGGGGCTCGGTTTTCACCTCACTGCTCCCAAACGGTGCAAGAACAGGACTCCAAATTTTTATAGTGAATAGATATATGGGTCACGCACCTTCTCCAACAAGATTCACTCAAAAAGGATGTTTCTAGATTTTTATAAAAATCAAACACTGCCTACTGCTCGAAAAACAAGACAGAAACTTCAAGAACAGACTTGAGCCATCAAAACATATAGAATAGAAAAGGAGGCACGGAGTTTTTCAGGATGGCTCAAGATCGAAACAAGAACACACACAAATCCCACAAGATCATTTCACTCTCACGGTATTTAAATGCTGAATTTAAATGCTGAAAGTAAGTGCAAGAACGATATAAAAACGCTGATCTATTAGCTCATGAGCAGAACTACTGATCGGGGACCCGGAGACCTGACTCCCCACACTCACACAGAGACACAGCTCCTCAACTCACACCTATGTTGGCTGGCTACAAATGGCTCAAGGGACACCCTCCAAGTGAAGCCTTGGGGTCCTATTTATAGCCCAAGCCACACATTTATGAAAAACACCCTGGGGCGGCCGGAAACCCCGAAAACACACTCCGGTCTCTCTCGCACGAATCCTGAAGCATTTCCAACCACCTCCAGCAGCTCCGATGCTCCCAAGACTTCGACGAGATCGTGCACGAGCGGCGTCCAGGTGCGGCGCCAAAAACCTCCACCGCAGACTCGCGCCGTCCTCCAGACCACCGCCGCCAGCCCACTGGCGGTTCTTCAGCGCGCCAATCGCATTGAGACCATTACTGCGTACACGAGAACAACACGAACACTAGAAACAAACCGATCTCCGATCGGGTTACGGTTCATCGAGCATGAAAAACATAATGAGCACGACAGAAATCGACCGACGGACGCCGTCCGTAATCTAGGAGCGATTCGGCCCGGGAACCAGAGGTTCCGTGGACCGTTAAGCATAGCGTCTAAGTGCAAGCTCCAAGCTGCAGGGTTCAAAACTTCGCAAGAATCAAATTTGTAACATGCCAAATCAAAAGTGGATTTGAATTTTGAATTTAAACGAAAACCACCACATGCTCATCACTCATGACTTCACATCTTTGTTCTTGGATGTTTCTCCCTCCCTTAGAGTTCTCTCCGTCCTATCAGATGGTGAACACCAGAAGTGGTTCGTCAGCTCAGCAAGCTCAGCAGAACCCACCGCCTGTTGGTCAGCAACCAGATCAACAAACTCCACCCCTTGCCATCCTGCCACAAGTTGCTCAAGATAACCAGAATTTGCCACCCCCACCACCTTTTCCACCTCAGTTTGATCAGATGATGGCCATGCACCTGCAAGCTTTTCAAGCCATTGCCAATAACCTGAACAACCTTGCTGTCCCAGTTCCCGGTCAACAGCAGCAGCCTCAGTCCAAATTTGGAGAATTCATGAGGACCAGACCCTCAGTTTTTGCTGGATCCCATGAGCCTTTGGTAGCCCTAGATTGGTTGAAGGAGATGGAGAGGAAGTCAGCCATTGCCCAACTTTGCAGGTCACAAGCTGTAGGGTGACGCTGCCATTTGGTGGGAGAACTTCCGTGCCTCCCATCCAAATGCTGAAGCTATAACTTGGGCAGAGTTTTATCAGGCCTTCAAGAACACTCATGTCCCAAAAGGCATAATGGAAATGAAAAGGCGGGAGTTCCACCGTCTTCAACAAGGCAACATGTCCATCACGGAGTACTTGCACAAGTTCAATCATCTTGCTCGTTATGCAAGCACAGAAGTGGCTGAAGAAGCTGATAAGATTTGGAAGTTCATTGAGGGCATGGACCCGGATATCAAAGCACTCCTTGCTTCCAACGATTATGCCTCATTTCAGCAGATGGTCAATAAAGCCCTGGTGCAAGAGGACATTCAAAAGCAGCGCAACGAGAAGCGCAAGAGGAAGATGGCACATCTTCAGCAAGGGTCTAGTAGCTCAAGGCCTCGTTTCTCACAGTACCAGCCAAACAGGCCACCACCGCAGAATGTTCCAAGAACCCTAGCACCCCAGCAGCGTCAAGTGCCCTAGACACCTCGTCAGGCACCGGCCAGCTAGACGCCGCAGAACAACAACAGTAACCCTGGAGTTCAATGCTTTACCTGTCACCAGTGGGGGCACTATGCCAGTAGATGCCCACAGAAGAAGCCAGTGGCGCCAGTTCCATTCAACTTAGGATCGGCCGCCCGTACTCCTGCTTCAGGTCGAGGTCGCGGAGCACCCTAGACTCCAAAAACCCCAACTCCTGGAAAAGGCCAGGTCAATCATGTCACTGCTGAGGAGGCGCATCAGGCTCCAGACATGGTACTGGGTAAGTTTCTTGTAAATTCAGTACCATCAACTGTCTTATTTGATTCCGGTGCATCCCTTTCATTTATTTCAAAGAGTTTTGTGGAATCAAATAACTGGAATATAACCAGTCTTAAGACTCCCATGATTATTCAATCACCGGGACGTTCTATGAGGACCAATAAAGTATGTCCTCGTTTGGAAATAGAAGTAAATGGAGTAAAGTTCCTAGCGAACCTTATTGTTTTGGAATCCCAAGGGATAGAAGTGATTCTAGGCATGGATTGGCTAACCAAGTATGAAGGTCAGATTGATTGTGCCAACCGTGCCATTTCCTTGGTTAATGGTGAAGGAGTATCAGTCAAGTTCAAATCTGATCTTGCAGCCAGAGCTTCAAGCACCTTGAACAAGTTAACTGGAATAGTGTTGGATTCTGTCCCTATTGCAAAGGAGTTTCAAGATGTGTTTCCAGATGATTTACTAGGCATGCCACCGGATAGGGACATCGAGTTCATCATTGAGTTAGTTCCTGGTACGACACCAATTGCCCAGAGACCCTACCGGTTGTCTGCTAATCTTCTAGCAGAAATGAAGAAGCAATTGGAAGAGTTGGAAACCAAAGGATTTATCCGTCCTAGTTCATCACCGTGGGGAGCCCCAGTGATTTTTCTAAAGAAGGACAAGACATTGAGGATGTGTGTGGATTATAGGTCCTTGAATGAAGTGACCATTAAGGACAGGTACCCTTTGCCTCGGATTGATGATTTGTTCAATCAACTTAAGGGAGCTTGTGTATTTTCTAAAATTGACTTGAGGTCAGGGTACCATCAGATAAAGATAAGAAAAGAAGATATACCTAAGACAGCCTTCACAACTCGTTATAGTGCATTGAGTTCTGATAATGTTCTTTGGACTGACCAATGCCCCTGCCTACTTTATGAACTTGATGAATAAAGTATTCATGGAGTATTTGGATAAGTTTGTGGTTGTTTTTATTGATGACATCCTGATATACTCTCGGAGTGAAGAAGAGCATGAGGAACACTTGAGACTAGTGCTAGAGAAGCTTCGAGAACATCAGCTCTACGCCAAGTTTAGCAAGTGTGAATTTTGGTTGAAAGAAGTTGCATTCCTAGGTCATGTTGTTTCAGCCAGTGGAGTTGCTGTGGACCAGTGGCGTAGCCAGGATTTTAGATTTGGTTGGGCCGATGTTTAGAAAACTATAGAACTTACTTATGATCATCCCACGATCTATCTGGCCATGCCCTTCTTTCACAATCTTGATGCTTTTATTAATTACTCCACTTATCTACACCGATGGCAACACAAGATGCTGACATCTTCTTCAGCTGCTAGCTAGCTAGAAGTTTGCTCCGTTCGAGCTGTTGACCATGGAGGCGTCGACCAGCAAGCTCGAGTCCCCTATCCCAAAATCTAGGTAGTCGAGCAGCCAGTCCGTCGAGCCGACGTCCCACAGCGGCAGCGGCGGCGATGCAGCTGAACTTGTCGACCTCGTTGCCCGCCTCCGCGAAGTTGAGCCACGGCTCATCGCCGGCTGGCAGGTCCTCCAACAGCCACTTCACCAGCGGGTCTTGGTCATGGCTGCTGCTACTACTGCCGGCGGTGTTCGTGCTCGACTGCCGCGGGCTGGAGTCGCCGGCCGACACGTCCCTCATGGCGTCGTCCTGCTGCTGCTTGGCTGCCTCGCCGGACTTGGATTCGGCCGTGACGGTGGACTGCGAGTCTGCGACGTGGTGGCCGGGCTCGCCTGCTGCTGCTGCCGCTTCCGGTCGAGGGGCACGCCGTGCAGCCTGAAGCCCGTGCGTAGCGTGTGATTTTTTGTTTGGGCCGGCAAAATTTAAGTTGGGCCACGGCACAATGGGCACAACCTGTAGCTCCGCCCCTGCTGTGGACACCAGGAAAGTCCAAGATGTTTTGGATTGGCCACCTCACAAGATAGTGATTAAGGTTCGAGGTTTCCTTGCTATGGCAGGATACTATCAGAGGTTTATTGAAGATTTTTCTCAGATAGCCAAGCCGCTTACCTAATTATTGAAGAAAGACCATAAGTTTGTTTGGACGCTAGCTTATGAGAGCAGTTTTCAAGAGCTCAAAAAGCAGCTGACGACAACCCCAGTGTTGACATTGCCAGATGTTCATAAAGAATTTGAAGTTTATTGTGATGCTTCCAAGCTAGAACTTGGATGTGTATTGATGCAGGAAGGAAAAGTTGTAGCGTATGCATCAAGACAGCTGAAGCCCCATGAGGTCAATTATCCAACGCATGATTTGGAATTAGCTGCTGTGGTTCATTCCTTGAAAATTTGGAGACATTATTTGATCGGGAATAGAACAGAGATTTATATCGATCACAAAAGTCTGAAGTACATATTCACTCAATCAGATTTAAATATGAGACAAAGAAGGTGGTTGGAATTGACAAAGGACTATGATGTTGGAATACATTATCACACGGGCAAGGCAAATGTTGTAGCAGATGCTCTAAGCCGAAAAAGTTACAGCAGCAATCAGTTGTTGTTGGAGAATCAGCCAGCTCTGCATGAAGAGTTTGAGAAATTGAATTTGGAGTTGGTAGAACAAGGTTGTGTCAACATGTTAGAATTGCAACCTACTTTGCCAAGTCATATTCGAGCAGCTCAGCAGGAAGACAAAGAGGTCTTAGAGATAAAGGAAAGGTTAAGTAAGGGAAAAGCTCCCGGATTTTCAGTAGATCCTGAAGGAGTTCTCTGGTTTGGAAAGAGGATCTTTGTCCCAAACAAGAAAGAACTGAAAGAGATTATTTTGAAGGAAGCTCATGACACCAAGTTGTCCATGCACTCAGGATGTACCAAGATGTACTCGGATCTCAACGGATCTTATTGGTGGACAGGCATGAAACGTGATATTGCAGAGTTTGTAGCCCTGTGTGACACTTGCCAGCCAGTCAAGGCAGAGCAACAAAGACCCGCAGGACTACTACAACCTCTAAGAGTTCCTGAATGGAAATGGGAGGAAATTGCAATGGACTTCATTGTTGGTCCGCTGAGAACGCAATCGGGCCACGATTCTATTTGAGTAATTGTGGACTGATTCACCAAGTCCGCACACTTTATTCCAGTGAAGATAACTTATTCCGGAGATAAATTGGCAGAGCTTTACCTAGTGAGAATAGTTTGTCTCCACGGAGTTCCAAAGAAGATTGTGTCTGATAGAGGAACCCAGTTTACCTCTAAGTTTTGGGAAAAGTTGCATAGTTTGTTGGGGACCAATTTGAACTTCAGTTCGGCATATCATTCGCAAACAGACGGCCAGATTGAAAGAGTGAACCAAGTTCTGGAAGACATGCTTCGAGCTTGTGCTCTTGTTAATGCCAAAAATTGGGACAAGCATTTGCCGTATGCAGAGTTTTCATATAACAATAGCTATCAGGCCAGTCTGCAGATGTCACCGTTTCAGGCCTTGTATGGTCGGAAGTGCAAAACACCTCTCTACTGGAACGAGACTGGTGAAAGTATGGTTTTTGGACCAGATCTCCTAAAGGAAGCTGACGAACAAATCCGAATAATTCAACAGAGGCTGAAGATAGCCCAATCGCGACAAAAGAGTTATGCTGATCACCGCCGCAGGGACCTAACTTTTGCAGAAGGAGATTTTGTGTGCTTGAAGGTTTCACCAATGAAGGTTGTGCGACGTTTCCGAGTCAGTGGAAAGTTGGCACCTCGTTATATCGGACCTTTCAAGGTTTTGGCCAGAAGAGGAGAAGTAGGCTACCAGTTGGAACTACCTGCGCAGCTGTCAGATGTTCATGATGTCTTCCATGTCTCTCAGCTGAGAAAGTGTTTAAGAGTGCCAGAGGAACAGATGCCATTGGAGCAGCTAGAGTTGCAGCAAGATCTGTCTTACAAGGAGTACCCGGTTAAGATTTTGGATGAAGCTGCTCGTCAAACCCGGAACCGAGTGATCAAGTTATGCAAAGTTCAGTGGAGCAATCATTCTGAGGAAGAGACAACTTGGGAGCGTAAAGAGGATTTAAGGGCAGAGTTCCCAGACCTGTTTCCCGGATCTTCAGAATCTCAAGGACGAGATTCCTCTTAAGGGGAGGTTTGTAACATCCTCATTTTCAAAAATAAAAAATTCATGTGCATCATACATTGCATACAATAAAATTCTTTTTAAATAAAATAATTTTCAATAAAATGAGTATGTTACTTGTTAAATAAAAACTTTAAAAATTAATTGAGTTGTTTTGCAAATATTTTATAAAATAATTAAAGTGTTGTATTAGAATTTCAAAAATGAGAAAATAAAATTTTATTTGAACCTTGTTTTCAAAAGAGAAAATCAGAAATAAAAATATTTTTAAACCCTCCCCTAACTCCTGACCCCACCTGTCATTCCCTCTTCCCTTCTCTCTCTCTTTTCCTCCTTTCTCTTCCACTCTCTCTCTCTGTTTCTTTCCCACGTAGAAAACCCCTCCAACTCCATTCACTCCTAACTCCCCTCCCATTCACTTCTAACCCCTCTCATTCACTCCCTAACCCCCATTGTGTTAACTTGGCTTTAATTCTCCCTAATGGGGGCATTAACATGCCAGGAAAACCTCCCCTCATCTCCCTGCTCTCTCTCAGAAATCCCCAACCCGAGCTCCCTTCCTCCTCCTTCCCTCATTTCAATTTTCTTTGATTCGGCCTTAAGTAAGTCTCCATTTTTGAAACTGTTCCACGACGTCCTAGATTTGTCTCTCACGGTTCCATTTTGCCCAGGAACTTGTCGATCCAACGTTCGTAGCTCCGGGAATTGCTTGCCGAAGACCTCGCCGGAGTTTTCCCTTTTCCTCGAATATGGCACTGTTCCACTGAGGTCCTCCTCTTCCCTTTTAGTTCCTATGCTTTCTCCGATCGAGCACATGTATTGGGGTCCGCGCCTTGCCTGGCCGCCGCCACTGCCCGCCCAAGCTTCTTGGGCAGCAGCATCTGCGAGCTGGGCCGCCCCACGCCTTTGGGCCATCGCGCGCTCCGCTCTCTAAGGCGAGCGAGCTGCGTGGCTGGGCTGCTGAGCTTCCCTGCGAAGCCGCCACGTTGCCGCCGCCAGCTTAGGCCACCGCCCGCCTCATGCGTGGAGTCGCCGCTTCGGCGCCTCATGGCTGAGCCTCCTTCTGCGTCTGCGCTTAACGCCGCCTTGTATCCTCGCCGCTGCGGTCTTTGAGCCACTGCTGCCGCTGCCCATGCCGCCTCCTTGCAGACCCACGCTGCCACCGATCGGGCCGCTTCTCTAGGTCGAGCCCATCGGCCAGCTTCTATTTTTTTCTATTTTTCTTATACAGTAAAATTGCTAAATTTGTATCTTTAATTATATAAGTCCAAAAATCACCAAATAAATTTCGTGATGTTCATAAAAATGAGTTCATCTATTCTGTAATTTTGCATGAATAATTAAGAATATTTAAATTTCTGCTTAATTGGTAAAGTTATAAAATGTTTAATATGGTATTTAGATAAATCTAGTTTCAACAAAATTGCAAAATAAATTTAGTTTTGACTAGAGGATATAATTTATCATTTTGAGTTATTTTTGCATAAGCATAAGCATACATGTCATTTCATGTCTTATTTGGAGCATTTGTGTTTATTGTGGTTATTTCCTCTGTTAGGATCTAGCGACGATAGTTTTGTGATCAACCCTCCAGTAGACCACCAAGGCTGTGCTGATCAAGGCAAGCGCGGAACCTCGTACCCATGTTTATAAAATGACTTTGTTAGATGTTTAGATTGCATGCTATGTTGAAACTTAAAATTGCTAATTGATTTGTTGGTTAGCTAAAATCCCCCAAATAAAGATGCCATTCTAAAATCATTCCTTGCTGCCCTTGGTTATTATAATAACATTAAAATAATGCCAACACCCTTGAATTAGGTTTTGATCATATTAGCTATGCTTAGTTGCAATCATATTAAATTGGATACATGATGATAATATCAAATGCTTGTTTAACGTGGATTTTATAGGACAGTTGGTACTGTCATGTTTGCAAATGGGCATAGTGAGATAGTGGGTGCTATCGGGTAAAAATGTTTTATAAAACCTCATCGGGGTGGATGGTTACAAGGTTGGTGCAGCAAGCACGAGACTTGAGCCCAGTGTGGGAACCACCCTGGTCCTTAAGGACTGATTCCTTGAGGTAGACGAGCTAAGTACAACAGTGCGACAATGTGTGTCTATATGGGCGGGCCCTGGTTGAGTATCCTTCGGACTCTTAGCTTTGGCATTCCAGTCGGTGGAGTAGACAATCGGTGTTATTCTATCGGCGCAAGAGGGCATTGCAGTGGAAACCTTAGCGGGAATGCCTTAACTAGGAGGATGTTGGAGAAAGGCCCTGTGGTGATCTTTTTCCTTAAGGGCACCCTAGGAAGAACCACATCGCATGGGTAAAGCGTGCAACCTCTGCAGAGTGTACAACTATCATCATAGCCGTGCCCACAGTCAAGGGCGGACGACGGGGAGTTGCCTCATGGTACTTCTTATCTATTTGTTTTCAAAATGGTGTTTTAAAGGAAAACCACGATCGCAATCGTGTTTTGTTTTCTCTCCTCACAGTGGGTGCTGTGAGCGATGAGGGTGCTGCACGGTGAGTGCCGTGAGTAGCCAGGTTGGGCAAAACCGGTTGAGGCCGGAATGTCAAATAAAACAATTCAAATATTTGTTTTTCCCTCAACACTTTTCAAACCGTTTTATAAAATCTTAGGCAAACTTGCAAAACTGGCTTTATGCAAAAGAACCCTATCCTTCCCTTGTAAACCTTAGATGCATTTAGTCAGCCTTGCTTGTTAAGTATAATGTATACTCACCCTCGTCTTTTTATGCGGGGCTGGATCAGCACTAGCCCTACCCCGATGAGGAGATGTACCATGACGAGGACTTCGCCGAAGGAATCCAGGATGAAGACTACCCCGAAGCCTAGGAGCGTGTCCCTACAGTTCTGCCTGTGGAGTTGGATTTTATTTTGTTGAAGTTTAAACAATGTTATTATGAGTTTTCGCTAGTGTTTGTAAGGCCTTGGTGCCAAACTATTGTAATAATGGCTGTGTTGGCTGCACTTCGATGTATTTGTTTTAAGCGTGAGATAGTTATGATTCAACCTGTTCTACTGTGTGTACTAGCTACTTGATCCAGGGACTAGTACAGGTAAAAGCAAGCAGGGATTCGACTCCGTTCTGCGAGTCCCGACAATGGTGGAGGAGGGCAGCGAAGGTGCCATCCCGGCGGGTCGACGTCGCGGTGCCGTGGCGGCGTGAGGAAGCGGCGCTACAGTGGTCGGAGAGCTGGAAGAAAGTGGGGGCGCAGGAAAGCACTTTGGCAGTGAAAACGAAAGGAGGTGTGTGTGTACGGTTGCAAATCGCGCCTATTTGTAGTTTTGGCGTAGGGCGTTCCAGTTGCCCCGCGTAGGGAGGTGATGGGACACGCCACCCTCGATCCCCTCGCGCTGCGGCAATTCCCAAGAAGTCATGGCCGAAATGGAAAGGACTAGTACGGTTGCTCATGTGTGGTGGGCCTGTCCAGGATCGTGTCAGGGCCAGAGTAAACGTTTCAAATTCTCAAGGGGTCGATGTGCGTTCCAGGACGGGCTTGGGGGCTACTGACGGTGTACTTCACACTAGGGTGTCCTCTCCATCGCTGTCATGTGGAGCCGCGAGCACAGGAATTAGAGAGGAAGGACTTTACCAGCGAAACGGTCTTGTCGCATGGTGAGCAGGCGGGCGATCAGGTCCTAGCGCTAGGCAACCAGGGCACGTGGCTGTCCAGCGAGCAGGCGAGCGATCAGGCCCCGGCGCTGGGCGACCCAGGCGCATGTCCGCTCGGCGAGCAAGTGGGCGACCAGGCCCCGGCGCTAGAGCAAACGACCAGGAAATGTTGCTGACTGACAGAACCGGAGGGCGCTTGTGCCCTACTGTCAGTTGGCCTCGGTCGCACTCGACGAAGAAGAAGGGAAGGCTTCCCCTCGAAGTCCTCTCCCGGATCGCACCAAATCGAGGCCATTAAATGCAAATGACCAGGCTTGGCCAGGCGCATGACCCCTCCGACGGCATGATTACCTGTCCCTACAATTGCTCCTGTTCCGTCTGCACTGCTCGAGGCAATACGAAGAGACGCACATGTCAGGCGTCCTACCTGTCACGTCCAAGTTGTCCCTCGGACAAGGCGGGGCGCCGGCAGGCGGCGGTACAGACGAAGAAACCAAAGAAGGATAGTGGCTGCAGTGACCAGTGTTATTAATGTAATGTTCCCTCTCCACTTGCCTGAGCCAGCCCGGAGTATATAAGGGGAGTTCATGCGCATGGAGAAGGAGGATCCAATTTCTGGAAAAGTTTCCAACAAGCAACAAGAGCTCAGACAGGAGTAGGGCTATTACCCATCTCAGGGGCCCGACCCTGGGTAATCCCTGCGTGTTCTAGGGCATTCGGATCCAATCCATCGGCGGGAGAGGTGACGCATTCTAGTTGCAAAAACCCCCCTCTATCGAACACCGGACTAACCCCACGAACAAATCTACCGGCTGAAATACACCGACAGTAGCACACTTCAAAATTCGTGAAGTGTTTCTCGAACTTTCTTACTTCTGCCAGGTATCGCGCCATTCAGTAATCGCAACACTGAAACTCCTTGTTTACCTGGCAGACGACCAACTGCGAATCCCCTTTCGGTATTAGTCGTTTTATGCCGAGCACAGTGCATGCTCGCAGGCCGGCTAAGAGGCCTTCATACTCCGCAGCATTGTTTATTGCGGGAAAATGAAGCTGCACCATGTGCTGAATTTGCTCTCCTTGGGGGGGAACGAGAACGAATCCGCATCCTGATCGCTCGAACTGGTGCGACCCATCAGAGAACATGGTCCAGTGCGTTTCCTGGCTTGAAGGCTCGGGCGAGGTTCCGCAAGGATCAGCAGGCCCAGTCCATTCAGCCAGGAAGTCAGCCATGACCTACGACTTGATCATTGTGTGTGAGACGAACTTGATATCGAACTCACCAAGCTCGACTGCCCACTTAGCGACACGCCCATTCATGTCAGGATTTCTAATGATATCCCTTAGCGGGAAACTTGTTAGGACCGTAACTTAATAGGCTTGAAAATAGTGATGCAACTTTCGTGAGACCATGAGCAAGGCATACAGAAGCTTTTGGACCTCAGGGTATCGCTCCTTAGATCCATGTAGCACCTCGCTTATGTAGTAGATGGGTTGTTGTTTGCCTTCATGTTCAACTGCTAGTACAGCGCTCACAGCCTACGGGGCACCTGCCAGGTAGAGGAGTAGGGCCTCCCCGAGCCTTGGCATAGCTAAGATAGGTGGCGTGCACAGGTAATGCTTTAACTTGTTAAAAGCGGCTTCGGCCTCCTCTAACAACTCGAAACCATCGTGCTTGCACAGGATTTTGTAGAACGGTGCACTGCGTTCGCTGAGACGAGATATGAATCTCCTGAGAGCCGCCATTCACCTGGTTAGGGCTTGCACCTTCTTGGTGCAGGTCGGCAACCATATATTCCCGATGGCTTCGATTTTTTCGGGGTTAGCCCCTATGTTTGCCTTACCTATCATATAGCCGAGCAACATCCCAAACCGAACACCGAAAACACACTTTTCAAGATTCAACTTGAGTTGATGTCTCCTAAGGTTAGCGAATGTTTCCTGAAGGTCGGTTACATGATCCCGTGGGACTTTGCTCTTTACAACAATGTTATCTACGTAAACATCTACATTGCGTCCTATCTGATCAGGGACCGTCTTCTGCATTAACCGCTGGAATGTGGCTCCCGAGTTCTTCAGAACAAACGACATGGTCGTGTAGCAGAAGGTACCAAAAGGTGTCATGAAGGCTGTCTTCTCTTCGTCATTCCTAGCCAGCGTGATCTGGTGGTAGCCTGAATAAGCGTCCAAGAAGCTCATGAGCGCCAAGTCCGCCGTTGCGTCGGCCAACTGGTCTATGCGCGGCAGGGGAAATTATCTTTGGGGCAGGCGGCGTTGAGGTCATGATGGTCGACGCACATTCACTATTTTCGCCTTTTTTTCTTGACGACGACTGGGTTAGCGAGCCAGCTAGAGTGTTCGACTTCCGGGATGAAGCCAGCTTGAAGGAGCTTGCCAAGTTACTCCTGGATGATGTCAGCTTTCCACTTAGGAAATCGTCGTAAGGCCTGTTGAACAGGCTTCTTATCAGGCTGAACGGCTAGCCTGCGCTCGATCACCTCCCTTGGGAACCCGGGCATGTCGGACGGTTCCCACGCGAACATGTATGGGTTAGCCCAGAGGAAGGTAATGAACTCGTGTTCCTATTTGGACTTGAGGTTAGCCCCCACGTGGACGACCTTAGCAGGGTCGTCGTCGGTGAGAGGGACTGCTTTGGTGGGCTCCTGCGGCTGCAGGGCCACCTTGGGGCGGGACGACGGTCATTCGCCCTTGGCCGGGCCGCGCTTGGGGAGTTGTCCGACCATTGCCAGGGCACTTTCGTCACAAGCCATTGCAGCCTTGTGACTGCCCTTGATCGTGATGACCCCGTGAGGGGCCGGTATCTTAAGGCAGTGGTATGCATGATGGGTGACCGCCATGAACTTCGATAAGGCGGGGCGACCCAAGATGGCATTGTATGGCAGCCCAGAGTCCACCACCTTGAAGGTGACGTACTTCATTCGAAAATTCTGGGGGGCCCTGAATCACAGGCAGGACAATCTACCCGATCTGTTGTAGGGACGACCCTAGGAAAATGCCATGGAAAGGGATGGCAATGACCTTGATTTTAGATCGCGGGACCTGCATCTGATCCAGGACCTAGGCTGTGATGATGTCGAGGGAGCTCCCGCAATCAACCATCACGCGATCAACTCGCGTGTTGCTGATGGTAGGACAGAGTACCAGCGGTAGCCGCTGAGGCTTTGTCATTCCGAGGGGACAGTCATCCCTAGAGAAGGTGATGGTTTGGCTGGACCACTGCATGGGTATGTCATCGGGCTTACCCCTTTCGAGGTGGTAGACTTCTCGGGCGGCGGCCGGATGGGCCCCCGAAGATCACGGCAACGTGTCCGCGAGCCTCCTGGAAGGTGTTGCCATTGCCGCCTGCGGGCGCCTGGTCATCCGGTATCCTGTTGACCGGGAGCTCGGGCATAAGGCCATGTCGGCGTAAAATCCTCGGCCGTCTTGCCCGTCCCGCAATTACGCAGTCATGGCCGTAGTCTTTGGTGGAAGCGGCGATAGCGGTTGTTGAGGTTCGCCCCTAGGCCTGTCGAGGCCAAGGCTGGCGACCTTGCTCCTGCCTCTGGCCCACGCCATGGCAGTTTCCGCCGCCTGCCGGCTGAGCTGGCCTAGGAGGCGGCCGCTCGAGGGGAGCGGGCCTCTCGGACTCCACTGCCGCGACGTAGTTCGGGGCAGCGAGCTCCTTCTTCTTCTTCTTCTTGGCGTCACCCTTCCTGGAGTTTGCTCCAGCTCGAGCCGCCGCCTTCTCCTCCGCTCTCCCTCTCTTACACTCCACCTTCTCGGAGGCGTTGATGTATCCCTCCGCAGCGCGAAATAGGTCGGCTGCGGTGTGGACTGGGTGGAGCTCACGGTCCTCCATTAAGCGGGTATTCCGCACCCCCTCCTTGAAGGCCTCGACAATGGCCTCATCAGAGATCGACGGAATGGTGTTGTGCACCTGAACGAAACTATGGACATAGTCCTGCAAGCCCTCCCCTGTTTTCTGGACCACAAGCTTGAGGTCCTAGGGCTTTCCAAGGCACGCGTAGCACCCATGGAATTTCGCCCGAAGTGCTTCCTGCGGCTGTTCCTAGCTATGTATGGAGCCGCTATGTATGGAGCCCCGGCACTGGTTGAAGAGCCAGGTCCGGGCCATTCCCTCCAGGATGGTAGGAAAGTAGTTGACCATAACGGCCTCATTACCGCTAGTGCCAAAATGGCGGTAGTATACACGGCGAGGTACTCGTCGGTGTTCTTGCTCCTGTCGAACTTCTCGATGCTCTCGGGCTTGAACTTCTGGGGCCAAGGAGCCTCGCGCAAGACTCAATAGAAGGCCTGGCACCCCGGGGCAGCTCCGTTGTTGCCAGTAGGAGGCCTTCCACCTGGAAGTAGTCCAAGGCAGGAAAAGACTGAAGAGCGCCGTCCGCTATAGATGTGGAAGCCTGTTGGTGCGACCGAACGCTCTGGCCGCGCCGTCTTGAGGTGCCACTGGTGCGTGAAGGGGCCTGGAGGTGCTCGCCTAGATCTTCGGGGAGCTCCTCGAGGCCATCTGTAACGGCAGCCCCTAGATCGGCCATCGTAAATCCACGCGGATCTTTCTCTAGGTCACGCATGATCTGCGCAATCACCCAAACCCGCTGCTGGCTACGCAGGACGGGGTTGGCGACAGTAGTGATCGGCGAGGGCGCGCACGCGGCACGAGCGGTGGGCATCGGGCCGGTGGGCCTATGACGGATATCTGCCAAGGTCAGCCCGACTGACCCAGCGAAGAGACTTCGTGCGGTTTCGCGCCGGTGGTGCTCTCGCCCAGGTCGGCGCGTGGCTGGTACGGAGTCCTTTCACCCGACGCCGCGAAGACGTGGCATGAGGCAGGCTCTCGCGAAGGGGACATGCTAGTATCACCCACGGAGGTGGTGCCAAAGCACCTTCGATTGCCATAGGCATACTCCGGTCTGCTCCCGGCTCCGATGGGCCGGGGCGTTAGTTGTACGCGTAGGACCAGTCCTCCTCTTCGAACGGGACCACAAACGTGGGCGGGCCATCTGGCTGAGGCCACAGTGGAGGCGCCTCCAGTCCCTCCATGAGGGTCTCAATAATGTGAGTCAGTGAGGCACCGCCCTGGCTGGGCAATGTGGGGGAGCGAACAGCTGCTCCCGAGATGGGTGGTGCTTCTACCTCCATCTCATCGGCCTGGGTCTCGGCGAGGAAACCGGCTTGCCATCTCTTGTACGACTCGTCGATGTCGTCAAGATCGTCATGGTCATCGAAGTTCAGGTCCAAGCTGTCGTTGTCATCATCGTATGACAACAGAGCCATCCTCGACTTGATCGAGAGGAGAAGACAGCAATCAGGCCCCACGGTGGGCGCCAGCTGTTGGCGTATGGGAGGTGAACCTCCGCAGGCTGATATGCAAAGGGGAAGAAGGATGCCAGACCCTAGAGTGGCCCTGCCCCCTCGACCGAAGCCTGGTCATGTCGAGGGAAGATGGTGAGTGGTGATGTTGGTGACACCGGATGGTGACGCGGGTGTTTTTATCCTGGTTTGGGCCTCCACTGCTAGATAACAACCCTACGTCCAGTCCTCATTTAGTATCAGGCATAAATGAGTACAAAGGGGTGAGGCCGAGCTTTGGGAAGCTCGGGCTTGAGTACAATAAGTGCTCAAGGAATTATGTGTGTTCCTAAAGTGACTAAACGCGAAGAACTATCACCTAGAACTAGGAATCCTACGCAGGTGCAGGTGCTCGTGTTCTATGGTGGCTAGGGGTTATTGCTCCGCTTGTATCTCTCTCTCTTCTTGTTTGTGGCCTGTGCCCTTCTTTTATAGGCGGTCTCCGGCCACTGTAGTCTAACTTCGGTTCGGTGTGGAGCACCGCATTATCGTCTGGTCATTGGTCGTGTTCTTCCGTCTTGCCGGGTTGTGGTGTGGCTGATCTTCAGAGTCTGCTGGTTATTAGGTATGCTCTCCCAACTGCTGGGCTCAATGTTCAGACTGCTAAGCAGCAATACGTGTCTATCTCCTAAGGGGTGAACAGGCAAGCTGACCGTTGACATGACCGGCCACCAACCCACCAGTGGCTGTGGTAGGCGCGCATTGGTACTATGGCTGCATTTAACTTCATGGTGACGTCAGGGGCCTGGCGTCCTGCGCACGCGCACAAGATGATCTGCGTTGGGGCCTAAGCCCGTCCGAGCTTTAGAAGCTTCGGCGGTTAAAGCTTGGCGCCGAGGTAGGAAAGCTCGGATGCGAGCTTACCAAGCTCAGGCGCGAGCTTACAAAGCTCACGCGGGCCTTCCTTGGGCCGAAGGCAAGTAAATGAGACGTATCCCCATGGGCCGTGTACTTTCCCCAACACTACTGGAGGCTCGTTCGGACCCTACCCAGCCTCGCCTAAGAGGTTGAGGTTAGGGCATACAACTCTCTGCCTGACGCCGTGGCACACCGAGTCATGACGGTGGTGCCTTGAGACCAGTTGGACTTTGCCATTAGCGAAGTCGCTATGTTGGCTCTTCGGGAGCTCTAGGAGGAGTATGCTCATGACCTGATCGATGGGCCCTTCGCTCATCTACTAGATGTTCCACAACATTTGCTCCCCAGCCTAGGTGAGGCCGAGCACGAGGAGGACCAGACGCTCCTACGTTTGGTCCACTTGCATCGTGGAACTAGCCACACCAGACATGATGCTTTGGAGGAGATACAGCTCCTCCGCTCTTCCTTGAGGGATGTGGATAACCGTGCCCGCAACTCCCACCGTCAGGCCTAGCACCTCTCCCGACGCCTATAGTTCTGTCGAGAGGAGAGGGACGAGGCCCTCGCCGAGCTGGACCGACTTGCTCCTGTTGGGTAACGGGTACTCTATGCTAGCACAAATAGAAAATTTTCTACCGCAAACACCCAAGATCACATGCAAGTAGGGATTGCAGATCGTTACCCTTGATGCTTAGAGGCAACAGAAGCAGAGTCACGTGCGTCGAGGAAGTAGTTGTACACACCGAAGACCTCCTCCTCGCTGGTCGTCAAACGTCCCCGAGTAGCATCGAGCAGCACGTGGTCGTAGCCGAGCATCGTGAGGTGGTCGTTGTCGTCGTCATCGGAGGTTCCACCGATCGACGCGTCCACGTGCGGCAGCGCCTCTAATGATATCCACACGTTCGGGGAAGGAACACTGTGCGGGGTGTTCTAGCACCTCACAACACGGCTAGGGTTTCGGGGGAGCGGGAGGGGCGTGGCGGCTAGGGCTTGGTGAGAGCTTGTCTGCCTATCATGCGCGTCGTCCCAAGCCTCCCCTTTTATGGGTGTGCTAGTGGGCTCTAGTCGAGGCCCACTAGGACTCCAATTCCTGCGCGAATCGTATCCGCGCGCAAACCCTTCTTCTAATAGATCAAATCCACTAGATAAGTTCCAACCTATTAAGTGTGTGACCCGTTAGGTTCATGTGCAAGTCGGTCATGAATCAGAAAAGTTTCTTTCCAATCCACAGATCAATAGTGGTACCTAGCAGTACATATTGACTCCCGAATGCACAGAATGATCTCATCGGCTGAACCCTGATACACTCAACATACCAATCCTTTTGCCACACGATACCAGTCAAGCTCAAGATGAGATACGTGCCACCCTTGTGATAGCTCGACCATTCATTCGTCAATGTGATGGATATAAATATCATGATTAACTCTTTAATCATATGAGCATGACCGTATGCTTTCCTTATCCATCCACGCTGAGGGGCCTAGAGATATCTCTCCCATTATCGAGAAGGGCAAATTCCATCTTGATCAATCACATCCCTATGCTATGCTTCGCAGTATACCTAGTAGTTATCTTTATAACTATCCTGTTATGGTGTAGCGTTTGATAACACCAAAGTATACGACTCCACAAGATAGGTCTCCATGATGATCTTTGGTTTAAGGACAATATAGGTGTACCATTCGAGATTATACGCTGATGGCACTTTGTAGATAACAATCTCAGCAACGTCTCGAAGTAGGTCTATCCAACCACCCATGTTCTCTAACATGTGTCCACATTGTTGATTTGATGTCTCCATATCTATGGTATGTGAAACAATACCATCAATCTATACATATGCTGATCAAATCATTACCGCTCCTCACAATATCACAATATGGACCAGGGATCGTTTAGACCAATATCACAATAAGAATGTGTCTCACAGCCAAATCGTATTTGATGAACAAAGTCATGACATTAATTCATGGAACCGATATGCAATGTTATCATAGGTACATACACAAAGACGTTATGCAATCATCATATAATTGCCTCTAGGGAATATTCCCTCCAGCTCCCGCTTGCCACCCTCGTGCTAGGATGGACCACCCTGGTCCACTCCTAGGACCGCTACCTCCACATCCACACAGGGCACACACCCGCGTCACCCCATGGAAGAGGTACCTTCCACCCAAGGCTTTGGTGGGGATTCCCCAGCACGACCCTCCCCTAGAGGCCCCGCAGCCTTTAGCATCTTCCAGCAGTTCCTCTAATGCCACTCCTCCGGCGTTATCTTTGGAGGACTACCTTCGGGCTCCGGGGAGATATGCCGCGAACCGCCCACCCAACACCTACTCCCGCCACTCCTGTTAGTGTGTAGGAATAGTGTGCTGCTTTTCTTGTCTAGCTCGGTCTATAGGAGGTAGAAGTAGTAGCTGTAGATGTAGCTTAGGAGTAGTCTACACACAGCCTAGTCGCTATTTCTTTTGTTTTTGTACCACCTAGTAGATGATCCGCGAGAACTACCTTGTACTTGTTGATCAATTTGAAATTATGATTGGATGTTTTTTCCCTTCACATTTGGCTTGCATTTGGATTTCCTAGGTTTTATAAAGGCCAAGGCATGCATGCCATCATGTAGAACATGCATCTAAGTAGTAATGACCCTACAGATGGCTCGTGGTCATGGTGCCGCAAGAGGCCGAGGTGACGGCGCCACAAATAACCAGGGCCATGGTCGAGGCCGCGGCAACCTGCCACCGCCACTAGCTGGCAACTCCACCATGTCGCAAGTCATGGCGTATCAATCGTAGATGTTAGGAGTCATATTAGAAAATCTGCAAGCTAGACAGCAGTCCAAATTAGCGGAGTTCATGAGGACCAAACCCCTGACGTTTACCTATGCCGCTAAACCCACCGATGCAAAAGACTTGTTAAGGACTGTTACCAAAAAATTAGTATTGGTCCGTTGTCCTGAAGAGGACATGCTGCTGTTTGCCTCGCAACTTCTAGAAGGACCTGCCGAAGTATGGTGGGAAAATTATCTAACCACCCGCTCAGAAGACGCGGATGAAGAGGAAGAAGAGGCTGAAGATGGGGAAGAAGTTGAACAAGATGATGGTGACAATGCTGAAGAAGGCGAGGACAACGTAGCTGAAGAGCAACATAAAGTTCCAAATCTACAAACGGTCGCTCGGAATATCTCTTGGGCCAAGTTCAAAAAAGCTTTTCGAGAAAATTATATTCCCCGTGGATTGCTTCGGATGAAGAGACGAGAATTCCACGGTCTGTGAAAAGGAGGTTTGTCGGTCAATGAAAACTTGACCAAATTTAACCAGCTAGCCCGATATGCCCAGCAAAACATAGCGGACAAACAAGAGAAAGTTGACAAGTTCTTGAAGGGAATAGCCCCTACTTATCGGTCGAAGCTCATTCTTTATGATAACCCCAACTTTCATCACCTGGTGAACAAAGCACTTACTCTGGAGAAGGAACTTAAAGGGGAAGAAGCCAACCGCAAACGCAAACTGGAGGCCCGGTCCACGCAAGGAACTAGTTGCGTGGGACCCTACCGCCCCTCCTATCCATCAAGACCACCACCACCTCCTCGCACGTAGGGCTACATCGCACAGACCTATCAGGCGGGTGGTAGTCGACCTAACCCTCCTACCATGAGAAGACCAGTACCTCCTCCATCAAGCTCTTTCCGACCTAGAGGGACCGCTGGTAATAGAGTCGTTGGTGCGTGCTTCAAATGCCACTAGCCGGGTCACTTTATTAAAGAGTGCCTGAAAAGGAATGCCTTGCAGCCACGATTCGACATCGCCCCGCCCCGCGGCCATCCCTTAACCGGTCGCAGAAGGGGGATTGCTCAATCATCTCTCCATTGAAGAAGTTGAAGAGGCCCTTGGAGTTCTTATGGGTACGTTCGGGATCTATCACAACCCTGCTCAAATACTCTTTGATTCTGGAGCATCTCATTCATTCATATGTAACGATTATGTGGATAGATATGGACTACAAACCTTTCCCCTAAATAAGCCCAGATTATAAAATCACCTGGTGGAATTCTGAAAGCCATTATGGCCAATGGATAGAGATCGCTAAGGAAAGGGTTGGACTCCGGTTTGACCTAATGGTCATTCCCTGTATTGGGATAGATGTGATAATTGGTATGGACTGGTTAACAATCTACAAGGCAGTTTTAGATTGTGAAAGGAGAGAAGTGAGATTGCTTAGACCCCCTGGGTATGACGAGGTTTGGAAGGTTGATGCCCCATTCCGATGGGGAAGAGCCATATGGTTCCTAACAGAAGAAGACCTTCCAAAGTGCCAGTAGTCAAGGAATATCTGGACGTATTCAAAAAAGTCCTCCTCAGACTGCCACTGAATCGAGAAATGGAGTTCACCATCGAATTGGTACCAGGCACGGCACCCATTTACAAGACCTACTTCAAGATGAACCCTATAGAATTGGTAGAACTCAAGAAACAACTTGAAAAATTAATGAGCAAGGGATTGATCCGCCCAACTTCATCCCCATGGGGATCACCAGCCATGTTCATGGATAAGAAGGACAGAAGTCGAAGGTTGGTAATGGATTACCAAGCTCTCAATACGGTTACAATTAAAAACAGGTACTCCTTGCCCAGAATTGATGACCTGTTTGATTAGCTTCGAGGAGCCAAGCGCTTCTCCAAAATTGACCTTCTGTCTGGTTATCATCAAGTCAAAGTCAAGAAGGAAGATATATCCAAGACTGCTTTCACCACTAGGTATGGGCTATACGAATTTTTGTTGGTTATGTCCTTCGGACTCACCAATGCCCCAGTCCACTTCATGAACATGATGAATATGATCCTTATGGAATATTTGAACCAATTCATCACAGTATTCATTGATAATATTTTGGTTTACTCCAAAAATGATGAGGAACATAAGAAGCACTCGAGATTGGTCCTGGACAATGTAACATCCTGATTTTTTGTAAGCCCCAAATATTTTGAAAACCCATTCTCTAATTTTTCCATAATCAAAAACCCCAAAAATCATTTTATAATTAACATAGAGCATTAAAACAATTTAATAAGAACAAATATTCATGAACAGCGCTTGATAAAATTTTCCTAGGTTCTAGATGATCTATAGAATTTTTGAGAATTTTTCTAGAATTTTCTAAAAGTGGTTTAGTAATTTTAATAGCTAGAGAACATTAAACAACAAAACTGTAAATAGATAATCAGAATTTTAATCCTTTTCAGGATAAGAGGCGATGTGGCGCTATCTGGGCCGCCCATGTGCGCACATGGGCATTTTGGGCCGTCTGATGCCACTTACCCGCCCGAAGGGGTACGCGTGAATCGAGAATGTCCGATGGAGCAACGTGGCACGATGGCAGCCGTCGGATCGTGCCGCCGTCGTCTGTGAATTCGCACTAGAGTCGGATGGGGTGATGACGTCGCCGCGGGCTGGGCCTAGGTGTCCGTGTCATTCTAGGGTTTCCAGACCCTATTTAAACCCCCAGGGAGTTGCGCGTAGGCTCTAAGGTTTCATAGCCACCGTTGGTTGCCTCGAGGAATTGTGAGTCGCTAGCGAGACCAAAGGGGGCGAATCGGGCCGAGGAACTCCGGCCAGCAATCGTGTCGTCGCCGGTGAGTCTCGTGCCCTGATTTTTGGTTGGGAGGTGTGTTTCGTGGCTGCGATCCTCATCGTGGTCTCAGTTGGGCGGGATAGGCACTAGAGACCCACCGCCATTGAGCTAGCTGCCACCGTCGCCATTAGAAGCCGTGGGAGCTACCCGAAGGTCCCCGACCAGATTCTTCGCGTCGGTAAGCATCCACTAGACCCCTAGAACCCAAATCTAGTCTTAGTTTTGATCGGGAAGGAGCGTAGATCGGTTTTTCATGTAGACCGAGTGCCGCCGTCACTTCGCACCGCCGTGACGCGCCGTCGGTGATCGCCGGCGGTAGTTCATAGTCCCAGGAGGTGCGCGTTGTCAAGAGGAACCCGTAGAGCCCAAGAGCACGTAGATTGGAGCTTTGTACCTCGGGATCGAGCTCGCCGGAGTTGCGCCGCCGTGGGCTTAGGTCGCCGGGGCAGAGGAGTGACGTCGAGCGTTGTGGGCAGTTGGATCTAGGGTGAGCGGTTCAGATCCGATCTGGGACGAGTCGATCTGGGTTGGGTCGGTTCGGGTCCGGTTCGGGTGAGGCTAACATATGGGGCCCACATATCAGGCTTACCGAAGTAGGCTAGAGAGAGAGAGAGCTCGTGTTTGTGTGGGCTAAGTCCACCTTGGGTCGTGAAGTTGACTGGTGGGGCCTAGTTGTCCAATAGGCTCAGTGGTGGACCATGTGCGCGTGTGCTGGCCGCGTGGGCTGTGTCCGTGGTGAGCCGTGCGCCTGATGTGCAGGGCACAGTGGTAGTGGCGGATGCACGGCGGGATTTAAAATCCTAAATTGATTTTAGAAATTGGTTTAGATTTCCAGAAATTGATTAAAACTTGTAAAATTCAAATCTTTTGATCCAGAAGTCCAAAAATTACCATTCATGTCTCTAAAAATTCAGAAAAATGAGATCTATCTATTTATGAATTTTATTTGATTTTTAAATATTTTACTGTACTGTTTTATTTATTTGGATTTCTGTATTATTCTTTTGCGTAGAAACCTGTACTTTGGAGTGTGTGCTAGTGGAAGATTTTGCTGCAGGACCAGAGTGGGAGTGGCAACAAAGCAAGTCATACATAGTCCTTGATCATGTTGATCCTATTTACAAATAAAATGAATTTGATTTATAGAATTGCATTGCTATGTTTAATTTATTTTATTGAGAATTTAGTTATTCCAATTCGAGTTATATCCATCATTTGAAATGTTGTATTACCTATTATCCTTTGTAACCTAGATATGTCATCATTTTAGTTGGATAATTATAATAATATGTGGGATGGTAGTCGTATTTAGTTTGCTTAGTCATGCGCGTTATCTGGGTTTGTTTTAATTAATCTTCATTAATGAGAGATATGGAATTGAGAGTAAAGACATGTATTGCTTTTATGTGAGGGACACATGTGTTGCTCCATATTGGTTAAGAATGTGTTGCTCCTATGTAATCATTTGCATGTGTTGCAAATTGTCAACAACCTGGGTGGGTGTTTTGACTAAGGCAAGTGGTGCTGTATGTGTATGGAAGCTTGTGTGGCTAGGCTGTGAGGCAAATCTAGAAAGAAGTCTTGCCTTAGTTCCATTAAAGACTTAATCTTGTAAAAGCATGTCAGACAAAATATAGTACATACCATGAGCTTGACTTCAGTTAAGTCTAGAAGTTGAGTTACTAAGTGTAAGCATGTGGTACCTCATGGCAAGCTAGGGGATGTGATCATGAGTTGGGGCATATGGGGAGATGTGCTGCTTTTGAGGGCTATCATCCATTCGATGTTGCTGTACTAACTATGTGTGGCCCAGTGATCCAGATGTGTGGCTCTGGGTGGTACAGTAGTCATCGGGAGGACTACTTGCTTAAATTTAGTTTCGTAACTATTGGGTTACAAGTGTCTCCTTCCTGGCTAGACGTTGAGATATGAGTATCTTATGGGTAAAGATGTGCAGCCTCTGCAGAGTGTTAAAAACTATTCGGATAGCCGTGTTCTCGGTTATGAACAAATGTTTGGTTGTATTGAGCAAGATATAGTGTTTTCAAAATACAATGGTGGGTTATTATTGTGGTTACTACTGGGTGCAGATTAGCGAGTTTTGTGCCATGTTTAGGTTGTGTGCCAATGCAATGGTGGATCAAATGTTGTTTATTAAATGATTTACTGACTTGCTTTTGAATCTATTACTTTATTACATCTTTGTTAAATGCTATTTATGCCAAATAATCATATGACCTATCCTTTGTACTATGCTTGCATATGACTGGTAGAATTGTATTAATCCACTGTGTGGGATTTGCTGAGTATTTGTCTATACTCATTCTTGTAAACTTGTGTTTGTGGGCTGCCTATTCATCCCTGATGTGACCATGGCCATCATGGATATGACCAATAACACACCAACATGGTTTTCACCAAGATATTTATCAATTGCTTCATCAGCATGGTCGCCATCGAGCTTTTCATCAACGACACCCTCACCGTGGTCGTCATCGCGTTTGTCATCGATGACTTCCTCTTCGATCATTGCGTCTACGACAAGTCGGCAAGACTTCACGACACCATCTGTTTCATCTATACTTACAATGGTGTCTACGTCTGCATGGTTTCGTCGACCACCTCCTTGGCCGGGATGTATACGCAGGTGGCATGCTTGCTGCCCGGGTATAGCGCCGCATACGCCACAAGTTCGGCTTCCACCTTGGCCTCCTCCACTACATGAAGACGTACTCAAGAATGGTGCTTCTCCGCCTCCTCCAAGTCCTCAGGCCCAACTACTCACGTTACTCTAGGCCTAGTCTGAGATAAAGCCCACTTCGTCGACAAGCCCAGCTCGGCCATCAAAGACCAGTCCAACTTCAAACGGACGTCCAGGCCACATATGGACTCCGTTTTGGACGTTCTACCACTTCACGGAAAGCTTAGGAGATAAGCTTTTCAATGGATCTAGTTCCACCTCAAAATTCCTTCGAAGGCCATGGAAATCATCGAAATACCAACTTGATCAGAATCTGTCAGGCGCTGTGTCGCCTCCACTTGGGCCCATGGGCTTTGTATGACCTAGGTTTGGCCGTCCACCCCCTTGGCCGCACCCTAGCCATCTTCTCTTATATATATTCAGTAGGCGTCGCTATTTTAGACTTGGGTTTTGCTTAGATTAATCTGCCATTGCAGTTTTGCTGTTTATCGGTTTGTGGAACCCCAACTTCGTGTGCTTAATCCAATTCGCAATTTCAGATTGCGCTTCTGCGCTCTTGCTTGTGTTCTGGATTCGCTTGCAGGAGCTAACCCTCGTGGTGAGGTCAACCGCATCTTGGCACAGTTGATATCGAACGGAGGTAGTGGTGTAGCGATTGCTAGGTTCGATCAGTTCTGATCGGAAACCATATCGTCAACGTTGAGTCCTCCACCAATCGATGTATCATCTACCTGTTGGAAGATCGGGCGCCGTGCTCCCATCAAGTGGTATTAGAGCTATGGTTTACTGTCTGGTATCCTTGTATCCCTTTTGTTCATTGTGTCCCCTTTACCTAGAGTGCACAAAAGCCCTAAAAAAGAATTGTGTTCATCATCGTGTTCCATTGTCCAAACCACTTTGAGCCTTTCGTAATTTTTGTTTTCAGTTTCGTGTTGTTTAATTTTTGTTCATGCTCATCGTCTTGTTCCTGGTCAAGTCGTGTGCTTGGTCTAGTGTCAAGTCTCAAAATCCAATCCTAAACCGAAATCAAGTTCGAGTTGTAGTCGGTTCGAATTTTCGTTTCATGTTGCTGTTATTCCGAAGACGATATCTCCTTTGTCTCAGCTCCAAATTGGGCGTTAAATAGTCTAAATTGTATCCCGCAAAGAGATCTACAACTTTGTCCATTGCGCCGAAATCCAGAAATACCATCTTCGTGGCCAAAATTTCATTGCAAGTTAAACTGTTCCATCTCAGATTAATTTGTACAGCTTGTATTTTGGGGGTCATATTTCCTATTTCCAAAATTCAAATTGGGTATTCCATATATTCAAATCGACGAGAAAGAAAAGATCTACATCTTTGTAGTTATCAGTTTTTGAGTTTGAGTTCGTTAAGAGTGCCAAATCGTCACTGCAATTTTCTGCAGAGGATCTTTGCTAGGCTGCCGAGTGAATTGTGATAGTATTTGTGTCTAGTTCATAAATCTTGAGTTGTAATTCATCCTTTGCAGCATTTTTGTGAAAAAAAAGAAAGGCAAGTGCATAAAAAAAGCCGCAAAAAAAAGAAAGAAAAAAAAGATTAGCAATGAAAAAAACAGAAGTGCTTACATCCATTCATGTCCATCGCCGGTGTTGATCAATTTGCTTGCTTGAACTAATTCTAGAAACGCGTTTAGGCCAGCCACTGTGACAAGTACTTTCGACATTTATTCAGCCTTGCTAATCTGATTTTGAATTTTACTAATCCTTTGCTACTGTAAAATTGCCTTCCGAGCTCCACCTACTTCTGATCAGTATAGGTTCAACCTTGCAATCGCTTCGCTCACACTCCTCAAGGTATCATGAACCAGCCACCGGTTGTACCACCTGCCGTGTCGGTAAGAACACTTGTAAGAATGTGGTAAGATGCTTGTGAGAGTGTGATTCCACATACCACCACCTAGTAGTTTATAGGGATAATACTTCCTTTTGTTATCCTTTTGTTTTCTACTAACAATGGCAGAACTGAACACTAGAATGATTCTCGGAATCGAAGAGGACTTTGCTATGACCAACCGAGAGAATCAGAATCGTTTCGAATACCACAATCATCAAGGTATGGGAGAAAGAGAATTGCAGGGACGTGTGTTTAGCAGTCAAATGGAGCAGGCGGAGAAGCTACAACGCCATAATTTGTTTTAGATGTACCTCATCGTCAAGGAGCAACGTGTTCGTGCCATTATTGACGGAGGAACCTGCAACAACTCGGTAAGTTTAGATTTGGTCAAAAAGCTTGGCTTGACTACACGTGATCATCTCATTCTTACCATATTTAATGGTTCTGTAACAGTGGTAAGATAAAGGTAACACAAACTGCCAAAATTCACATCTTTATTGGACCATACCAAGATTCTACTGAATTCGATGTACTGTCTATGCAAGCATGTCAACTTTTGTTAGGCCATCAGTGGGAATTAGATACTAATGCAACTTATCATAGTAGAAAAAATAAATACACTTTTGTGCACAAAGAAAAGAAAATCACATTTCTTGGAATGACACCTGCTGAAATTATACAATATAATAAAGAAAGGGCTAAAAATGAAAAGAAAGACAACTTGCTAGGGTCTGAAAATCAAATTGGATATGACAAACATATTGCTGAAAATAATGCATCAATTTGCAAAAACGTTGTGTATCCTTTTGTGTCTAACATTTTGCAGAAATATTCGAATGATATAATGAAAGACGAAAAGGTCGAGCATGAGACATTCTCTTCGACTGAGGAGTTAGATTTGGTTGTACAGTTACCCAAGGTGAGTAAATCTTCTATTGTGCAGGACCTTGAGAATAAGCAAGAGAAGGAGAATGAGATGATGCTTTTTGCCTCGTGTATGCTTTCCACGCCTACAATTGAAGATTCACCTACATTAACTGAGAAGAAAAATAATGGTAACGTAAACGGTGCCACATTCATTCAAGGTGAGAATGATTTTGACGTGTTAAAACTTTCCATCAATCATGCTACCGTAGAGCAATCATTAGTGGAATCCATTACTGATTTACCTTTGTCACAAAATGATTTGTTTGCTATTCCTTGTGATAAAGAAGAGTTATATAATAATGCTTCACTTATATCTATGCCACAACTAGTGAATGAACAAGTCACTTTTATTTCAGAAACTAACAACACATGTGCTGAAAATAAACATGTTATTTATATTGCTTGCAAAAAAGATGAGCTAAAACTGTTGTCTTCTCTAAATACCTTGGGTTACATTGAATTTGATGTTCTATGTGATCTAAATAGTTTAGAGGAGAAACTTTTTATACATTCTGAATTGCCATGGTTATATAGAAACATATTTCATGTTATTGGCAAATATAATGATAGAAAAAAGTACATGGTGAACCGAGTTTACATTTGTTCAAATCTGCAAAACTGCTTATGATGTTCAACCATGTGATCAATTTGAGAGCTCCATTAGCACTAATCATATCCAGTCGACTGCCCCTAATTTTGTTTTAAAGATACATGTTAGTTTTTATGAAAGGGAGTGTATGGATGTTAATTATTCTAGTTCAAGAGATTTGATTAAAGAAGGTGCGAGTGTTGCTTTGTCTCTGTCCAGTACTAACCTTTTGTAGAGGAATGAGTTTGACTTGAGAACGATTCGCATTCAAGAAGGGAAGGATGATGTAACCATATCCATCATGGATATGACCAATAACACATCAACATGGTTGTCACCAAGATATTTTTCAACTGCTTCATCAGCATGGTTGCCATTGAGCTTTTCATCAACGACATCCTCACCGCATCGCGTAGTGCTTGTAGGTTATACCTACTCCTATTTGGATAGACCATTAGATCAAATATGTTGTCTCTTCCTCTCTCTCTCTCTCTCTCTCTCTCTCTCTGTCTATTTGGGTAGCATGCGAGGTCTACGGAATTTAGGTTTTGAAGTGTTCTTATGAAACCATAAATGAATGCATGAAGGTTAGTGGTCATCTTCAATATGGAGGATGATCGAAGCTACAATCGTCAGGATGTTAGAGGTGTTTTAACTGCTCTGAGCCAGAAGATAGATATTTTTTATTTTATTGGGCTAGCCTTAGCGTGATAATTTGTTGGTCAAATCGCTTTTGGTTCTTCGTCTTTGGATTGTAATATATACATTTGGTTTTGTAATGGTTGTATCTATCTTTAGTTGGTATAGAGGCCGAAAGTTATAATTTCATTATCTATGAAATTAGATCAAATATGTATAGTCTATGCATGTTTATCGTCTTATCCCATAGTAAGTGTTCATAAGGCCATTTGATCGAGAAAAATAAATGGCTCACAATTATATGACTCTAGAGTAACAAAATTACGATTTTGTTAATAAAATTGTGAAGAAACATTTATTAAAAAAACCATAATTTTTAGTATCAATTTTGCATTCTTGGACTTGTGCAAATCAATGAGATCTGCTGTCGAGGTGGATACTGCTCCTCTGCGCCTTCAGCTTCGGCCTCGGCATGCTGTTCACCGACCAGTGAGTCCATCCTAGATTGGTCGCTTCATGTGCTATGATCTATCGGTTTCTTGCTTTGTTTGATCTAAGACGTGTGCCGTGTCCGCGATGCAAATGGTCATGGTCATGGGTGCTCAGTTTGGTGTAAGTTACTGATGCTCCGCGGTGATGATTTGGTCAGGTTCGGAGCGGTGCCAGATTGGCAGAACCCGGTCTTGGCTCAGCGCCGGCGGCAGGAGAGGGAGCTGCAGATCGTTTCTGAAGATTTCGTTGCGAAGCCGGTAGGGCTGGTCACTATAAATTTAGCCCTTTTCTTTTTCTTTTATGTCCTTTTAAACTTTGTTTAAGTTTATGCTAGTCTTACTATTTCAGGCATTTTTGTATGCACCATGATTCATGACTACATTTTCTTTCCGTGTTTTTCAAACTCCTGTTTGTAAACTATGGCAGTATTATCATGCAGAAACGACTTTACACCATTTAAGTATTCAAAAACCACCCCTTGATAGGACCTGTTTTACATTGTAGCACCTGGTTTATACTAAAAAATGATAAGCGACTTTTTTTCCCCTAAAAGATAAGATAAAGTATGTTGTTTTAGATGAAAGAGATGCAAAGTAAAAGTGGATGTTTATGTCTGAAAATCCTAAAGTTTTCAGTTTCCCTTCTGTAATGTAATTCTTTCCACACCCTTTCTTGATTTCAGAAACCAGCTGACGATAGGGACGTGATGGGGGAAGTGGCAAAGACTCATGAGGCCATACAGTACGTTGACGTGAATCCTGAAAAATGTTCTTTACCTATTAAATGGCACCTTTGCACTCTCTATTTGGACTAACTTAGATAGCACAATTTCTGTTTAGATACCTAGATAAGTCAATTGCCACACTACAAATGGAGCTGGCAGCTAAGCGCAGCACACATGAGTTGCATGGCAGTGCGGATGGAGTAGGCCATCAAAGGAAGAAGGCTTTTGTAGTGATTGGGATCAACACCGCCTTCAGTAGCAGAAAGCGTCGAGATTCTGTCAGGCAGACATGGATGCCTCAAGGTTCATACTTTGCAGCGCAACATTTCAGTACTGCAATGCAGCCTGATTGCTTTTCTTCCATTGGTTCACTATTGCTTTCTGAATTTTTCATTCCTAGTTAGGAGCAATGCACAAGGAATGTGCATTTAATCAAGTAGCTAGAATGATAGTACAGATAACAAGGATATTACACAGGAATATACAAGATACATGTAGAATCAATACAAGTTTACAAGTCGAATCATTTTTCATCATATAGCAGCCTTTCGGAATAAAACTATCATGCTCATAGCCTCATAGGCTCATACCATCTTCCGGGCGATTAGTTTCTGCTAAATTTGAGATCTTTTGGCTGTTGCTGACTGTTATTGTATTTTTGAACCGCGCGACTGTTATTGTATTATGTTATGCATGCTGCACTGGTTGCTTGTAAAACTAACTGCATCTCTCCGGCTGCTATTATCAGGTGAGAAACTCAAGAAATTGGAAGAGGAAAAGGGGATCGTCATTCGATTTATGATAGGACATAGGTAAGGTTACTTGAATAGTTGAACTACATAATTTTCACAAGTTCAAGCAAAGGTTTTGTAAACACTCTATATAGGAAGCTTTTCATATAAAGCATCGATTTCTTGTTCTGTTGTGGAAATGTGGTTCGCAGAGATCTCTGCAGTTGTTAATTTTTCTCAAACACCAAAAGACATGTCAACCTTCCGGCGAATTTTTGTCATGAATTTAAATACAATGACAAAAGTAATAGCTTGTTTTTATGCTTTGCAGTGCTACATCAAACAACGTCCTTGATGAGGCTATAGATGCAGAGGATGCTATTCATCATGACTTTCTTAGGCTGGTATGGTAATGTTATCCAAACATTTGAATCATATCGTTCTGTTCCCCTTTTTTTTAAAACCACAATATGTCAAATCTATTTTCCACCCTGACTGTGGGCAGCCATGCATATTAAAGTTTATTCTGATGAAACCATACATACATTTAGGATCATGTTGAAGGGTTTCACAAGCTATCTGCAAAGACCAAGACATTCTTCTCCACTACTGTGGCATTATGGGATGCGGTTTCTATGTCAAGGTGGATGATGATGTTCATGTCAACCTTGGTAGGCTTCAATATTACATACCCTTTGAAACCCTCCATCATCTTGGAGTGATTTTGTCATTTAGTAATTGACTGATGTGAGCGGTGCAGGAATGCTTGTCGCAACCCTTGGCCGGCATAAATTGAAACCCTGAGTCTATATTGGGTGTATGAAGTCAGGACCAGTTCTTTCCGACAAGTATATCACTACACTTGTATTTCCATTTATGAAATTCATTAAGTGCTAGATTTTAATTGCACTGTCATTTTCATCAGAACTGCAAAATACCATGAGCCTGAGTTCTGGAAGTTCGGGGAAGACGTGAACAAGTATTTCCGCCATGCCACCAGGCAGATATACGCCATCTCAAAGGATCTTGCCACCAACATCTCAATCAACCAGTAAGTGCAGACAAGAAAGATGCTCATCCTGACAAAATTATATTTGATAAGTTTATATTGATCATTGATGCCGTTGTGCTCATCGTATCACCCAGGCCTATATTACACAAATACGCGAACGAAGATGTGTCGCTGGGCGCATGGTTTATTGGGCTCGATGTGGAGAACATTGATGACAGGGACGTGCTGTGGAACACCACCAGGCCAGTTTCTTCAGTTTTTTTTTTTGTCATGCCGTATTACCATGCACCATCTTCCGAAGATCACTGTACCAATATCTGCTTTCGGAAACGAACTCCCAGACTGCGAGTGGAAAGCGCAAGCAGGCAGCGTCTGCGTTGCATCCACTACTAGAGAACTGGCCTTTAATACCGGCTCATCAGTCCCAGTTAGGTATGAACCGTAACTGACATTCACAACAGTCCCCGTTGAATGTTAGGCGGGGCACGGGGCGGGGTCAGTCCCGGTTTGAGACACCAATCGGGACTGATATTACAGAATCAATTCCGGTTTGTGTTATAAACCAAGATCGATGGTGATCGCAATACCAAGAAGGCCAATGGCGGAAAGGAAGCACAATACCGGTCTATGTGTCCAACCGGGATTAGTATGCTATATTTGAACTCCTGTTGCAGGCGGGCATAATACCGGTCTGTGTGCCCAACCGGGATTAATATGCCATATTTGAACTCCTGTTGCAGGCGGGTACAATACCGGTCTGTGTGTCCAACCGGGATTAGTATGCCATATTTGTTCCCCTTCCTTTCTCTCCCAGTCCCGACTCTGCCCGACCAAGAATAGTACCGCCGGCGGCCAATAGCTTCAAGAAAGGGGAGGTGCTGCTAAAATTTCAAAATTTTGGTCATTTTACTCCAAGCCAAGTTAATCGAGGTTAGTGCATCATTCCTCAGTACATTGGATGTTCAATGGAGCTTCTTCTTTGCTTAAAAATGAAAAAAAATTTGATCTTTTACCATGAACATTGAATGATTATGAATGTAAAGATCTAGCTCAATCTTTTGTGCGATTTTTTGTGGGATTATGATGTATCTCGTATTGGAGGTGTAATATAGGATTTTTTCCCATCGATGGATGAAGAATTTTTTCATGATCATTGAATGATTATGAATGTAAAGATCTAGCTCAATCTTTTGTGGGATTTTTTGTGGGATTATGATGTATCTCGCATTGGAGGTGTAATCTAGGATTTTTTCCCATCGATGGATAAAGAATTTTGTCATGATCATTGAAAGATTATGAATGTAAAGATCTAACTCAATCTTTTGTGGGATTATGATGTATCTCGCATTGGAGGTGTAATCTAGGATTTTTTTCCCATCGATGGATGAAGAATTTTGGCATGATCATTGAAATACTATGAATGTAAAGATCTAGCTCCATTTTTTGTGGGATTATGATGTATCTCGCATTAGAGGTGTAATTTAGGATTTTTTCCCATCGATGGATGAAGAATTTTGGCATGATCATTGAAAGACTATGAATGTAAAGATCTAGCTCAATCTTTGTGGGATTATGATGTATCTCGTATTGGAGGTGTAATCTAGGATTTTTTTCCATCGATGGATGAAGAATTTTGTCATGACCATTGCAATACCAGAGCAAATAATCATTTTATAGAAAGCAATTCTATGAAAATATAGTTCTTTACAAAATATGTAATGAAATAAATTTATTTTAAGTTTATAGTGGGCTTTGAAATAAGAATTGCCCTAGGTAGGAATAAAAATATAGTTATTTTAAATTTATGTGATGCAATTAGCCCTAGGTAGGAATAAATTTAGCCACATAAAATTTTAAATATTTTTAAAAAAACTATACCTCTTGGACTAAGCACCTTCACTTCCATTTGCTCTCAAGAGGTTTCATGCCAAACTATACCTCTTGGACCAAGCACGGTGAAGAAGAGATTATACGGGAAGACGGTGAAGAAGAAGAAGAAGAGGTGGACAACAATATCCCGGACGATGGCCAACACGGTGCTTTCGAAGATACAATGAGTGATTTTGGCGATGATGACCTAGAGCAGATGCTGCTTGATGGAGAGGGAGAATACACCGATGAAAGGCATTATGAAAAGTTCCAGCGCTTGTGGGAGGACCATGGGACACTGTTGTACCCAAACTGCCGACAGGGCCACAAAAAGCTGCGTACTACATTAGAACTGATGCAATGGAAGGCAACCAATGGTTTGTCTGATAAGGGATTCGATGAGTTGTTACGCTTGATAAAGAAATTGCTTCCAGAGGGTAACACGTTGCCTGAAACTACGTACGATGCCAAGCAAATAGTCTGTCCATTGGGGTTGGAGGTACAGAAGATACATGCATGTCGTAACGATTGTATCCTTTATCGCAATGAGTATGATAACTTGGAAGCTTGTCCGGTGTGCAAAACTTCTCGGTTTGAAACCAGGCGTGATGACATAGGTGAGGTATAGGGGCAGCGTAAGAAGAAGAGACCCCCGCTAAGGTGGTATGGTATTTTCCTATAATCCCCTGGTTGAAGCGTTTATTTGCGAGCAAAGCGCATGCCCAGATGATGTGCTGGCACAAAGAAGATCGTAAGGACGATGGAAGGTTAAGGCACCCTGCTGATGGCTCGCAATGGAGGAAAGTAGATAGAAAATACCCGAACTTTGCTGAGGATCCGAGGAACATAAGGTTTGGGTTGAGTACTGATGGGATAAACCCGTTCGGCGAGATAAGCAGGAGTCACAGCACTTGGCCCGTGACTCTATGTATCTACAACCTTCCTTCTTGGCTGTGTCAGAAGCGGAAATACATTATGATGCCGTTGCTTATCCAAGGCCTGAAGTAACCTGGAAACGACATCGACGTGTACCTCAAACCGTTGGTTGATGATCTGCTAACGCTGTGGAACGATGGTGTACGTGTATGGGATGAGTACAAACGAGATTATTTCACCCTCCGTGCATTGCTACTCGTAACCATCAACGACTGTCCTGCACTTGGTAACCTGTCGGGCCTATCAATCAAGGGATATAAAGCTTGCATCGAGTGTTTAGAGGATACGGACAGCAAGTACCTAACAAACTCTCGAAAGGTTGTGTACATGGGCCACCGTAGGTTCCTCAATCCGAAGCACCCGTTACGGAGCAACCGTGTTAATTTTGATGGGACAGAAGAGAAACGTAAGAAGCCCAAGCATCATAGTGGGGCAGACGTATTTTCTATGGTAAAGGATCTGGAAGTAGTTTTTCGAAAGGGTCCTGGTAGCAAACCTGTCCCGCCACTCCCTAATGATGATGCTAAGAAGAAGCCAATTTGGAAGAAGAAGTCAATATTTTAGGACTTGCCTTACTGGAAAGACTTAGAGGTGCGTCACTCACTGGACTTCATGCATATCACGAAGAATGTCTGTGTGAGTCTACTAGGCTTCCTGGATATGTACGGCAAATCGAAAGATACACTTCAATCACGAAAAGACCTACAACTATTAGGACTCAGGGAAGACCTATATCCGCAACAGAGAGAGAAAGGGCATTACCTCCATCCCGCGAGCTACACTCTAAGTAAGGAAGAGAAAAAAAAACATAATTAAGTTGTTGACTGGTGTGAAGGTCCCTTCAGGGTACTCGTCGAACATAAGAAGACTGATAAACAAAAAAGAAAATAAAATCGTAAACCTGAAATCTCATGATTGTTATGTGTTGATGACACAATTGCTCCCAGTGATGGTGAAAGGCATTCTGCCGGACATGGTACGAGGGACAATCATAAAGGTGTGTTCGTTCTTCAACGCAATATCACAGAAGGCCATAGATCTGGATAAGTTATTTAATCTACAAGATGACATTGTCTCTAGTTTTGTTAACTTCGAGATGATCTTTCCTCCATCCTTCTTTGATATGATGGTCCATCTCATGGTTCACATGGTCAAACAGATACAAATTCTCGGACCCATGTTCTTGCACAGTATGTTCCCTTTCAAGTGGTACATGGGTGTCCTAAAGAAGTATGTTCGTAACCGGTCACGTCCAGAAGGCTGCATTGTCCAGGGTGTTGGCACAGAGGAGGTTATTGAGTTTTGCGTCGACTACATTAATGATCTGAATCCGATTGGAGTCCCTGTATCACGCTACGAGGGAGGCTACGGGGAAAAGGTACTCTAGGGAGAAAAGAATCATCTTGCCAGGATATACTTACATTTAGACAAGCACATTTCACGGTGTTGAAACAAGCAGCTTTAGTGGCTCAGTATGTCCGTGATTACAAGAACATTCGACGCGACCAATACCCAGGGAAGTCAGATAAGTGGATCGCAGACAAGCAAGTGGAGAGTTTCGGTGGGTGGTTACAAAAGCAATTGTTGGGCAAGGAGGGAGTCCATGAGAAGTTGCAACTATTGGCTCGGGGACCATCCATGATAATCATATCATGGCAAGGGTATGAGATAAATGGGTACACCTTTTACACGAAAGCCCAGGATAACAAGAGCACCAACCAAAATAGTGGCGTCCATATAAATGCCTTGGACAAACATGGAAAGATGGACACCTATTATGGTTTCATAGAGGAGATCTGGGAGCTCGAGTACGGACCTTTGAAAGTCCCTCTATTTCGGTGCCAATGGGTCAATCTAACATCCGTGGAGATCGATGAGTACGGTATGACAACCGTGGACCTGAAGAAAGTGGCGTACAGGGATGAACCATTCGTGCTTGCCAATGATGTCACACAGGTATTCTACGTGATGGACATGGGCAGCAAACTGAAAAAGCAGAAGGGCAAGCCTACTAAAAGCAAGACAAAGTCTACCAAAAACAAACGGCAGAAGGAGAACAGTAGCGGTAGCGATCAGCGAAGGCTCCACGTGGTTCTTCCAGGTAAAAGAAGGATTGTCGGAGTTGAGGGCGTCGCAGACGAAGAAGAGTATAATCAGTTCGATGAGCTGCCGCCTTTCTCGGTGAATGTAGATATTAGTGCCCTCACTGACGAGGAGGAAGCTCCCTATGTACGTCACGATCATAATGAAGGATCACTTGTAAAAACAATATAGTTGCTATTTTGGAATTTCAAGCCATTTTGTTATGACAGCAGCATTAGAGTTTTAATAAATAGATAACATTTTATATTTGTAAAAAAGTTTACAGAATTTTGAGTAAATCTTTGATAATTTTACATTTTGTAGTAAATCTTTGATAATTTTGAGCCTTTCACTATTTTGTATAAACTGTAGAAATTTTAATACATTTATTCACAAATACATTTATAGAAAATTGTTGGGAAACATACAAATTAAATAAAAATATCACAAAATTCATAAAAAAAATGAAAAATTGACATATAGACTTCAAATTATTTTACTGGGTATTTAGAGTAGGCGGTGCACACCCGCTATTATGCTTTATTTTATTTTGGAGGAATCAATCCCGGTTGGTGTCTCAAACCGGGACTATTTAGGCATTCAATCCCGGTTGGTGTCTCCAACCGGGACTATTTGGGCCATCAATTCCGGTTGGTGTCGCCAACCGGGACTATGTTAGTAATCCGACCGTTAATCTTCTTCTTCCTCATGCCCGATACAAAACTTTGCCGGCTTCATTGCATTTCATGGTTTTCTTGCTTGATTTATTGATTTCGCATCTGCTTCAGTGTATTTATTGATTTCACATCATTACCTTCAACTTCGTGACTTTTGAGCTGACTACATTGGAAGTTGGACAGTTGACTGCACTGTTCTTGCAAGTTGTCGATCAATGGGATCATGCCCTTCGATCTTCCGCGCGAGCTCCCCTACATATGTCCCTCCAGCCACTCACTTGTTCTCTCACAGCCATACACCATGCCACGCCGCCTCAAAACCTATAGAATGGGCTCTCAGCCACGGCCGCCGCCGCCTCTGCCACCACCGCCTCCGCCACCACCGCCGCCTCCGCCACCACCGCCGCCTGGTCTGGCAGAGCTGAGGCAATGTCACTGCCACGATCGCCATCCAGTGCCCCTGTTGAATTGATTTCTTCCAAAATGTGGTATTGATTTCTTCCATGGTTGATCGATTTAAGGTTTTTGCAAAATTTTTAGGAGCCTGCCTGGGCTAGGGACCACCCGACGTTGGAGGACCTCCCCTCCTCCGGCTTCCTTAATCATGAGGATCGCCGGTGCCCTATTGGGATGAGCACCAAGGCCTAGATGATCAGGATGAGGATGACGGCTAGCATGCATGTTATGTAATGCGACATTGTAAATTAAGCATGTTATGTAATTCCGCCCTTGGTCTTTTAGAATAAATAATATAAATCTTTTGCCAAATGTTATGCATCTTTAGTGGATAAAAGTTATATCAACATCTTGGCCTTTTAAATTGCTTTGAATACAATGTGATATTATAGAAATCGCCAATATATAATAAGAGAAATTAATGGTCAACATTTGTCTTGGAAGACTTTTTTTCAAGTCAAAATACGCCCTATATTTTGGAATGGAGGGAGTATTTAGAAAGGGGGCAATTTCCAGAGGCGGTTGCCTGTGAAAATTATTTTGGGGGAATCAATCCCGGTTGGTGTATCCAACCGGGACTATGTGAGGACTCCAGCAATGGGGAGATCCCATCAATCCCGGTTGGTGTGTCCAACCGGGTCTGAGAACCCCATCAATCCCGGTTGGTTTCGCAAACCGGGACTATATAGGCCATCAATCCCGATTGGTGTCTCCAACCGGGATTAAAGGTCCTATGTATAAACATTTCGCGCGGAGATTTGGAGACAACTCTCAAATCCTCTCGCTCGCGCGGTCCGAACCCTAAATCAACGCCGCCGCCATCGTTGCCTCCGCGCCGCTCGTCTCCAACGCCACCGTCTCCACGCCGCCATCTCCACGCCGCCGCCTCCAAGTCGGTCGTCTCCAACGTCGCCGTCTCCACGCCGTCGCCTCCACGCCGCCGCCTCCAAGCCGCTCGTCTCCAACGTCGCCGTCTCCACGCCGTCGCCTCCACGCCGCCGCCTCCACGCCGCTCGCCTCCACGCCGCCGCCTCCAGGACGCTCCTCTCCAACGCCGGTCGTCTCCATGCCGCCGTCTCCAACGCCGCCTCCACGTCGGTCCTCTCCAACGCCGCTCGCCTCCACGCCGCCGCCTCCAGGCCGCTCCTCTCCAACACCGGTTGTCTCCACGCCGCCGTCTCCAACGCCGCCTCCACGCCGGTCCTCTCCAACGCCGGTCATCTCGAACGCCGTCTCCAACGCCGGTCCCTAGTCCCAACGCGCCGCCGCCTCCACGCTGGTAAGCCCAATATTACTGGAAAAGACTTATTTTGCTGTTAGAATGTTAATATGCAGCCTTATAAGCAATGTTAATTTTCGTGGTCTGTTGCCAAGGATAAGTGTACAGACAGAATTGGAAGAAGCAGTATGTTATGTTTATGGCACAGGCTGCCCGTTTGGCCATCTATTTGATTGTTGCTAGTGCAGGTCACTTCTTTAAAATTTATAGAACTTAAGCATAATCATTGCTTAATGGATTTGGGTATGGTGTGAATGTTGGATTCTTGTTTAGTTAGGTATTTTAGGTGGTGATAATTTTGAGAAAGGAGTGAAAGAAAATGACTTATACATGTAGATGATTGAAAAGAAAAACTAGAGGTATATGAGAAAACACCTCATTAAAATAGCATGCATGCCTTATATTTCTACGCAAGATAATTTTGTTATGATAGCAGTATTATTTTTTGTTAAATTTCAGTGCCTTTTTCTGTCACGATGGCGAGTGGAGGGTATAATGACGACGACATAATGAGTGATATAATTGCACAAGGCTATTTTCCGGCAGACGACCTTAGGGATCAACCTGGGGCAGCCGATGAGGGCCCCCAAGCCGCCAATGCTGCTGAGGACATCGAGGCCGCCGCGACCGAGGACAATGAGACCAGTCAATCTCCCAGACAATCACGTCAACAAGGTGACAACAAGAAGTCGAGAGCAAGACACATAATCACTGAAGTCAGCGAGGACAGCGAGCCTATGAAGCCAGACAAGGCGATTGGGCCGTTTAGATCAACATTTGGCGTGATCGTGAGGGACCACGTGCCTATTAGCATTGCGAAATGGGACGACGTACCTGCAGACCTGAAGAACATGCTATGGACGGATATGAAGGAGACATTCACCTTCTCCGAAGGGACCGAACAGAAGGTGAAGAGCTACACATTGAAGAGAATGGCACTGGCATTTCAGACGTTCAAAAAGAAGCTAAACAATGCGTATGTTCAAAAGAATCTAACCCCCGACTTCAATAAGTTCCTAAAGCTTCAAGATCACTGGAATGAATTCGTGAGGTACAAGAATTCGAAACAAGGTCAGAGTTTAAGTGAAAAGAACAAGCATAATGCAGCAAAGAAGCAATACCACCACCGTCTCGGCCCTGGTGGTTACCGCAAGGCGATACCTAAATGGGACAAGAGGGAACATGACTTGCTGGTGAAGGGTGTTGAACCCGTAACAATGTGATGGTCAAACAGATCGAGAAATTGGTTCTTTGGTCATGACGGCGGCCTTGATGACGACGGTAGGGCGGTGTTTGGTGACAAGATCAGAGAAGTCGCCAGAAGGCTTGAAGAGGCTAACAATGAGTCGGCCCACGGCACCTTCGTGCCAGACAGAGAGAATGATGAGCTAACAAGGGCCCTACAGAACCCTGAGCACCCTGGACATACACGAGGCATTGGTGTTGTCCCATGGAAGGTGGGTTTCGCTCAGGACGCCGCTACTTATAAGAGTCGGGCGAGAGGCAAGGCCCGACAGGCACAACAGCTTCGTGACCTGCAAGATGTCCTGAGAGCAATACAGGCGAGCATACAAGAAACGGTTCAAAGAGAGGTGCAGCTAGCCTTGAGCCAACAGCGGGAGGAGGACCTTCCACAACTTCACAAGAATCCTAACGTCATCGCCCCCGCCGCGACGGAGCAATCAAGGCTTCCGGTGGGCTGCCCGAAGAGGACTTGGGACGCTATCCCGTGGACGACATCACGCTGCGAACCCCTTGTGAGTTGCATGTCGAAGCACGGAACTTGTCCTTGAAGGCGGCCAGAGGCATGGCTTACCCGGTGGAGTCGTCACTCATCCATGGCCAACCGATAGCGTCTGCCTCGCCAAGGTCTTGGTGGACGAGGTGTGCCTGTGGTACGGGACCTTGACCTTGATTTCAAGGAGGTGACGGAGTACGGTTAGGAGATGCAATTACGCTTCATCGTGTGGCGCAAGCGGTTCATAATTTTGCGACATAACGTGGACATGTCCTCTCCACGGTCTCCAGCGTCAATTCCACAACCTCTTGCACCCTCTCCTGAACGAAGCCACGCTCCTCAATGAAGCCCGTCTCCTCAACGAAGCCCGTCTCCTCAATGAAGCCCTGCAAGTGGAACTTCAACTCCAACATCGTTTCCCAAGCAGGTGCAGACCAGGTCAAGCAACTCGGCTGGGAGGCCAGCACTTCTCAAGAAGGCAGGGTCCACCAAATCCAAAAAGAAATCTCCTCTGAAGCTGGCGTACCATATGACCGATGAGGAGAACGAGCGGGTAGTAAGAGCCAAGGTCACCGCACATTTCGCTAAGAAAGCATCTCCACCGAGGGTCCAGCCTGGTACGGATGAATGGCACCGAGGCAAGAAGTGTCTGAAAACATTGAAAGATAGTATACGAAACCGAAAGGCCTATCAGATCGGACTACGGCGCATCTTGCGTAAGGAATCGATAAGGAGATGCCACAGAGCGCAAAGGCGTAAGAGGTTGCGCAGAGATGAAGAATTTCTACGATGAAACCGACTTGATCCAGATCGTATTGGGCCACAAGGACATCCCAATAGCAGAGGTAGCATGGAGATTTGTGCCGGGTGCATCATTGGTCAGGCGTGAGGAGATTCCTCAGCTAACAACGAAAATGCGGCAACTCCACCAATGGTACTTGCACGCGGCCAAACATGGACTAGATATGTTCGCAGTCTGGATCAAGCAACAACACTTCTTCCGCGGGGACTCTGAATTCTTAGTCCAATGGGAGCCTCTGTACGAGTTATACTAGGCAAGGGCCCTCGACGTGAGCATGTTGGGTTGCTGGACTTTGTAAGTGTCTCGTTTCTAAATTCCAGCGTGAGCCCCCTTACACGGTACTAACTTGCAAGCCTAACTAATTTCTTCTTGTGTAGAATGGAGATGCAAAGATGCCAAAGGAAGCACATTTACAAAGATTGGCTTCCTTGACCCAAAGAGTTATCAACCAAAGAAACAGCTTAGGGACCACCCAAAAGATACAGAGGAGAACATATACAACGCGCTAATGGACCAAAGATTCAAGTCACAGATACTTCTAGCCTATGACTTCGAGTATGTGTTTTTTTTACCACCTCATTCTAATCCTTTTTCTTAACAGGGTGTTACAACAAATGCTAACATATATATGTGCAGCTTTCACTGGGTCCTTTTTATTATTGAGCTAGATAGAAGCCAAATCATGGTTATGGACTCTCTGCGGAAACCCCCTGAAAAGTACAAAGACCTCATTGCCCTGCTCAACCAGTACATTCTTGTTCCTTTCATTATTGTGCTAGTTCTCTTCTTTCCATTCGAAACAAACTCTAATAATATATAAAACGTAATCACATGTGTAGTGCCTTCGCAAGTTTCCGTGAAAAAAATGTTGGGGAATTCAAGAGGAATTTTGAATTGTGCCTCGCCAAATATGTATGTATATCTTAATACTAGCTTTTTAGTTAACTTAATTTTCATGCATCCATTTCACGCTTCTAACATTTTTACCACAGGTCTTGCATCAGCCGTCAGGAAACAATTTATGCGGCTTCTATGTATGCGAGATGATGCACAACTTTGTCGGATGCACTGCTGACTACACGAGAAAAGGTGAACAGTTTGGGGTAAGTATATGTAATTAGTATCTTACTAATGCCTAGCTATTTTTGGACATCGATCTTCTATAAATTCAAGGATTAATTTGTTAATTTTCCTAATTAAAAATAGGTTCCCTTAAAATTGGCGAAAAAAGGTTTGGACAGAGGCCCGGAACTCTCGCTGGTGCATGTCAAAGCAATACAAGAGCAACTCGCCGGCTTCATTTTTAATGAGGTCGTAAGTCCTACGGGCGAGCATTACCACCATATTTTTAATCATGTTCCAGAGTCGGAGCCCGCCAAAGAGACCGGTCAACCGTCGGGGTCGACATCTACGGCTACCAAGAGCAATGCACGTAAAAGATCCCGATAAACAAAAATATGTGTAATTGTGTATATATGTGATACTTATATATGGCAACATATCTAGTGCTAATGGTGGTTGGGTGCTAACATGCTAACATTTAATCTAGACCTTTGGATTAAGATTTAAAGGTTGAGATGAAGGCCAACCAACTCACATAAATGCTTACACATTTAGGTACAAGACAACTCATTGCCATAAATGCTTTCACACACAGCTAGTAATTAGCTTCATCTCAACCTTTAAATCTTAATCCAAAGGTCTAGATTAAATGTTAGTTAGCATGTTAGCACCCAACCACCATTAGCACTAGATATGTTGCCCTTATATATAGGCTAGCTAGCTAGCTAGGTATTGTAATACATTTTTATTAGTTGTAATTAAAGTTTTAATGAATGTCCTTTGATTTAATTATCAGCTAATTGTGCATGATTGTGATACTTATATGGATTTTAATTAATTGTGATTTAACACATGCATGCATAAATAAAATAAATATAATAGCTAGGGGCCACAGATAATAAAATAAATATAATAGCTAGGGGCGTGACAGCCATGTGATATCATGATTACAGTCTCGGTTGGACACACCAACCGAGACATTAATGTCCCGGTTGAAAATAGGAACCGGGACTTATTCAAGTCCCGGTTGGAGACACCAACCGGGACTGATAGGCTCCCCGCGCCAACAGAAATGGGCCTTAGTCTCGACTCGTTGGAACCGGGACTAATGCCCAGGAGGCATCGATCCCAAGATTGGTCGTTCGAGCTCAGAACCGGATCAAGCCTGCTCGAACCGGATCAAGCCCGATTCCCCAGTAGTGATCGTTCGACTGGAGGTGCAGCGGTGTCTGCAATCCCGTTGAGAGGCTGAAGTATGTGCATTCGCGATCAGCGAAGGAGATGATGCAATTTGGAGTGCCTCGTGGTTAGGGTTAGGGCACCGCACACACGCACGCGAACACAGTGTTTAACGTGGAAAAACCTCTCCAATGTGGAGAGGAAAAAAACCACGAAGAAAACAATCACTATGACAGCTCGAGGTTTACATGTACAAGGGGTGGCTATATATAGCCGAAAATAGAGCCCCAAAATTGAGTCCGAGTCTAAATAGAATTAGAGTCAAAACCCAACAAATCTCCCCTTGACTCTAAATCCATAGTAGCATTGTCTCCCCTCAACCCCGTAGGGTATTAAGCTCCGTGAATACCAACCAAGTCAAGGCAGTGCTTGAGCTTGGTATTTGAAAGTGGCTTTGTAAGCATGTCTGCTGGATTTTCATCGGTGTGTATCTTTTCCACAATAATCTTGCTTTCAGCAACAATGTCACGGATGAAGTGGTACTTGATATCAATGTGCTTGGTCTTGACATGGTACATATCATTCTTGGTCAAACAAATAGCACTGTGGCTATCACAATAAACAGTATTAACATCCTGTGGAAAACCAAGTTCAGAAACCAGACCTTGCAACCAAATAGCTTCTTTAACACCTTCAGTCGCTGAAACATATTCTGCCTCAGTAGTAAAAAGGGCAGCAATAGACTGTAGTGAAGCTTTCCAACTTATTGCAGAACCACATAATGAAAACAGATAACCAAAAATAGACCTCCTTTTATCAAGATCACCAGCATAGTCAGAATCAACAAACCCAACCACACTATTTGTCTTCATCTTACTTTTATCAAACATCAAGCCAAAATCAGAAGTACCTTTCAGATAATGAAGAATCCACTCGACTGCATTCCAATGTTGCTTGCCAGGATTATGCATAAATCTGCTAATCATACTAACAGCATGAGCCAAATCAGGTCTTGTGCATATCATAGCATACATAAGATTATCAACAGCACTAGAATACGGTACACGAGACATATAATCTTTGTCTTCTTCATTGGTAGAAAAGATAATTTAAAATGTGAAGCAAATGGCGTAGAAACAGGCTTGCAATCATTGAGATTAAATTTTTCAAGAACTTTCTCAATGTAGCTTTTCTGAGATAGAAATAATTTACCAGCCTTCCGATCACGCTGAATTTCCATCCCAAGAATTTTCTTTGCTGGTCCAAGGTCTTTCATCTCAAATTTATGACTAAGTTGAGCCTTCAGTTGATCAATCAATGACTTGTCATGAGAGGCAATGAGCATATCATTAGCATAAAGCACCAAGTACACAAATGATCCATTGGGAATTGCTTAAAATAAATACAATGATCATAGTTGCTGTGAGAATAATGTTGTGCAATCATAAATGAGTCAAACCTTTTATACTACTGCCTTGGAGCTTGTTTGAGGCCATAAAGAGACTTTTTCATATGACAAACTAAATGCTCTTTTCCAGAAGCAACAAACCCATCAGGTTGCGTCATATAAATCTCCTCCTCTAAGTCTCCATGCAAGAAAGCAGTTGTAACATCAAGTTGCTCTAACTCCAAATCAAATAAAGCAACTAAAGCAAGCATAACTCGTATAGAAGTATGGCGAACAACAGGAGAAAAAACTTCATTAAAATAAATACCTTATGTTCAAAACCCTTAGCCACTAATCGAGCTTTTCATCTTGCCGGTTCAACTCCAGAAATACCATCCTTCTTCTTATAAATCCATTTGCGCTTTAAAGGTCTTTTACCTTCAGGAAGCTCCACTAAATCTCATGTACAATTTTTGTGAAGGCTCTTAATTTCTTTATTCATAGCAAACAACCACATAGAAGAGTTTTCACATGAGATAGCTTCAGAATAAGAAGGCAGCTCAAAAACATCACAAATATCTTGTGCAGCATAGTTGGCAACATTATCAGTGTCATGATATCTAGAAGGCAACTAAATATTTCTCCTCATTCTATCTCGAGCAATGCAATGATCATTAGTGGCTGGAGGTGTTGAATCAACACTAGCATGAGTATCATCTGATTGCGTAACAACTGGTTGTGAAGAAAAACTAGTAGCAGAATCAACAGGTGAAGTAGATTCAAATTCAGTGTGACTTGTACCATCACCAGAAAATTCGGATTCACTTGCAGTATTACCATCAAACGAATAAATAGCTTTTTCATCAAAAGTAACATCATGACTAACGATCACTTTGCGAGAATTAGGATACTATAGACGATATCCCTTAACACCAATACCATAGCCAAGAAATATGCATTTTCTAGCTCTAGACTCCAATTTACCAATATTAATATGAGCATAAGTAGGACACCCAAAAATTCTTAGATTAGAATAATCAACAGGGTTATCTGACCAAACCTCTTCTGGGATTTTAAAATCAATCGCTGAATTTAGAGAGCGATTAACCAAATAAGCAGCTGTGGCAGCAGTCTCAGCCCATAAAGCACGCTTCTCCCATAGGCCTGTATTGGAGAGCATACAACGAGCCCTTTCCAGAAGAGTACGATTCATTCGTTCTGCTACACCATTTTGTTGATGAACACCTGGAACAGTCAAATGTTTTGCAATACCATGATCAGCACAATAAGTATTAAACTCAGCGCTACAAAATTCTAATCTGTTGTCAGTTCTTAATTTCTTGATTTTCTTGTCAGTTTGATTTTCAACTAGAGCTTTCCAAGTCTTGAAAGTGGGAAAAACATCATTCTTGTGTTTCAAGAAATGAACCCAAACTTTGCGAGAAAAATCATCCATGAAAGTAATCATATACTCACATCCTTCAAGAGAAAGAAAAGGTGAACGACCCCAAAGATTAGAATGAATATAATCAAGAACTTCTTTACTCTGGTGAGTTGAAATAGCAATATTGACCCTCTTTTATTTGCTAAAAACACAATGCTCACAAAAATCAAGTTTGCCAATATCTTGTAAAAGTCCTTTTTTTATGCAGAAGATGCATACCTTTTTCACTCATATGACCTAAGCACATGTGCCAAATCTTGGTATTGTGAGGATTGGATGTAATCGTAACAGCTGCAGAACCTGTAACTGTACATCCTTGCAAATAATTTATAGCATTGAGAAATATCATAATTGTTCTTTTTGCAATAACGACAAAAATTGTTGGATTTACGACCTCTTGATTTAATCTGGATTTTGATCTATTAGAACTTCCTGGTTGTTCAGATCTACCTCTAACAATTAACCCCTCACCCTTTTCACTGGAACGAGAATCAATATCAAATTTCTCCTTTGACAACAAATTTGACTTAACATTCTCAAAACTGAGGGTATCATGATTGCCGTAAAGTATAATTTCTTTAAAGTGTTTAAAGGTAGCAGGCAAAGAGACAACCAACAAAATTATCTTATCTTCATCTTCAATTTTTACATCTAGCTGATCTAGATCAATGATGATTGAATTAAACTGAGTAAAATGAGACTGAATGGAGGTACCTTCTGCCATGCAAACAGTGTAGAGACGTTCTTTAAGGCATAATTTGTTGACAAGACTTTTTGTCATGTATAGCGTCTCTAACTTTTTCCACAATGAGGCGGCAGTCTTCTCGTTAATGACTTCACGCAAAACATCTGTGGACAAACTGAGTTGTATGGCGGACAAAGCTCGCTAATGATGATTGAATTAAACTCATTAAGATGAGACTGAATGGAGGTACCTTCTGCCATGCGAATAGTGTATAGACGTTTTTTAAGGCGTAATTTGTTGGCAAGACTTTTTGTCATGTATAGCGTCTCCAACTTTTTCCACAATGAGGCGGCAACTTTTTCCACAATGAGGCGGCAGTCTTCTCGTTAATGACTTCACGCAAAACATCTGTGGACAAACTGAGTTGTATAGCAGACAAAGCTTTTTGATCGATTTCCTCTCATTCATCTGCAGAAATATGCTTTGACTTTTTAAGAAGTGCTTTTCAGACATTGAACTGCGTAAGAACGGCTTTCATCTAAACCTGCCAAATAGAAAAACTGATCTTGGCATCGAACTTCGCAATGTCAATTTTTGCAGACATATTGGCAAAAATAAAAGTCCAGATCAGTAGTTGAACCAAGAAAATAAATTTCCCTGGTAGAGCAGAGGGTGAATGTAGCAGTTTCACGTAGATGAACAGTGGCCGAGTAGTAATTTTTCTTTTTTCTCGCGTGGAAACACGAGCCGGGCAGCTTCTTTTCTTTCCGTGCAGGTCACCCCAAAGCAGCAGCAGCGCTGTCCTCTTGCTGCCTTTTTTTACTGTCGTTTTTCCTTCCACCACGTGAAGCTGCAGCAAGTGGAGCTGTCCTCTTGCTGCCTTTTTTCCTTCCAAGCACGCGCACGGCAACCACGTACACCTTTGCTTCTTCGTTCCTCAACCACGCGCACGGCAAGGGCTGGAGTCGGCGCGCGGGCATGGTCGACGGGCGCGAGGCGCGCGCCGAGGAAAAGCTGGAGCCGGCGCGGAGCAAGGTCAACGCAAGGGCAGTGTCGGGCTGATGCCGGATCTGGTGCGGCTGGAGGCGCCGGCGTGGGACCGGGAAGCCGGTGAAATCGCGGCAATGGCGGCGGCAGGAGGCCGCGATGGAGGCGCAACGAGCCGAGGCGGCGATAGGAGCGCGCGGTGGCGGCGCGAGGTCAACGCAGGGCGGCGACGACGGAAAAGCGCGGTCGACGGCGGCGGCAGAGCGGCGGCACGCGACGGGCCGCGCGAGGCCGGATCTGGCGGCGGATGGCGACGGATCCGAGGTCGGAGGCGACGGATCTGGAGGAAGCCGGGAGGGAACCGTGACAGCGACGACGGAGGCCGGCGAGCCGAGGCGGCGGTGGGCGCGCACGACGGGCGGCGACGAGGGAACCCCAGGGTTTTAAAACCCGGAACCGGACCCGAAACCGCTAACCTGGCGGGCCGGTTTTTCGTAAAAAAGGGTAAAAACCGCTAGAAATCGCTGGAAACCGCTCAAATTCAAATTCAAACAGCAGATGGGCAGCGGGCGAGCCACCTGTTTTTGTGGTGGTTTTTACCGAAAAACCGCCGACCGAAAAACCGTTGGTTTTAGCGGTTTTTCAGGGGTTTTTACGAAAAACCGCTATAAAAGACAGAAAAAGTGAAAAATTGAAAAAAAAGAAAAGATGTCTGAAAAAATTTAAAAAAATTGGGAAATTATAGATGGGTAAGATATATATGTTTGTAATTTGTTTAATTATGGGAAAAATTTAGAAGACTTTTGATAAATATATGACATGTTGAACATATGAATATGAAGTTAATAATTTGAACAAGGTAGTTTTCAATAAAAATATCAATATGAAGTCAATTTGAACATATCAATATGAAGTAAATAATATGATATGCATGGTAGTTTCCAACAAAAACATATATTCGAACTAGGAAAAAAACGGTTTTTTTACTTTTGCACAACTTTCTTCGTATAAAATACTATGATAATAATTTTAATTTAAAATTTTGCTTTGTATAGAATGTTCTAATAAGATTTATTTCAATTTTTTTAAAATATTAAATTTAAATTTTCAAAACCGGCCAGGTAAAAACCGGCGGTTTCTCAAACCGCCCCCTAGCGGTCTGGTGAGAAACCACCGGTTTTTACCGGTTTCTACCGGTTTTTAGAACCCTAAGGAACCCTAGGTGTGCTCTGATACCACTTGTTAGGGTTAGGGCACCGCACACACGCACGCGAACACGGTGCTTAACGTGGAAAAACTTTTCCAACGTGGAGAGAAAAAAAACCATGGGGAAAAACAATCACTATGACGGCTCGAGATTTATATGTACAAGGGGTGGCTATATATAGCCGAAAATAGGCCCGAAAATAGAGCCCAAAATTGAGTCCTGAGTCTCAATAGAATTAGAGTCAAAACCCAACACTCATTCTGACGAGAAGCTAATAAGTATTTACAGGCTAACGAGAAAGTATGATTCATTTATGAAGCTCCATTCAGGTATACACGAACACTGTGCAGATCATAGCTGCCTCCTGGAAGGCTCACTGAGTGTGAGATCAGATCACAATGGAAAAGGAAAACATAAAAGAAAGCATTCATATCTGACAGGAAAAAAAAAACGGAGGATGAAACTGGATGGATACACCACCTCTCTCTCGTATTTTGTTGAGATAGAGGCGATACAGCCACACAGGGCTTCATGTGGGTATATGTACATGTTGATTTTCATAGTACATAAACACGATCACATTGGATTAATTCATTCGTCCATAAAGTATGAAATCGTTGTTGTCTCAGCGGTTTTAAATCCTTAATTCCGCTATATCAACTCACTGTTGTGATCAGAGAAATACTCTTCACATATAGTTTCAGACTTTCAGGATTCTCTGCCTTTCTCCTGGTCTTCCCTGCGACCGTTGTCTGAACTATCTGTAAAAATTTCTCTACTACTTAAATAGTTAAATGAGTGCAATGATATGCCGCTCTCCTGCGTAATTCTTGAAATGAAAATTAGCTTCAGTACTATATCACGGATCTTCTTGTCTCTACAATGATTCTTGATTGGGGTTCAGTTTACAGTTTCCGAGCCGTTTTAAAGAACACCCAAATCCTTCAGCTTTAGAAACTTCCTTTTGTGAAAAGTTATGAACAGCGAGGCGTTTCTAATCACCAGTTTTTTTCCATACCAGCTGAGGAGGATTACAGCAGCATGGTCGACGTATAAAAGGCAAATGCTAGGTGCCCTCTGTAAATAATACGGCAGGAATTATCGAGAATCATATGAATATTAATTCGCAGTTACGAGTATGGCAAATTTGTCTCGCTAAAGTCCGTGTGACCGTGTCCCTCCTCAGGAGGAGACGCGGCCGAGAGTCCGAGACCACGAGCAGCCGCGCCTACTCCGTCCCCGGCGTCCGGCGAGGATGCCCTCCGGCCGGATGCTCCTCCTCTGCTGCGTCGTCGGCTTCGGCGTTGGGTTGCTGCTCTCCTTCCAGTTGAGTTCTTTATCTTTGGATTACTGAATAGTCTCTTGAGCGACGTGTGGTTCACTGGTTCTTTATTTTGTTTTCTTCTCTTTTCTTTGGCCTGTCCTGTTTTGTGTGGGAGACATTGTGCTGATGGTGCGACTGATTCATGGCGATCAGGTTCCGGTTGGTGCTGCAGCAGCGGAATCTAGTCGAGGTTAGGGGGCGCCTGCTCGTTTCTGCAGATTGAACGAAGCCTGGCTAATATCTTTGGATGGATGTGATCAAAATACCATTTTCATGAAAAGAAGAATTTTCATGAGCAATATATACTCTTTTTTTAAAGCGGCAAACTATGTGAACTAAAATAAATGGCTCAAAGTACTTTGGCGCATCTTATCAATCTTGTTTTAGGCTCTGTTCTCGTCAGCTTATCTTATCTGACTTATTTGTCTTATTTGACTTATTTGATTTTCTTCTAATTTCTAGAACTTTGCAAGATAGTCTTGAAAGTCGGATCCGCTTTGTTCGATTTGTATTTTAAAGATTTTAGATAAGTCTTTAAGATAGAAAAAATGGATTCAAAAAATAAATTGTTTTTATTTTAAACGAAAATAAAGCCTAATCCCAAATAACTCAAATAAGGCCTTATAACCTAATAAGGACAGGGCCTTAGTTGATGTCTCTGTCCTACTTTCTTAACCAACCTCCTCGTCTCACAACTCTAGCACACTCTCTCTCTTCCTCTCACCCCGCAACAGCCGCCAATGTGAAAGGATCAATATGTCGTCTAGAGGGGTGAATAGGCGGTAAAAATTAAAACAGAGTTAAATTTGCGGAATCAATGCCAGATTATCCGGTGTTTTATATCGGATAGTCCGAACCACACCGGACAGTTTGGTGTTCTGTATCGGATAGTCCGGTGCCTGTTGAAAAACCTGGAGTGGTAGCACAAGCAACTCTCCACAAGCTGCAATATCACCTCACGAAGTAGATTAACTAGCCCAGTAAGCTTAGAGGCAGTTATCAAATTCTCAAGACAAAAAATTTTCAAAGATATCTTAAGATTTAGGAGTTTAGGGTTAGAGAGAGCAAACCGAAGACGAGAAGAACTTTATTCAGAAGTTCAGATCCTTGAGGGATCCTACGTCTCCGTTGAGGCAGCTTAGTCACACTCAAGCCGGGGTCTTTTTCAACCCTTTCCTCACCGGCGTTGCACGAAGCACTCACCGGGTTTACTCCTTGATTCCTTTCCGTGAGGAGGTGGAATCCAACCTTCACAAACTCCGAGGACTCACCACACGAAGATTTGGGAGCTCCCCGGTGACCTCTAGCCGTCTAGCAGTCCTCAACCTCCAAGAGTAACAAATTCGGCGAGAAATTGAACTTGAGGTGGCCCTAGTGCTCACAAGATGAGACCAACTCAGATCAAGCACCAGATCCTAGCTCCTCAACCCTCTAAGCTCAAGAATCACTCAGATCTAGAGAGGGGAGGTGCTTGGAAGCAAGAACAAGTGTGAGTGAGTGTATGCAGGTGTTCCAACGGGCAAGAAGAGCTAGGGAGGTAGTGAATGGGTATATATATAGGTCCTCACAACCCTAGCTTCAATTTTAGAACGAAGGTACCGGATAGTCCGGTAGGAAAGGCCGGACAGTCCGGATAACTTAGAATATGAGGTTCATTGATTGAGTAAGTCCGGACAATCCGGTATGGAACACCGGATAGTCCGGGATCGGACATTCCAGTTTGTATCGGATAGTCCAGACTGAGCTATCGGATAGTCCGATTAATTGATTTTAGAGCAGAAGCTTCTAGTGGCCAAGAAGATCGGACATTCCGATGAGGACCGGACAATCTGGACTGAACTACCGGATAGTCCGGTTAAATCAAAATTTATTCCAGGAAGCAAGGGTGGCGAAGAGGAGCGGACAGTCCGGAATACATCGGATAGTTCGGACCAATACATAGGATAGTCCGGTGTGCATGATCGGAAAAGCACCTGGAAATTTTGTGGAAGGGACCTGGTGTCTATGGATTTGTGTGAGACTTATCTAATGAGCACTTTAGACACCTAGAGTCAATTTCTTGTCTAATCCCTCTTAATAGTACGACAAAAGACCTTACGACTCAAAAAACCAAAATTACATAGTGTATTATCAACCTTGGGTCGTAGAGGCAAAATAGGAACTTTCAAAAATGATCAACATATCCTGTAAACTGCATTTTTCTCTCAGATACACATTAGATCTTTAATTGATCGTCATAAATCACCAAAATAATCTTAATGGCCTAGATGCACTTACAATCTCCCTCTTTTTGGTGATTGATGACAACACAATTAAAGTTTCAACAAAAAGACAATATGCATAAAAATGAACTCCCCTAAAGTCTTGCATAGCATGAATATAGTGAAAAAAGCATACAGCATTCAATTAAGGCACATAGTCCAAAAGTAAAGCAGTAGCACATAGTCCACACTCATAAGTAAAAATAGAAAGGCTAATAGAGGCTAGGAACTACTAGAAGCTAGGAACTCCTAGAAACTTTTCTTTCTAGAGGCTAGGAACTACTAGAAGCTAGGAACTCCTAGAAACTTTTCTTTCTACTCTTCTCCCCCTTTGGCATCAAGCACCAAAAGAGAGAAGCTTAGCTAAGGTCTACTCTTCATAGTCGTCATCTCCATCGTCGCCGGAGCCCGATCCTTCATAATCCTCGGAAGAACCCTCCTCCTGAGCAGCTGGAGGAGCGAAGAGGGCGTCCTCAGTGGCGTAGTCACTGTCTACGCCACTGTCCTCCACCTCAGAACCGTCGGGAGAGCAAGGAAGGTCAAGTTGGCGCTGAATCATCTTCAGGTGCCGAGTGTTCTTCTTGATACGCCGGGCTTGTTTCTTCCCCATACAAAAGAGAGTGCGAAGCATGTCGCCTAATGAGAAAGAACCAGAGGCTGTAGCAACTGAAGGAGAAGGAGCTGACTCCACTGCTGGTTTAGCTGGAGCTCGTCGGGACTTAGTGGTGATCATTCTGATTTTCAGGCTTTGGTGCTTCATCTCCTTGTGAAAAGTCAATCCAGAGATTGTTTCAATCATCTTCATAATGTACGGGGCATAAGCACACCCTCTCAGAGGAGTGATAGCAACCAGGCGTATCTCCTGCCAGATGAAGGCATTTTTTTTTCTGCGTTTGCGTTTGCGTTTGCTTATAAGCTGGAAATTTGTTATTTTTATACAACTTAAACGGTTTGACGTTTGGTAGCCAATTTTTGTAGGTCTTACTATTTCTTCTCAAAGCTCTCAAAACCATTTTTTCTATAATTTTTTGATTCCTCGGATGTCCTTATCGAGGAGCTACAAATTTCCAGCTTAAACGCAACCGCAACCGCAACCGCCGAAAGAAACACTACCGAAATCAAAAACATCAAAAGGTCTTGTGTTCTCTCTCATTTTGTGCAACAGATTCCTTGTCAGAGAGAGCACACTACTGGCATCTCCCATCTTGGGAGTTAGAGTCTTCCTGAACAGGCGACAGAGATAGTTGTAGAAAAGGAGCATTCCTTCAGTTGACCCCAGCTTGAACTTTGACTCTTTATCATAAAGGAACAGCAGGGCTTCTGGATTCATGGGCTGTTCATTGTGGATCTGTTGAGTCCCTTGCCTGTCAGCTACAGTGAAGCCCAAGATCTCAACAAATCTGGTTTTCTTCACTGAGTAGGTTTGCCCATTTGTCATCCAGAGCATAGTTTGAGCCACATCATTGTCTACATACAAGGTGGCATAGGACTGGGCTATCATCTCCTCACACCAGTCATATTGGAGCCCCATTATATCCTTGACCTTTGTTCATTCACAGGCAGCTATGACCTCATCAAAAACACCATCCTTTGCATCCTCCATATATGTCCAATCTACCCACTACATTGGTAGAATGGAATGCTTCCTGTCGAAGATGACAGTAGCATAGAAATCCTCCCGGAACTCATTCCAAAACCTAGGATCAAAGGTACTCTTGTTGTACTTTCTTGGGTCTAGCATCCGTTGATCCCTTACCTCAGTTGCTCTTTTCTTGTAATTTCTATGCCTCCTGGCATAATCCCTCCCTGCCACAGGCAATTTCATCCTCAGAGGTCCAATCACCTGCTCCTGTCTTTGCTCAGAGCCTTGGCCACTTGTGTATACACCTTGGCGCTTGTGGACCTTAGAGGCAACTCTTTTGACAACAGTCTTTCTCTTTCCTTTAGGGTCAGGAGCGTCAGGGGTAGTCTCTTCCTCAGGTTTCTCCTCTATCTCATCTGTCCTTGTATTCTGTACAGACGGATCTGCCCGCTGTTTTGTTCTTCTCTCACGCTGCTGGCTGCCACTGCCGGAAGTGAAGTCCATTTCACTGGAGACAATGAAATGAAGTCAAGGAATTAGATGGATAGCCCATGGATGGACAATCATGACTTAGAAACTTGAAGTTAAGCTATCCATACTTGATAGTCCGATGTTCAGGTCCGGACTATCCGATCCTCATCAGATAATCCGGTGTGAATTCCGGATTGTCCGATGTGGACAGATTTTCTTCAAAAATCTCTAGGTCAAGATTTTCCTACAGATCTATTGGCTATCACTGTTTGATGGGGGACGAATGCCCGATCTTCCGACAGGTAGAGAATAAGTCGATTGGTGGAGACTCGACGTTGACGATCCGACTTCTGCTCAGAACCGATCTAAGCCTGCAATCGCTACACCACCGCTCCGTTGGTTATCAACCACGCGCGAACACGGTTGACCTCGCCACGAAGGCTTGTTCCTGCTAGCGAATCGAGAACACAAGCAAGAACGAAAGAAGCAATCTCAAATTGCAAAATAATATTAAGCTCACAAGTTGGGGCTTTACAGACCGAGTCTTCGGCGAAACTGCAAAGGCAGAATAATCTTAAGCAAAACCCGAGTTGTGGAGGCACCTATGACATGGTTTATATAGCGAAGGGAGGGTGGCCTGCACTGGAGAGGTAGCGGTATGGTACTAAACTAGGTGGAGGTGTGGGGCGCCCCACCTTGGGCCGGCTGGACCCATCATGGGCCACGGCCAAAGAGGGTGGGTGGCGCCCATGGTGGGCCAGTGCTCCAATCCGGCCTAACCCATGTTTTGTGACTGCCTTGTTTGTGGCTGCTTCTCTGCGTTGACGTAGTTGCATCTTCTCTCTTGTTGAGCTAATCCATGATTTCTGATGGCGACAACAACATCACCCGATAGATGCCGCAGTTGTCGTGCTCGGGCCCTCGTAATTGGTCCTTGTACCAGCGGTGTAGCATCAATAGGGACTTCATCAGGAGCTTGAACATCAGGGACTTCAACAGGAGAAGCAATGTCAGGAGTGATGTCCTCATCATCCTCCCCCTCTTGAATTGGAGTCGTCCTCGACTCTAGCTCATCTTCTTCTCCTAGATATGGCCTCAAATCTGAAATGTTAAAAGTGGGGCTAACCCCGAAATCTGCAGGCAGCTCAATTTTGTATGCATTATCATTTATTCGTTCGAGCACTTTAAAAGGACCATCAGCACGAGGCATTAATTTAGACTTTCTCAACTCAGGAAAACGTTCTTTACGCAAGTGTAGCCATACAAGATTGCCTAGGGCAAAAATCAGCTTTTTCCTACCATGACTACCAGCAATGCTATATTTTTCATTCATTCGCTCAATATTTTCCTTAGTTGACTCATGCAATTTCAAAATAAACTTAGCACGTTCCTTAGCATCGAGATTAATCCTTTCAGTTGAGGGGAGAGGTAATATGTCAATGGGGGTTCGAGGGTTGAAACCATATACTACCTTGAAAGGACTTACCTTGGTAGTAGAGTGCAAGGCACGATTATAGGCAAACTCCACATGAGGAAGACACTCCTTCCACATCTTCAGATTCTTTTTCAAAACAGACCGCAACATTGTAGATAACGTGCGATTGACGACCTCCGTTTGGCCATCAGTTTGGGGATGACATGTCGTAGAAAATAACAATTTTGTCCCCAATTTGTTCCATAAAGTCCTCCAAAAATGACTCAAAAATTTTGTGTCGCGATCTGAAACAATAGTAGCAGACATACCATGCAAGCGAACAATTTCTTTAAAGAAAAGGTCGGCAATGTGAGTGGCATCATCGCTTTAATGACAGGGAATGAAATGTGCCATCTTTGAAAATCTATCCACGATAACAAAAACACTATCACTCTCTTTTTTTTGTCCGAGGCAACCCAAGAACAAAATCCATCGAAATATCCTCCCATGGCACACTAGGGGTAGGGAGAGGCATATACAAACCGTGTGGATTCAGTTGTGATTTCGCCTTCTGACATGTGGTGCAACGAGCCACGAAGCGTTCAACATCCCGTATCATCCGTGGCCAGTAGAAGTGAGTGGCCAAAACATCCTCCGTCTTTTTAATGCCAAAATGACCCATCAGTCGTCCTCCATGTGCTTCCTGTAACAACAAAAGACGAACAGAACCAACTGGAATGCACAGACGATTAGCTCTAAACTGGAACCCATCATTAAACACAAGCTTATTCCAGGTTCTTCCATCCTTACCGTTCAACAATGCATCTTTAAAATCAGGATCATGTGCATACTGCCCTTTGATAGTCTCTAATCCAAAAATTCGGCAGTCAAGTTGGGACAACATAGCATATCTCCTAGACAATGCATCAGCAATAACATTATCTTTTCCTTTCTTGTGTTTGATGACATAGGGAAAAGATTCAATAAACTCTACCCACTTAGCATGTCTACGATTCAGTTTAGTCTGGCTACGAATATGTTTGAGCGCTTCATGATCAGAGTGAATAACAAATTCCTTGGGCCATAAATAATGTTGCCACGTTTCTAAAGATCGAACAAGAGCATACAATTCTTTATCATACCTGGAATAATTCAGGACAGGCCCGCTCAATTTCTCACTAAAATAGGCAACAGGCTTACCTTCTTGCATGAGAACACCTCCAATTCCAACTCCACTGGCTTCACATTCAAGTTCAAACGTCTTACCAAAATCTGAAAGTTGGAGTAATGGTGCATTCGTGAGCTTTTCCTTTAAAAGGTTGAAGGCATCTTCTTGTGACTGTCCCCAGTGGAATGCAACGCCCTTCTTTGTCAATTCGTTCAATGGAGCGACAATAGTGCTAAAATCCTTCACGAACCGGCGGTAGAATCCTGCAAGTCCATGGAAGCTCCTCACCTGAGTGACTGTTGTGGGAGTCGGCCAGCTCTTGATTTCTTCAATCTTGGCTTCATCAACCTCAATGCCCTGTGGAGTCACAACATAGCCAAGAAAAGCGACTCGATCGGTGCAAAAGGTGCACTTGTCAAGGTTACCAAACAAACGTGCATCTTGCAAAGCATTGAAAACAGCACGTAGAAAGTGACTGGCTATAGATCAAGATATCATCAAAATAAACTACCACAAATTTCCAATGAATGGACGTAAGACCTCATTCATCACACGCATGAAAGTACTGGGCACATTAGTCAAACCAAAAGGCATAACTAACCACTCAGATAACCCAAACTTGGTCTTAAAAGCTGTCTTCCATTCATCTCCCAATTTCATCCTAATCTGGTGGTATCCACTTCACAAGTCAATTTTAGAAAAAATCACAGAACCACTTAACTCATCAAGCATATCATCTAATCTCGGAATTGGATGATGATATCTAATGGTGATATTGTTAATGGCTCTACAATCTACACACATGCGCCAGCTACCGTCATTCTTAGGAACCAAAAGAACAGGAACAGCACAAGGACTAAGACTTTCTCGTACATACCCGCGGTCCATAAGCTCTTGAACTTGCCATTGAATTTCCTTAGCCTCCTCTGGATTGGTCCTATAGGCAGCACGGTTTGGCAAAGTCGCTCCCAGGATCAAATCAATTTGATGTTCAATTCCTCGAATAGGTGGCAACCCCGGGGGTATCTCATCAGGAAATACATCGCCGTATTCCTGCAAAAGGTCAGTGACAGCAGGCGGCAAAGAGAGAGATACTTCATCCAATGAAAATACAGTCTCTTTGCATATCAAAGCATAGCATGGCATATCAGCAGTAATTTCAGAAATATCAGATTTTGTGGCAAGCATCACACCACCCTTCAGTTTAATTCCCTCAGACCTAGAATTTGGCGCTTGTTTGTCTTTTCTAGGTGGGAAGACTGTTTTAGCAACTTGTTGGTTCTCAGATGCTACAACACTTTCTTGCTTTTCATTTTCATCTCTCTCCCTATCAAAATGCACAATTTCAGAAGGAGGCATAGGGAGTAAAGTGATTTTCTTTCCTTGGTGTCTAAGTGTGTACTTGTTACTCCTACCATGATGAGTCGCATCATTATCAAATTCCCAAGGTCTGCCTAATAAAAGTGAGCATGCTTGCATAGGCACGACATCAAAATCAGCAACATCACGGTATGAACCAATGACAAAAGATACTCTGCCAGTTTGGGTTACCTTGACCTTACCGCTGTTGTTGAACCATTGAACATGATATGGCTGAGGATGTGCACGTGTGGTCAAGCAAAGCTTCTTGACCAAATCAGAACTGACTAGATTGTTGCAACTTCCTGAATCAATTATGGTTCGAGCACGTCTGTCCATGATGATGAGGAATGTCTGAAATAAATTGTGATGTTGTGCTCTCTCGGCTTGATCCACTTGAGTGCTCAACACCCGCTGCACAATTATTGTCCGAAATCCGGTTGTGCCCTCTGTACCCAGCGCTTCCTCCTTGTCTTCAGGGTCCGTGTCTTCATTAGTGACATCTGCAAGGTTAGCTGCAAGAGCATATTCTTCTTCTACATCTGATGCACTAATGTACCTACCATCATCTGTAGCAATGTACGCTCGCTGACTTGGGCAATCCTTCATGACATGGCCCATCCCCTTGCAACAATAGCACACTATACCTGTCGTACGTCCTGTGGAGGCAACGGACGATGATGTCTTCGCTGGTGTATGCACATTGGATGATTTGCTTACTTCCGACGCACGCGATGGCTGAGTTGGTACCGCTGAACGCGCCCTACTCGTCGAGGGGGCAGTAGACCGGAAAGCTGGAGGTGGTGTTGACTTGGCTGGCGTCGACGTCTGTTTTGGTGTGAATGTACTACCAAAGTTGCTCTTAGGCCGCTGTTGTCGTCCCTGCAATTCTTTTTCTGCCAAAACAGCAAGCTGGAACAATCTATTGACAGAGTTATATTCTTTATAATCAACTATATCCTGGATCTCGCGACGTAATCCACCATAGAAACGAGCCATTTTATCCTCCTCATCCTCCTCTACCTCACAACGCAACATGCCTATCCGAAGCTCTTGGTAGTAATCCTCTACCGATTTGCTACCTTGATCTAAATGTTGTAATTTCTTACGCAAGTCACGTTTAAAGGAAGGAGGCACAAATCTAGCACGCATATGTCATTTCAACAAATCCCAAGTATCCGGTGCTATGTTGGCCTTAACCAGTTCATTCCACCAAATTATTGCAAAGTCTTTAAACTCACTAGTGGCTTGCCTTACCCTATGAATTTCAGGCACTAGATGTGAATTAAATTTTTGTTCAACAATCATTTCCCAATCTAAGTACACTTCAGCATCATAAGCACCAGAAAACGAAGGTATGGTAAACTTAACCTTAGCAAATGGGTCGGCAATGCAATTGTTAAGGTTAGCATTATTGTCAGTATTACCTCTCATACCTTGTTGAATGCGACGCTAGCGCTCCTGTAGGCGGATATCCTGAGCAGCACGATGCAGGGCGACATCATTGCGTGGTGCTCTTCTCGGTTAGTTTCCACCTTCGGACTCTTGTGCTGCATATTCAGCTTCTTCATCTCTCGTCCCATTAGGAGGAGGTTGATTTTCCACGGCCTCGACCCTGTCGGCAAGGGCTGAGACACGACGGTCGATTCTCTCAAAGTTTTCTTGCGTCTCTTGCCGGACCTGCGTGATGTCTTCCCTAACCCTTTGGTTATTCTGGACAACAGCTTGATTGGTCTTTTCAAGGGCATCCTAGAGCTCCCTGTTTCCCCTGACCATCTCTTCCCTAAGACTTTGAAGGAGCTGGCGAATGTCATCATCGTCAGCCGCAGCTCTAGCTCTTGTCTGTGGTCCTGTCATTGTTAGTAACAAACAGAAGATAGCACAAAAGTATTATCCCTATTAGCTACTAGGTTCTGGCAGGTGGAGTCACTCCCTCTCAAGCGTCTTACCACGCTCTTACAAGGTTCTTACCAACGCTGCAGGAAGATCAACCGGTGGCTGGTTTGTGATACCAAGTAGAGTGTGAGTGAGGCGATTGCAAGGTAGAATCCTGTTCTGATAAGAACTATATGTGGAGCTTGGAAGGCACAGTATAGTAGCAAGGGTTAGCAATAGCCGCAATCAGATGGCAAAGCTGAATAAATGTCCAAAGAACCCGCAAATGTTGCTGGCCCTAAAGTGCTCCTAAAATTGGATACAAGCAAGCAAGTAAAGATGAAAGCAAGGACAGAAGAGATGGAAACAGTCTTGATCCCGATCACAGCACGTTTGATCCGGTTTTTTTTTTTGCGCGGCTCTTTACAGTGCGCTGCCTCTTTGATAATTTTTATTTTATTTTATTTTTTATTTTGTCTCAAGTTAGCAGCACTAAAATAAGAACCAAGAGCAATCTCCCCTCAATTTTGACGTAAGGGGTGCCGGTTATAAAATTGGATATGTGCTTTGAAAATTGTGCAGAATCTTCCAAGGCTGGAAACTAGATCTTCTGAAGCGATTTTGGGCCCGAAAAATTTTTCGTGACCGATAAAGTCGTGGGTTTTGGATGTAAACTTTTCTGTAGATGTCCGTGGATACCAAGAACGTCGAAAATGGAGTTTGTATGCAAAAGTTACGGCCGTTTTACCGAAGGTGCTCCGGATCAGATGCGAAATCAAGATCGGTTTCGTTCTTTTTTTTTGTGCGGTTAGGTTTTGCGGGATGAAAATTTGAGGGCTGGCGATGCAGGGCAGTTGACACAAGGCGGTTTGCGTCCTATCTAGGGCTTGCGACGTAGGATTATTAACACAAGGCGGCTGGCGAGGGCAAGCCGAGCAGGACTCGACTTGTTTTTTTTTTGGTTGTTTGCGGTGGTAGGATGAACTAGGAAACAGAAAAGGTATAAAACAGATCTGATGACACGACTTAAACCAGCAACAAGGCGATGACCATGAACATGAACTCAGCAATGCGAAACTGAAAATGAAATTGCGAAGGCTCGAAGTGGCATGGACAGCGGAAGACAATGATCACGATTTTTTTTTTGGTCTTTTCTAGACTCTAGGTAAAGGATGCACGATGAACAGAGGGGGTACAATGATACCTGACGGGCAACCTGGCGCTCTGATACCACTTGATGGGGGACGGATGCCCGATCTTCCGACAGGTAGAGAATAAGTCGATTGGTGGAGACTCGACGTTGACGATCCGACTTCTGATCACAACCGATCTAAGCCTGCAATCACTACACCACCGCTCCGTTGGTTATCAACCACGCGCGAACACGGTTGACCTCGCCACGAAGGCTTGTTCCTGCTAGCGAATCGAGAACACAAGCAAGAACGAAAGAAGCAATCTCAAATTGCAAAATAATATTAAGCTCACAAGTTGGGGCTTTACAGACCGAGTCTTCGGCGAAACTGCAAAGGCAGAATAATCTTAAGCAAAACCCGAGTTGTGGAGGCACCTATGACATGATTTATATAGCGAAGGGAGGGTGGCCTGCACTGGAGAGGTAGCGGTATGGTACTAAACTAGGTGGAGGTGTGGGGCGCCCCACCTTGGGCCGGCTGGACCCATCATGGGCCACGGCCAAAGAGGGTGAGTGGCGCCCCCATGGTGGGCCGGTGCCCTACCATGGGCCGGTGCTCCAATCCGGCCTAACCCATGTTTTGTGACTGCCTTGTTTGCGGCTGCTTCTCTGCGTTGACGTAGTTGCATCTTCTCTCTTGTTGAGCTAATCCATGATTTCTGATGGCGACAACAACATCACCCGATAGATGCCGCAGTTGTCGTGCTCGGGCCCTCGTAATTGGTCCTTGTACCAGCGATTTAGCATCAACAGGGACTTCATCAGGAGCTTGAACATCATGGACTTCAACAGGAGAAGCAATGTCAGAAGTGATGTCCTCATCACTGTTCTACTTGAGTATGCAAGTACTCCTAGGGGATTTCTCAAAGCATTTCTACAGAATTGCAAGTTTTTTGAACTAAATTAGGACAAAGGATGTAGGAAGCCCTAGTTTAAGGAATTTGCAAAGATTCGACAAAAAAACAAAAAATACCTCAAGATCTTGGTGAAGAGGTGGAGAACCACTCCCCCTTGATCCAAGGCCTTCTTGGAGCTTTTCCTCGGTCAGATCTTCGGAGAATGGGAGAAGAGGTTGAGGGCGCCCGTGGAAGAGAAAGAACTCGGGCACGGGTGAGAGAGGAAGAAAGAAAGGAAAGAGGGAACCCGCTCGCTATAAGAAGTCATGGATAAACCGGACTATCCGGACTCATGCACCGGATTGTCCGATATGACACCGGACTATCAGGACGAGAGTACCGGAATATCCGGTTAATTCACAAAAACCGCAGAACGACCGGGTGGCTGATTGGATCGGATTATCCGGTTATGTCCGGACTATCCGGTATGAAACACCGGATTATCCGGTCCAGTCAGTAACAAATTGGTTGAGAAATTTTTAATTTTGAATTTGAAAGCAAGTTAGAGCTAGAAGAGAGGAAGAGCGAGAGTGTTGCCTTAAATTGTGACTAGTACACATCAATATTCAAACCATAGTCACAGTTTAGTGCAAGCTCATTAAATCCAAATCAAACAAGGTCCTTAGAACTATAAGATATATATATATATATATATATATATATATATATATATATATATATGGATAGGCTTAGCTAGATTCAAAGCAATTTTGCATTACATCAAATAAGGGTTGCAATGACTCAAGCCACATTCCTTGAATCAAGGATATTTAGTTCACTTCTAATTTCGCAAAAACGCTTTTCGTCTAGTGGTTTGGTAAATATATCGGCTAATTGATTCTCGGTTCTCACATGGGATATGTCGATATCGCCCTTGGTAGAATGGTCTCTAAGGAAGTGGTGGCGGATATCGATATGTTTAGTTCTTGAGTGTTGAATGGGGTTGTTTGCAATTTTAATGGCGCTCTCATTGTCACACAAAAGTGGGACATGGTTTAAGTTAACCTCATAGTCTCTCAAGGTTTGCCTCATCCAAAGTAATTGGGCACAACAATGTCCCGCCGCAATATACTCGGCCTCGGCGGTGGATAGGGCTACGGAGTGTTGTTTCTTTGAGGCCCATGAAACTAGAGACCTACCTAGGAATTGACAAGTACCGGAGGTACTCTTCCTATCCACCTTACAACCGGCATAATCCACATCTAAATAGCTGATTAGGTCAAAGTTTGACCCTCTGGAATACCAAAGACCAAAATTTGGAGTATGAACCAAATATCTCAAGATTCTTTTGACCGCCACTAGATGGCCCTCTTTAGGTGCAGCTTGGAATCTTGCACACATACACACACTAAGCATTATGTCAGGTCTAGATGCACATAGATAAGCAAGGAGCCAATTATGGAATGGTATACCTTTTGGTCGACCTCCTTACCGTTTACATCTTGGTCCAAATGTCTATTTGCTTGCATTGGTGTTTTTATGGGCTTTGCTTGATCCATGTCGAATTTCTTGAGCATGTCCTTCACATACTTGGCTTGGCTAATGAACGTTCATTCCTTTAATTGTTTCACTTGTAAACCGAGGAAGAACATCAATTCCCCCATCATGGACAACTCGAAACGTTTAGTCATTAATTGACTAAACTCCTCGCAAAACAGCTCATTAGTAGATCCAAAAATAATATCATCTACATATACTTGACATACAAAGATATCTCTATCTACCATTTTAGTGAATTGAGTGGGATCGGATTTACCCATTTCGAAGCCCTTTCTTACCAAAAACTCCTTGAGGCACTCATACCATGCACGGGGTGCTTGCTTTAGTCCATATAGTGCCTTGTGGAGCTTGTAGACGTGGTTAGGATACTTGGGTCTTCGAAACCCAGAGGTTGCTCAACATAGACTAGCTCGAAAAGTGGCCCATTGAGAAATGCACTCTTTACATCCATTTGTTTAAGCTTAAAACCATGGTGAGTTGTAAAGACAATTAATATTATAATAGCATCTACTCTAACTACTGGAGCATAAGTCTCACCGCAATCTAAACCTTCGATTTAGGTGAAACCTTGGGCAGCCAACCGTGCTTTGTTTTTGATCACCACTCCGTGCTCATCTTGTTTGTTGCGAAAGACCCACTTAGTTCCTATCACATTTTTCTTGGGTCTTTCTACCAACTCCCATACCTTATTTCTTGTGAAATTATTGAGCTTCTCTTACATGGCCACTATCCAATCGGGGTCTTCAAGAGCTTGCTCTACCTTGGTTGGTTCAAGAGGAGAGATAAAAGAGTAAAATTCATAGAAATTTAAAAGTTGGGATCTAGTGGATACTCCCATGTTAATGTCACCAAGATGTTGTCGATGGGATGAACTCTTTGCACGCTTTGGTGTACTCTTGGGTGTGACATTGGTGGTGGTTGATTGTTGCTATCATCTTGATCTTCCTTTTCTTGATCTTCCTCTTGTGTGGATGTAGGCGGCTCCGGTTGAGTTGATGATGGCTCATCCTTGTCCACCGTCCCTTCCTGTGGCCGAACATCTCCAATGGCCATCCTTCTTATTGCTTCACAAGGAGGTTCTTCGCTATCTATCACATGTGGATCAACTTGCTCCTTTTGAGAGCCGTTAGTCTCATCAAATGTCACATCACGCGAGATCTCAACGGCACCGGTGGTGTTGTTGAAAACTCGGTATGCATAGGCATTTGATCCATAACCAAGTAAAAATTCCCCATCTACTTTAGGTGCAACTTTAGAAGACTTAGATTTCTTATTTAAAATAAAGCATTTACTTCCAAAGACCCTAAAGTGAGAAATGTTTGGTTTGTTACCGGTTAGTAGCTCGTAGGAGGTCTTTTTTAGTAACTTGTGAAGATACAAACGGTTGGTGGCATGGCAAGCGGTGTTGATGGCTTCTGCCCAGAAGATGTCTGAGACTTTGTACTCGTCAAGCATTGTTCTTGCCATCTCAATGAGGGATCTATTCTTCCTCTCGACAACCCCGTTCTGTTGAGGAGAGTAGGGTGCCGAGAATTCGTGCTTGATTCCTTCCTCATCAAGATATTCTTCACACCGGTATTCTTGAATTCTGTCTCATTGTCGCTTCTTATCTTCTTGCTCTTGACATCAAACTCATTTTGAGCCCTTCTCATAAACTTCTTTAGCTCCTCTTGAGTTTCTGTCTTATCATGACGGAAGAATACCTAAGTGAAGCGAGAATAATCATCTACGACCACTAGACCATATTTGTTACCTCCTATGCTTATATAAGCGATGGGTCCGAAGAGGTCCATGTGTAAAAGTTCTAGAGGTCTTGTGGTGGTCATCACGTTCTTGGCAGGATGAGGTGCCCCCTTTTGTTTCTTAGCTTGGCAGGCACTACAAACCCTGTCTTTTTCAAACTTCACATTTGTTAGTCCGATGATGTGATTGCCTTTAGTGAGTTTGTGAAGATTTCTCATACCAACATGGGCTACTCGGCGATGCCAAAGCTAACCCATGCTAGATTTAGCCATTAGACATATCCCAGAATTGGGTTTATCTATGGAGAAATCCACAAGATAAAGCCTACCCTTAAGACGTCCCCTAAAGGCTATTAAACCATCACTCCTCCTAACGACTTTCACACCATCGAAAGAAAAAATACAATCATAACCCGTAGCACAAAATTATAGTATGGATAAAAGATTGTATTTCAAAGAATCAACGAGAAGTATGTTCGAAAGGTAAAGGTTGTCGGAAATAGCAATCTTAACCAAACCAAGAATCTCACCTTTACCGTTGTCTCCAAACACAATGCTCTCATGAGGATGATCATAGGCATCAAGTTGAGAGTACATCGTCTTCTCTCCGGTCATATGGTGGATGCAACCGCTATCAAGCACCCAACTTGGTCCACCGGAGAGATACTCCTATAAGATCATGCGTTTGTTTTAGGTACCCAAGTTTGGTTGGGTCATCTCAAGTTAGTAACAAGGGTCTTTGGGTCCCAAATGGATCTCACCAAAGACATATTTCTACTTCTAGGTCCAACATGATAAGCTAGCACCCTACCAACATTATTTTTTTTAAGGATATAGGATGCATTAAAAGTTGAGTGTGTCATATGACTAGTAGCCCCTTTTTTTCTAACAAAGTGAATTGGCCTTGATGCCGGGGTAACCACAATGTGGCCCTTATTACCCTTTGGAGGTTTATACCCAAGCCCGGCTTTCTTGTAGTTTCCTTTTCTTTTTCCCAAGAACTCTTCAAGGCCTTTGCTTGCCTTGTAGGACTTTTGTAGTCCATCTTGAAGAAAGCCCTTAAGTTTCTCATTTTCACTTGCTAGGTCCTTCATTGTAGCAAAATTAGTGACACAAGCATTTATATCAATATTATAGTATTTTGCACAACCATTGCTCGTGGAAGGGATTGAGTGACAAGTTGCAATAGGAGAGGTGGAGGAGCTCTTCAAAAGATCATCAAACTTCACTACAAGAGTCTCATGGGCTTCCTTTGCCCCAATGAGGTCCTCTTTGAGTGAAGCATTGTTGATCTCTAGCGAGACTACCTTGGATTTGGCTTTGGCAAGCTCATTTGCCAATTCCTCCACTCTTAGCTTCTCCTTTTCTAGATCCTCCTCGAGTTGGAGGTTTCTCTCCTTTTCTAGGATGAGCAAATCTTCTCCTTTCTCAAGTAGTTCTTCTTGTTGCTCAATCCGTTCCATAAGCTCTTTCATTTTACCCATGTCAAATCTTCTAAACACTCTTAGCATACTATCATGGCTCATATCAAATTCACTATCACTATCTTTATTACAAGGATCAATGATAGTGGGTTTGGAGGATACCTTACGGCCCTTGGCCATGAAGCAATGTGGAGCATCCTCACCATCTTCATCACTTAAGTCACCAAAAAGTGACTTATGTGGTGGTGAAGTAGTAGTTGTGGTAGAAGCAAGTCCAAGGCATGCAATGCCTTCTTCCTCGGAGTCGGAGTCAGAGTTAGAGTCTGTGGAGTCAAGATGATGAGCATGTGAGGAGTTGGTCAAAACTTTCCGTTTCCATCAAAATTCTTCTAAACTTGACAACTTTGACGTGGCATGTTGTTTCTTGATTCTTGCGAAGTTTTGTGATCTCCTTAGCATGGAAAAAACCCTAGATGATTTAGGTGTAGCCGGCAAAGTCGCCAAAGTGCCACAGGACGCACTTGCCCCAAGGCCATTGTTTTGTGTCGGGCTATTCACTATTTCGGTTATCATTTTTGCATACTAACCCCGATCGAGGATCGGTTCGTTGTGTTGGGTTCATGGTGATGCCGCGGACGTTCTGGATGTGTTTTGGTTGTTTGTTGTTGGTGTTGTGGATGCAGGTGAGAACAGGGTGCGAGGTGGAGTGGATGAGTCTGTTCGCCAGGTGGGCTGCCGGTTCGATTGGAGACTGGGCGCGGAGTTTCGCGGTGGGAACGATTATCACTTCGGAGCATGAGTTCTTACTGGACATCGGTACGTGCGGATGCTTGGACGCGAAGGGATCGTTGGAGGCGATTCACGATGCTCTAAGATTCGTGCGTGTGAGTTAAAACCCGTGTATGTGTTGGGTTTCGGGTTAGCCCATGTATGGTCCATGTTGTGCCATGAGTAAGTAGGATAAGGCCCATGTAAAAGGCAAGTTGGAGAGGGTTAATCTCAGCCATTCATGGGTGGTTCATGGGGGATCTCAATATATCGCGATATATCGAGATACCCTAGAACCGGTTGGCCTATAAAAGAAGGGGTGGAGGGGTGTCTCCACTCAAGTCTTTAAGAGCCAAGAGTTTTCTGAAGTTTAGCCACTTGTGAGTGTTTTCCACCCTAGGGTGGCTGTGTAAAACTTTCTCAAAGCAAAGAAAACTAGTTCCTCCATGTTCATGTCTTGTTCTTGCTAGTTCTTTTGTTTCAATCTTCTTTCCTTTATTGTTTTTGTTGCAACTTGTTTGTATGCCTCCCCTCCTTCTACATGCTTCTGATCCATGATGTCTTGAGGGTGCTTATATGATTTTTACACCTCTCTTGCACCCTAGGATAGATTAGAGATCAAGTTTTCAATCAAGTTGCAAATCTCTGCAGATTTTGTTCTTTGCGCAGCACCCAGTGTTTGATTTTTTAGAAAACTCTAGAAAAATCATTTTTATGTGCTTCTTGTTGGAGAAGATGCGTGACTCATATGTGCATCTAAAGAAAAATTTGGGAGTCATTCCATTGCACCGTTTGGACGCGATGAGGTGAATACCGAGCTCCAAACTTTCTGCTCGAAGTTCCAGACAGTCTGTAGTGATTGATTTTTCATATTTGTTTTTCAGAGAGTTTTGAGGACATTTTTGGTGAAGTTCTTCAAGATTCATGTAGGCTTAGGCACAAAAAAGTTCAAAAATATTAGAGCATCAGAAGTCCACCAACCTTCTGCTCCAAGTGGTGGCAAATTCTGGAAATCTGTTTTTACTTTTCTGAAAGTATCTTTGATGTTTTGGCTTTCTCCCTTTTCCTTTTGCTTTTGTTTTCCAGAGCTGATCTAGTCCATCTAGGTCTGAACTAATCCTTTGCTTCTTGTTTCTTCCAGATCTGAACAGGTCCTTCCTGGTCTGATCTGGTCCAAGTTGCAGGCTTCCAGGTCTGAACAGGTCCTTCCAGGTCTGAACTGGTCCATGTTGCATATTTCTCTCGGTGTTGTTGGAGGGGTCTTTCAATAGTCTATATGCCCTTGGGTATCTAAAGGACATCCCTGTACCTCCAACAGCTGGATTAAGTCTTTTCTCTTCTGTCCGCAGTTTTATCTGGTGTGTGGGTTGGAGTTCTGAATGGACCACAAAATATTAAAAATTTGAAAAAGGCTCCATTCACTCCCCCCTCTCTGTCGCCTTGGTGAGTTCACAGTGGTATCAAAGCGAGGTTGAGCTCTTGTGATTCTTGAGAGTCTTTGAGTCCTTCCTGTCTTTAACCATGGCAGAGGAGAGGTACTCGAACAAACCACCGATTTTCAATGGCCTTGATTTTTCCTTTTGGAAAGCTCGGATGGGTTCCTACCATATGGCACAGAGCTTTGATGTTTGGGCCAAAGTCAAGAAACCATATAAGGTGCCGAATGAGGAGGAAATCACCCCCGAGAACAAAAAGGATTTTGAGTTGAATGCTAGGGCCAAGAACATTCTCTTCCAAGGCTTGGGTCGAAATGAATACGACCGGGTCGCTCACCTTGAGTCCGCGCACGAGATCTGGACTACCCTAATTGCTTTCCATGAGGGGACAGCTCAGGTCAAGACAGTTCGCCAGGACCAGTTCAAGCGTGAGTACAACCGGTTCTCTCAAAAACCAGGTGAATCTTTGGATGCTTGTTTTAGTCGGTTCACAAAAATCTTGAGCAACTTGCGAGCAGTTGAGACAGTGTTCACTGACTCCAAGAATGCTCGTCACTTTCTCTCAGCACTTGATTTAAAAATTTGGGGAGTAAAGATTACCACGATCCAGCAGGCTACGGATCTCACTACACTCACTTTGGACGGTCTCTATTCGAACATGAAAACTTATGAACTTGAGCATCTGTCAGTTCTTGAGACCGACCCACTTTCCACAGCTTTGGTCACAAACCCTTCTGATTCTTCCTCTTGCGATCTTGGTGGAGTCTCTTTGTCTGCTCTTGTGGAGCTTCCTGACGAGCGCTTAGATACAGTTCCTGAAAAGAGTTTAGCCCTCCTATCCAAAAAAATTGCTAGAGCTTACAAGAGAGTGAGTGTGCGGAGGAGAGGCAACTTGAGGTGCTACGAGTGTGGAGGCCTCAACCACATTCGAGCAGAGTGCCTAAATCTTTAGAAGGGACGAGAAGAAGCTCCTGCTGCCAAGAACAACTACCCCAAGCAGAACCGCAAGCCAAACCAGAAGTCTGTACCTGGTGGCCAGAAGCCCACATTCCAGATGGGGTGAAAGCTGTTCCGCAAAGTGCTAGCCGCCCTGGACTCCGCTTGCGTCTCAGACCAGGAGGCCAGTGATGATGGGGAGGAGCCCCAAGGCGAGGACTCCGATGACATCGACTACGCCGGCATGTGCTTCATGGCCGAACACGCCGGTTCGGACTGCTCCGACATCGACTCCGACTCAGAGGTACCTTGTTACGAAAACTACGATGATCTCAATGCTGTGTTTCTCAAGCTAGGTGGCTTCCTCTCTCAGGCAAATGGTAGGGTTAGAGATTTGAAGTCTAGGGAAGGCTAGAGAAGTCTATCTTACTTTAGAGCTAGAGAAGTCTAGGGCTGCGCCTAGTTCTTTTACTATTTCTGTTCTTGATTCTGATGCTTGGAAAGTTTGTGATGAAGCTCTTTCCGAACTTACTGCATTAAGGACCTTGCATGATAGTGTGATTAAGGAGTTTGGAGAACTTAAGGAAAAACAAGTTTGTGTGCTTGAGGAGCTTGAAGAAACTTGAAATGCTTTAAAACTGTCTATTGCTACTGAAATGGTTGCTTGTCCGGATCCTACTGCACATATCTCACATGACACACTTAAAGACCCAGTTAGTCTAGATGAGAACTGTAGTGATCATGATGCACCTAAGGACACAACAAGCGATGGACATGACAGTTTTCACTCTACTTCTATGTGTAGTGAGTGTCTGATGCTTAGACTAGAGAACTTAACATTGAAGAGTAAAATTGCTGAACTAAAAAAGTCTCTAGATGAGTGCTCTACTTGTTTGCGATGTGATGAAATGGATGGGAACGTAGGTAAAGCGCTAGAGGAGCTAGGCCGTAGGTATCAAGGTCGTCTAGCAGAAGTTCAAAACTCTGAGTGTCTTTCCTGTCAGTCCTTCAAGAGAGAACTTGAGATTCTAGGTGATAAAGTGCGCAGGTTGCAGGGTAAGGATGTTGCTAGTGGTCAGGGTGACACAAGTGCTGCTGGGTCCTCTTCCCTCTCGTGTGAGTTCTGTCCACAGCTTCATCAGGAGTGTGAGTACCTCATGGGCACTCTTGAGAAGTTCGTTGGTGGTAAGAAGAAAATGAACTTGATCTTGGATCAATCGAAGATTTCACAGGGTAGAGGTTTGGGTTTTGACTGGCTTGATCACATCAAGCGTCACCCACCTAGGGTTGTCACTGCTGAGGGAGGTAGGATGGTGGTTGCGTCTTCTGGAGTCCCAGAGAAGACAGTCTTTAGGTCTGCTGGTCTTCAAGTTGCTTCTGACCAGGTGGTTGGTTCTTCTGTAGCACCTCCTTCTACTAAGAGCAAGAGTACTCAGTCAGATTCCAAGTCTGCAACTCCTGTAGCACCACCTAGGACAAAGCCAAGACCTAGGTTCGCTTGCACTTACTGTGGCAGGACTGGTCACATAGCTGAGTTCTGTTATCAGCTGGTAGGTTTTCTCAAGCAACATCCCAAGAGTACCCATAATCACACTCAGGCACCTAGGGTCTCTCAGGCACGTATTTTACCACACCAGGTAGCTAGACAAGTGGAGTCTAGGATGAGCATTAGGCCTGGTCTGGGTTTCAGGGAAATTGAGCCCTCTAGTGGGTTCAATAGGTCTAGGTTTTAGAGTTTCCGCCGTCCTCAGGGTGTGCCTTCGTTTTCTGGTGGAGGTAGACACCCGTGGCGAGAGTTCCCTGCAGAGGTCAGATGGACTGACCAGAGGAGGCAGTCGAGGCCAAGGGATGGCCCAAGGCACAATGTTGTTAGGACGGAGCATGTGCCACGCGATTTTGTAGAGGTGGAGTCAGTAGGACGTGCTGGTCATGTGTCTCAGTTTTGGGTTCCTAGGTCTGCTCTAGTGAGTCCTCACACTGAGACTCGTTTCTTCTCTACTTGACTTAGGTTGGTAGGGCTGGGAGGAAGGAGGTCTGGATCGTTGACTCCGGTTGTTGTCGTCACATGACCGATGAGTCACGATGGTTTGCCTCTCTAGCCCGAGACACCGACGGTGAGCTGATCACCTTAGGGATGCATCTACAGGTCGTGTCCTAGCTCACGGATCTGTCCAGGTTAGTCCACAGTTTTTTCTTAAGGACGTAGCCCTAGTCAGTAAGCTGAAGTATAATTTGCTTTCTGTTTCGCATCTTATTGATTACGGCTATGAGGTCAGATTTAGGACTTCTGGTTCTTGTGTCTTGAGCCCATCTGGCAAGTTCTTTGTGGGATTTCTCGTTTTGGCCGAGTCTTTCGAGCTGCTTTCCCTTCTTCTTCAGCTGGTGCTTCTCATTGCTTACTTGCTTCTGATTCTCGTGACATTCAGTTCTGGCATAGGCGTTTGGGTCACATTGGTTTTGATCACTTGGATAGGGTGAGCTCTTGTGATTTAATTTCTGGACTTCCCTAGCTCACTCCTGTCTCTGATTTGGTTTGTGCTCCTTGTCGACATGGTAAAATGGTGGCTGCTTCCCATCCACGAGTAACACGTGTGATGACTGATGCACCAGGACAGCTCTTACATATGGACACTGTTGGTCCAGCTAGAGTGCAGTCAGTAGGTGAGAAGTGGTATGTGCTTGTGATTGTGGATGATTTCTCGTGATACTCCTGGGTCTTCTTCATGGCCTCAAAGGAGGAGACATTCGAACTGTTCAGAAACCTCTCAAGGAGGCTTGCAGTTGAGTTTCCAGGTGCACTTCGGGCCATTCATTCTGATAATGGTACCGAATTCAAGAATTCTTCTTTTGAACATTTCTGCACACTTTCTGGAGTTGAGCATCAATTTTCTTCGCCTCATGTAGCCCACCAGAACAGGGTGGTAGGGAGAAAGAATAGGACCCTGGTCGAAATGGCCAAGACGATGCTGGATGAGTACTCCACCCCGCGACACTTCTGGGCTGAGGCAGTTGCTACTGCTTGCTATGTCTCCAACAGGGTGTTTCTCCGTGCCAAGTTGCACAAGACCTCGTACGAGCTTCGATATGGGCGCAAGCCCAATGTTTCACACTTTCGGGTCTTTGGTTGCAAGTGCTTCATTCTAAAATCTGGCAATTTGGACAAGTTCAAGTCTCAATCTTCTGATGGTCTCTTTTTGGGGTATACTAAGTCCACTAGGATCTACAGGGTTTGGGACATTGCTAAAAGGAGGGTAGTGGAGTCTTGTGAGGTCACTTTTGACGAGGCTAGACCAAATTCCAGGCCAGACATCTCTCAGTCTGATCTTACCTTTGAGCCTATCTTTGTAGAGGAGAAGGTGAGTCAGGGTGACTGCTCGTCAATTCCCGATGAGGAACCTCCTCCACAGGTAGAAGCCGTAGTCAGACCTTCTGCTTCTGACCCACCTGAGCCCTCCATACCTTCAGCCTCTTCTGAGCCTACTCCTGTTAGGACTTCTTCTTTTGAGGTTACCCTTGTAGAGTCCTCCCCTAGTGGCTCTGATCCTGCTTCCGCTTCACATGAGGCAAAGGCCACCTCGGGTGCACCTAGGCACATTCAGGCTAGTCACCCTCCTGATCAGATGATAGGACCTATAGGTGAGCGAGTGACTAGGTCTAGAGTACACCAGTCCCTTCTCTCTGCTGCCTTCGTTTCTTCTCTCGAGCCTAAGGACATAGCTCAGGCCCTTGCCGATCCCGATTGGGTCAATGCCATGCATGAAGAGCTAGAGAACTTTGAAAGAAACAAGGTTTGGGACTTAGTTGCATGCCCTGTGGGCGTGAATGTCATAGGAACAAAATGGGTTTTCAAAAACAAGCAGAGTGAAGATGGGGTAGTAGTGAGGAATAAGGCTAGGTTAGTAGCACAAGGTTTTACTCAAGTCGATGGGATTGACTTTAATGAGACCTATGCTCCGGTTGCTCGACATGATTCCATTCGCATCTTCCTTGCTTTTATGGCTTCACACCGTTTCAAGGTTTTTCAGATGGATGTTTGAAGTGCTTTCCTGAACGGTTTCATTGAGGAAGAGGTTTTTGTTCGGCAACCCCCTGGCTTTGTTTCTGCTGAGTTTCCCGATCATGTGTACAAGCTCTCCAAGGCATTATATGGGCTCAAGAAGGCCCCTAGAGCTTGGTACGAACGGCTCAAGAGCTATTTGATTGGAAATGGTTTTTCAATGGGCAGCGTTGATAAGACCCTATTTATCAAGCACAAGTCATCAGACTTTCTTCTGGTTCAGATTTATGTGGATGACATTATCTTTGGAGGGTCTTCTGATTCTTTGGTCTCTGAATTTGCTTCCGTCATGAGTTCTGAGTTTAAAATGAGCATGACGAGTGAACTGAACTTTTTCTTGGGCTTTCAAATCAAGCAGACCCCTCAGGGTTCTTTCTTCACCAGTCCAAGTATACTAGAGACCTGCTCAAGAGATTTGCCATGGCTGATAGCAAGCCTGTTTCCACCCCCATGGCAACTTCTTCTGTGCTTGAGCCTGACCTAGATGCTGAGCCCGTAGATCAGAAGCTCTATAGGAGCATGATAGGAGCCCTTCTGCACCTTACCTCGTCTCGTGGGACATACACTTCATTGTGTGTCTCAGATGCTCGCTTTCGTGCTTCCCTAGGATTTCTCATCTTCAGGCAGTCAAGCGAATCCTTCGCTACTTAGTGGCCACCCCCGTAATAGGAATCTGGTATTCTTCTGCTTCTTGTCTATCTCTTAGAGCCTATTCAGATGCTGACTTTGCAGGCTATAGGATAGATAGGAAGAGCACTTCAGGCACATGCCAGATTTTCTAGGCACTTCTCTTGTCTCTTGGTCATCTAGGAAGGCAGAACAGAGCTCTAGCCGATCTGGCCGAGGCCAAGCACGTGCTTCGCAATGCTTGTTGCGGTCAAGTGCTTTGGTTAAGGCAAATGCTCCGGGATTATGGGTTAGAGGTTGGTAGTGTCCCACTCTTGTGTGATAATACCTCAGCCATCAACATTGCCAAAAACCTAGTCCAGCATTTTGGAATCAAGCACATTGATATCCGGTACCACTTCCTTAGAGACCATGTAGAAAAGGGGGATATAGGGCTAGGATTTGTGGATGGTGATCACCAGCTTCCCGATATTCTCACCAAGCCCTTAGATGGTCCTAGGTTTGCCACTCTCCGGGGAGAGCTTGGCTTGGTCAGTGCTGTAGGTATCAAGTGAGGGGGAGCTTGATCTTGTATGATATGTATATTATTTTTTGTCTGCTTTGTTTGGGGTTTGTTCTTAGAACAGGCTAGAGTCACAGCACATTCTTTTGGCACCTCTTACCTTTTATGTTGCTGTCATGCGTGATTAGCAATGTCCTCTGTTCTAGCTAGTGAGTCTCACATAGACTTGTGGGTTGACCAGGTATGTGGAGGATACCTGGATAGACAGGGTTTGTGTTTGCTCTCTCTAGTAGTCGAGTTTAGGCTTGCTTCCTTATCTTCTGTAGCTAGGAGTGTGCCTTGCGCTAGAGTGTCTGCTTTTTCTCTTCACTGTTCTATCGTAAACCAGTTTCTGCTTCTTTCCTTCCTCTAAATGCTTTGCCATGGGTTCTTATTTTGACGGGGAGGTTTGCAGTTCTGCATTTGCATGTAGTCTTGCTTTCTTTTTATAAGAGCTTTGCCCATTAGGCTTATTGGTTTCATCTCAGTTGAGTTTCGGTGTTCCAAATTGAGTTTGTTGGAAACCTGTTTGATTTGACACAAGTTTGAGAAAAGGCGAAAAGGAGCATCAACATCCTTCTTAACAGTATTGCAAAAAACCTCACATTTGCATTTTTCAAAAGTTTGGATTTTCATTCTCAAATGTCGGCACATCTTCTTGGTCTCTTTCAAGATTTTGAAACTTGTGTTGCCTTCTTCTGATCTTGGCCATTCTTTAGAGGCGTCCTTTCATTTGCCCCTTGTGTGTAAAATAAAGCAAACAAACATGGGTTTCAATCCCTGAAGTTTGCAGTTTGTAGACTCAGGGGTGACCTAGGGGGCTGGTTCCAAGTTACCCTTGGGCTGTGCTCTACTAGCAATCATTTGCTATGTGCATAGGTTCCAAGAAGGCCTATAAAAAAACAAATCATCAAAAAAAAGGCCAAAAATAAAGAGTATTGCAAACACATAATCGGGAAAATTTTGGACTTATTCTTGAGTGGGCCATTGTGTTTAGGCAATCTTGTTTTTCTTAGTCTTGATGTTTCTCAAACTTGTGCACCTATTTTGGTCTTAAAAATCTTTTCAGTTGACTTATGCAAATGCCTTGTTACAAGACTTGAAAATTTGGTTAGCTCTTTGCAAGCCTTAGTATCTCTCTCACGTCTTGTCAGCTTGTGACCCTCAGACATGGTTTGAGCATCGGCCTCCGGTTTTAGTAACCATTTGGTTAATTCTCAAAGCTCTTGTCTAGGTTTTTAATTATTTTCGCATGTGCATGTTCGGGGTATCCTTGGTACTTTGGTTTTCTTGCTGATCATTTTGACAAAAAGGGGGAGAATTTGGGCCAAAAAAATGATGATACATTAAGACAGGGGTTTCTTTCTTGGTTTTACTCATGAATTCTTCCAAAACCCTTGCATCTGTTTATCAAAACTTCGCACATTTGGCCACTTGGTTTGGTTTGTCAACATGCTCATCAAGGGGGAGATTGTGGAGTCAAGATGATGAGCATGCGAGGAGTTGGTAAAAACTTTCGGTTTCTGTCAAAATTCTTCCAAACTTGACCACTTTGATGTGGCATGTTGTTCCTTGATTCTTGCGAAGTTTTGTGATCTCCTTAGCATGGAAAAGACCCCTATATGATTTAGGTGTAGCCAGCGAAGTCGCCAAAGTGCCACAGGACGCACTTGCCCCTAGGCGGTTGTTTTGTGTTGGGCTATTCACTATTTCGGTTATCATTTTTGCATACTAACCCCGATCGAGGATTGGTTTGTTGTGTTGGGTTTGTGGTGATGCCGCGGACGTTCTGGATTTGTTTTGGTTGTTTGTTGTTGGTGTCGTGGATGCAGGTGAGAACAGGGTGCGAGGTGGAGTTGATGAGTCCGTTCGCTAGGTGGGCTACCGGTTCGGTTGGAGGCTGGGCGCGGAGTTTCGCGGTGGGAACGGTTATCACTTCGGAGCACGAGTTCTTACTGGACATCGGTACGTGCGGATGCTTGGACGTGAAGGGATCGTTGGAATAGGTTGGCGATGCTCTAAGATTCGTGCGTGTGAGTTAAAACACGTGTATGTGTTGGCCGGGTTTCGGGTTAGCCCATGTATGGTCCATGTTGGGCCATGAGTGAGTAGGCTAAGGCCCATGTAAATGGCTTGTTGGAGAGGGTTAATCTTAGCCATTCGTGGGTGGTTCAAGGGGGATCTCAATATATCGCGATATATCGAGATAACTTACAACCGGTTGGCCTATAAAAGAAGGGGTGGAAGGGTGTCTCCACTCAAGTCTTTGAGAGCCAAGAGTTTTCTGAAGTTTAGCCACTTGTGAGTGTTTTCCACCCTAGGGTGGCTGTGTAAAACTTTCTCAAAGCAAACCAAACTAGTTCCTCCATGTTCATGTCTTGTTTTGCTAGTTCTTTTGTTTCAATCTTCTTTCTTTGATGGTTTTTTTGCAACTTGTTTGTATGCCTCCCCTCCTTCTACATGCTTCTGATTCATGATACCTTGAGGGTGCTTATATGATTTTTACACCTCTTTTGGACCCTAGGATAGACTAGAGATCAAGTTTTCAATCAAGTTGCAAATCTCTACAGATTTTGTTCTTCATGCAGCACCCAGTGTTTGATTTCTAGAAAACTCTAGAAAAATCATTTTTATGTGCTTCTTGTTGGAGAAGGTGTGTGACTCATATGTGCATCTAAAAACAAATTTGGCAGTCATTCCATTGCACCGTTTGGACGCCATGAGGTGAATACTGAGCTCCAAACTTTCTGCTCGAAGTTCCAGACAGTCTGTAGTGTTTGCTTTTTCATATTTTTCTTACAGAGCGTTTTGAGCATATTTTGGGTGAAATTCTTCGAGATTCATGTAGGCTTATGCACAGAAAATCCCAAAAATATTAGAGCACCAGAAGTCCACCAACCTTCTACTCCAAGTGGGGGCAAATTCTGGAAATCTGTTTTTTATTTTTCTGAAAGTATCTTTGATGTTTTGGCCTTCTCTCTTTTCCTTTTGCTTTTGTTTTATAGAGCTGATCTGGTCCATCCAGGTCTGAACTGGTCCTTTGCTTCTTGTTTTTTCCAGATCTGAACAGGCCCTTCCTGGTCTGATCTGGTCCAAGTTGCAGGCTTCCAGATCTGAACAGGTCCTTCGTGGTCTGAACTCGTCCATGTTGCATATTTTTCTCGGTGTTGTTGGAGGGGTCTTTCAATAGTCCATATGCCCTTGGGTATCTAAAGGACATCCCTGTACCTCCAACAGCTGGCTTAAGTCTTTTCTCTTCGTCATTGTTTTTATCTGGTGTTTGGGTTGGAGTTCTGAATGGACCACAAAATATTAAAAATTTGAAAAAGGCTCCATTCACTCCCCCCTCTCTGTCGCCTTGGTGAGTTCACAGAGTCGGAGTCAGAATTTGAATCCCGTTCTTCTCTGATATGAGCGTGTCCCTTAGAGTACTTCTTATGACCCTTGCTCTTCTCCTTCTCCTGGTCCTTCTTCTTTTCTTCCTTGTCTTTGTTCTTCTTGTGCGGTCACTCGGCAATGAAGTGACCGGTTTCACCGCACTCATAGTAAGATCTTCTAGAGTGTCTTTCTCTTGATTTTGACCCTTTCTTGCTCTTGTCTCCCTTGTTACCGCTCCTTTTGAGGAATTTATTGAATCTTCTCACAAAGAGCGATATATCCTCCAAGCTCATGGGTCCTTCTTCCCCATCATCACTTGAGCTCTCCTCTTGCTCCTTGATTTCCTTGCTGGCCTTCAAGGCGATGTTCTTTTTCTTGCTAGACCGGGCAAGCTCTTCAATGCCCTTTGCCTCTTTGACCATCATCTCATCACTCAATAATCTACCAAGAACATCATGCGGAGTGAGTGAGTGATAGTTGTCCCTTTCTCGGATCAATTGGACCAAGTAGTGATTGGTCGGCGTGATGGCTCGAAGAAGGATCTTGACAACGGCACGATCGGTAAGGTCCTTGCATCCAAATCCCTTAGCTTCATTCACTAAGACCATGAGCCGGTTAAACATATCCTTGTAACTTTCCCCATCCTCCAAGATGAATCTTCCCAACTTCCCGTAGATGAGCTCAATTTTTGTCTCCTTTACGCTTGAGGTTCTCTCATTTGCAATCTTGAGGGTGTCCCTAATCTTCTTGGCATCCTCAAGCCTGTCAACCCGGTTGAATTCACTCCGGCTAAGTACCCCAAGCAAAGCATTGATGGCTTGATAGTTGCGGTAGAAGTTTTGCTCATCGGCGGGTGTGAGGTTTTTCGGATCACTTGGATTGTAACCTGTTTCTAGAATTTTCCAAATGGAGCGATGAAGAGATATCAAAAACATCTTCATCTTATGTCGCCATTGAGAGTAGTATGTGCTATCGAATTGAGGAGCACGCCCCGTCGGAATGGTGACATGAGATGAAGAGGTGGGATTAGGATAATTAAAAGGAATTTGTGCCCTTCCGGCATTACGAGGGTTCTCTTCGAGTTCACCCATAATGCCGCTTTGATCCTCTGTCGACATATTAATTCTCCAAGCGGTTAAGCCAAATCAGGAGATTAGGCTCTGATACTAATTGAAAGGATCAATATGTCGCCTAGGGGGGTGAATAGGCGGTAAAAATTAAAACAGAGTTAAATTTACGGAAGCAATGCCGGATTATCCGGTGTTTTATATCGGATAGTCCGAACCACACTGGACAGTCTGGTGTTCTGTACCGGATAGTCTGGTGCCTGCTGAAAAACCTGGAGTGGTAGCACAAGCAACTCTCCACAAGCTGCAATATCACCTCATGAAGTAGATTAACTAGCACAGTAAGCTTAGAGGCAGTTATCAAATTCTCAAGACAAAAACTTTTCAAAGATATCTTAAGATTTAGGAGTTTAGGGTTAGAAAGAGCAAACCAAAGACGAGAAGAATTTTATTCCGAAGTTCAGATCCTTGAGGGGATCCTACGTCTCCGTTGAGGCAGCTTAGTCACACTCAAGCCAGGGTCTTTTTCAACCCTTTCCTCACCGGCGTTGTACAAAGCACTCACTAGGTTTACTCCTTGATTCCATTCTGTGAGGAGGTGGAATCCAACCTTCACAAACTCCGAGGGCTCACCACACGAAGATTTGGGAGCTCCCCGATGACCCCTTGCCGTCTAGGAGTCCTCAACCTCCAAGAGTAACAAATTCGGCGAGAAATTAAACTTGAGGTGGCCCTAGTGCTCACAAGATGAGACCAACTCAGATCTAGCACCAGATCCTATCTCCTCAACCCTCTAAGCTCAAGAATCACTCAGATCTAGAGAAGGGAGGTGCTTGGAAGTAAGAACAAGTGTGAGAGAGTGTATGCAGGTGTTCCAACGGGCAAGAAGAGCTAGGGAGGTAGTGAATGGGTATATATATATATAGGTCCTCACAACCCTAGCTTCAATTTTAGAACGAAGGTACCGGATAGTCCAGTAGGAAAGGCCGAACGGTCTGGATAACATAGAATCTAAGGTTCATTGGTTGAGTAAGTCCGGACAATCCGGTATGGAACACCGGATAGTCCGGTTAATTATTTCTCATACAAGAAGGTTGAGTGGCTACCATGATCTGACATTCCGATTTGTACCGGATAGTCCAGACTGAGCTATCGGATAGTCCGGTTAATTGATTTTAGAGCAGAAGCTTCTAGTGGCCAAGAGGATCGGACATTCTGATGAGGACCGGACAATCCGGGCTGAACTACCGGATAGTCCGGTTAAATCGAAATTTATTCCTAGAAGCAAGGGTGGCGAAGAGGAGCGGACAATCCGGAATACATCGGATAGTCCGGACCAATACACTGGATAGTCCGGTGTGCATGATCAGAAAAGCACCTGAAAATTTTGTAGGAGGGACCTGGTGTCTATGGATTTGTGTGAGACTTATCTAATGAGCACTTTAGACACCTAGAGTCAATTTCTTGTCGAATCCCTCTTAATAGTACGGAAAAAGACCTTACGACTCAAAAAACCAAAATTACATAGTGTATTATTAACCTTGGGTCGTAGAGGCGAAATAGGAACTTTCAAAAATGATCAACATATCCTGTAAACTGCATATTTTTCTCAGATACACATTAGATCTTTAATTGATTGTCATAAATCACCAAAATAATCTTAATGGCCTAGATGCACTTACACAATGCCATGCACTCCTTTCCTCCCCCGATGTTGCTTGCTCCTCCTTTGCCTTTCCATTGGTGATCCTTCATATTTGTACCCTCATCCTTCTTCCATGTGGCCGCTCTCTCCTCTCCCGCATTCCTCCTCTCCGATATGGTTCCTCAGCCTTGTCCTCCTTGTCTAGAGTGGCTTCCGCCATTAGATCCGCCTCTACCTTCCTCCACCTCCCAGAGACCCTATCTTATGTCTTTGATATTCATGGTTTTGATATTCACCATTCCTTATGTTGTCACTAACATCATATAAACCATGGGGGCCACATATCAATGACTGCATAAGCAATTAAAACCATGCAGTTTGCAGTGTTAAACATCAAATTCTCCCATGATTATTTGTCCGCGCTTTAGTTGGTGTTTACATTTAGTTTTTAAGATTTTTTTTATTTTTCACCAACATGATCAACCTTGGATGATCTCCAGCTTTAGTAGCTAGTCACAACTCACGAGGCCATTGATCTTCATGAGCACAATGCTATGTCACCAGCTAGATACTTGAGAATATATGGATACCAAGCACAACACATTTCCATTGCTAGGAGCTATCTAAATCCAAGCAAGTGTTGGTTTTCATTGGGTGGCGGCTCTAATCCCAAGTACATTTATTTGATGTAGGCCCTGTTCTTTACAACTTAAACTCGATTAAAAACTACAATGTTAAAATTTGATATTTTTGTACAAGTGACACAAGTTGTAACATTTTGTAGTTATTTTTTTTAGACTTGTAGCGGTTCTTCTCAAAGATCTCAAAACTATTTGTAATATATTTTTTTAGCCCCTCATGCCACTTCTCGAAAGCCCTAAACTTTTAAGTCCTTAATCCCATTCAGCTTTTGAGCTCTATCAAACAGGGCCTTAAGATATTTGAAATAATTTAGTTGAGTTTTTGTAATTTGAAGTTTTTTAGTTGAAGTATATTTTAGGGTGTCAATATTTATCCTAATCCGAGATGACCGTGTCAAATAGTGAAAAGTAATTTGGTTTATTTATATAGTCGCAAATAATTTAGTTCATGGGGTGAAAAGTGGATTTAGTTTGTTAATTTATGTAATTTCAAATATTTTGATTATGTATATACATGTTTTTAGGTATGATAAATATATATTTATATATAGGTAGTATAACAATAAACTTTTTTTCTTTACTTGTAGATGGACAGGAGATGGGTGTACGATGCGGATTGTCGCAGCCATGAGTTTTTGAACGGCTGTTAAGGCTTACAAGTCAGATAACCAATTTGAGTATGCATGTTGTCCATGTGTGGATTGTAAGAATGAGAAGCAGTTTTGTAGCGTAGAGCAAATTCGTCTTCACTTGCTTCGAAGGGGTTTCAAAGACCGACATACATGCTGGAGTAAGCATGGTGAAGATGTTGAGATTGAACATCAGCCCTCGCAACACTCTGCCGAAGACGCCGGTGGATGCGAGATGCAAGCTGACGACGTCAACGATGTGGCTGTCAACGATCCCGATGATGACCTATATCAGATGCTGTGCGATGAGGACGGGGAATTCACCACCGAAAGATAGTTTCATAAGTTTCAGTGTATGGTACGGGACTATAAGACACCATTGTATCCGGGATGCAAGAAGGAGCATACGAAACTACACATTGTGTTGACACTGTTGCACTTGAAGGCAAGCAACAGTTGGTCAGATAAGAGCTTCGATGAGTTGCTACCTCTCTTGGGTGACGTGCTTCCAGAGGGGAACATTATGCCTAATACCACCTACCATGCCAAGTAAGTTGTTTGCCCATTGAGATTGGAGGTACAAAAAATTCATGTAAGTCCAAATGACCGCATCCTGTATCGCAAAGAGCATCAGGCATTAGATGCGTGCCCAGTGTGTGGAGATTCATGGTACAGGCGGCGCGATGATGCAGCTGGTGCGAAGCAGAACAAGAAAGGACCATCGGTGAAAATAATCTGGTATTTTCCTATAATCCCAAGGCTAAAGCGATGGTTTGCGAATAAAAAGCACGACCAATTGATGCGATGGCACGCCGAAGAGCGTAAAAATAACGGAATGCTCAGGCACCCAGCTGATGGTGCACAATGGAGAAACATCGACATAAAATACAAGAAGACATTTGCATATGACCCGAGAAATATAAGGTTCGGGCTAAGTACGGATGGGATGAATCTATTCGAGAACATCAGCAGTCGTCATAACACTTGGCCCGTCACTCTATGTATGTACAACCTACTACCTTGACTGTGCATGAAACGGAAGTACATTATGATGCCCTTGTTGATTCAAGGGCCGAGGCAACCGGAAAATGATATAGATGTGTATCTCAAACAGTTGTTTGAAGACTTGAAAGTGCTGTGGAACGATGGTGTATGGGTATGGGATGAATACAAATGAGAGCACTTTACCCTGCGTGCAATGCTTTTCGTAATAATCCAAGACTGGCCTGCCCTAGACAATCTATCAGGGCAGGTTACAAAAGGCTACAACAATGCATGGAGGGAACTTCTGGTCGGTATCTAAGCAACAGTTAAAAAACAGTATACACGCGTCACCGTAGGTGGCAACGCTAGGACCACCTATACCAAAAGGATAATAAATCTTTTGACGGGACAGTCGAGACTGATGCAGCTCCAAAAAGTCGCACTGGTAGACAGTTATTCAAGATGGTAAAGGATGTTAAAGTTGTCTTTGGAAAGGGACGAGGCAAGAAAACTACCACGAAAGAATGTATGTGGAAAAAGGTATCAGTGTTTTGGGAACTACCGTATTGGAAGGATTTGGATGTTCGCCACACGCATGACGTGATGCACAAAGAGAAGAATGTATGCGAGAGCATTCTTAGACTCTTAGTAGGCATACCTGACAAGACTAAAGATACAGTGCAGGCCCGTAAGGACCTCGAAGATATGAAACTGAGGAAAGAGCTACACATAGTACAACATAATGGAAAAAAAACTCCTTCCTCCAGCTTGCTACACACTCAGCAAGAGGGAGAAAAATGACTTGTGCATTTTCTTCCATGGAGTTAAAGTTCCGTCCGATTACTCTACCAACATGAAGAGGCTAGTTAGTATAAAAGATTTGAAAATACTTATTGGCATCATGAAGACCCATGACTGCCATATGATGATGACGCATATGCTCGCAGTTGCACTTAGGGCAATTCTGCCAGAAAAAGTGCGAGACACAATAATAAAGTTGTGTTCTTTCTTTAATGCAATTTCACACATAGTCATTGATCCGATGAAACTGGACAAGCTGCAGGAGGATGTGGTGCACACTCTATGCCGCTTGAGATACATTCCCCACCAACATTTTTTGAAATGATGGTTCACCTCATAGTTTATATCGTCCCACAGATACGGGTCCTTGAGCCTGTGTTCCTACATCAGATGTACCCTTTTCGAGAGGTTCATGGGGGTTTGTTAAGAAATATGTTCGTAACCGAAATTAGCCGGAAGGCTGCATGGTCGAGGGATGGGCATCTAAGGAGGTTGTTGAGTTTTGCATTGACTACATGGATCTGAAGCAGATCGGTGTGCCTGTATCCCGTTATGAGGGAAGGCTACAGGGAAAAGGTACCGTTGGTAAAAAAAACAGAGTGTACTAATGACATAGTATTTTTCACGCAAGCACATTTCGTAGTTCTTCAACAATCAGTTGTGGTGGCTGAGTATTGTGATATGCACACGTCAATTGTACGGACCAATAACCCGAAGATGTTAGATGAATGGATCGAGAGGGAGCACAGAAATACATTCGTCAACTGGTTACACAGACACGTCATGGGCATGCAAACAGTCTCTGCTGATTTGGAAGTGTTGGCCCAGGGATCGTCCACTACAATCATCACTTTCCAAGGATACGAGATGAACGGTTACACATTTTACTTGAGAGCACAAGATGACAACAGCACTAATCAAAATAGTGGTGTCCGTGCAGATACGTGCAACAACAATGGCTATATGGAGACGTATTATGGATTCATAGAGGAGATCTGGGGGCTGGACTATGGAGCTTTGAAGGTCTCTCTTTTTTAGTGCCAATGGGTCCAACTCCCTGCAGTGGTGGAAAATGACAAATATGGCATGACTACCGTGGATTTTAAATGTGTTGGATATAGAGAACAACCATTCGTGCTTGAAAAGGATGTTATGCAAGTATTCTATCAGCGACCCGGCCAACAAAGACCGCCATGTGGTTTTGCAAGGAAAAAGAAGAATTGTTGGGTTTAAGAATGTCGTCGATGAGGAATGGTACAATTAGTACGAAGAGCTAGCTCCGTTCAGAAAGAACGTCAACCTAAGTCTAATGGAAGAGAGTGATGAACCTACATACATCCACCATGATCATAATGAAGGACTAGTAGTTTAATTGTAACTCCGTTGTAAGAAATGATGTGTAATCCTATGCAGTAATTTTAATTTTATTTATCATAAAACCCTAACACACAAATTGTACTGTTAATTACACGTTAAAAGAGAGATGAATCGTACTTTTCAAAATTATTAAACATTAAATAAGTGAGAATCACATTTTTCCTAGGTTGAAGACTTTTATAACATTTTTATAAATTTTAATAGATTTTACCAAAGTCATTTAGTAATTTAAATAATTCAGATACTATCTATTGGATTATTTATAAAGAGTTACGTAACGTAAAAAATGAAATAAGATATTTTTATCACAACAAAAATAATGATTAAAATTTATCAAAATATTTATATATTATTCCTATGCCTAAAACTATATTTAAGAAATTAAAAATAGCATATCTATGAATTTAATAATAGATGGCAAAAAAAACATATCAATGCTAGTTTTCAATGAATAAAGCGGATATGCCACTTACTGCGGTTTAATAAGGAACCGCATCAGAGTGGTTATCGCGTTTGTTCATTATTAAAACCGGCACTGATGCCCCCGATTCCCAATCTCCTGCCCTAAACCCTGTCCCGCCCTCCCGATTCCCCTATTTCCTCCCTCGCACCCCAATCCCCACGCCACCGCTAGTCTGCCACGCCGGCCTGCCGCCTTTGCCCTCCCTCTCCCGCGTCGCCGCCGGCCGGACCTCCCTCTCCTGCGCCACCCGCCACCGCCATCCGCCCCTCTCTCCTGCACCGCTGCCCGTCGCTCCTCCCTCTCCCCAATCCTGAACCGGCCACCCTTCCTCAATCCCCAACCGTAGCGCCACCAGCACCGCCGACCGCCAGGCCTCCCTCTCCCGCACCATCTCCCGCTGCTCCTGCGGCTGCATCTCCCTCTTTTTCCCCCTCTCCTCCACCCCCACCTGGCCACCCCTCCACAGTGCCCAACCCTAGCACCACCAACCCGCCACCCTCCATAGTCCGCACCTCCCTTTCCTGGCCGGCGCCCCCTCCCACGCCGTCGTCGCCGCCCTGCCATTCCTTGCCGACGCCTCCTCCCACTCCCATTGCTGATCTGCTGCATCTCCAGCTCTCTCGTCACCCTCTGCTAATTTGCTCCCGTGGTACAAAGGAAATGGATCTGCTAATTCTGATCCACCATAAAAAGGATGAATTTTGCTCTAAGTATATGTAGTATAGTGAAAGGGATGATTTTTGCTCTATGTATATGTAGAATTAATGGTGAAAGGGATGAATTTTGCTCTATGTATAAGTAGTATGGTGAAAGGAATGAATTTCGCTATATGTATATGCAGAATGGTGAAAGGGATGAATTTTGCTCTATGTATACGTACAATGGTGAAAGGGATGAATTTTGCTCTATATCTATTACTCTATGTATATTGCTATAAGTATATTGCTCTTTATGTGGAACTAAATGGTAATACTATTTTGTTAGACGAAGGACACCCTCCGCGACGCCCCCCTTATCGCCGTAACCTCGACGCGTAGCTGTCGGTGAGGTAATTCCTCACCGTCCGTTGTCATGCTGACTTGTATTTGTGTGCTCCAGTTTTCCTAGATTTGAGCTAGTGGTAGAGGGCACCTTACTTTGTGGTGTGTGGGCTGCAACAAACTTACTTTATTTAGCATAGTTGTCACAGCCATGGGCTTCGCACAGATGTGTTGCATTTTCAATTACCCAATGAAATGTTACACGAACTGCACTTGTTTTTCGCGCGGTACCCCGCCTTACAAAGACAAAACAAAACAAAAAAGAGTCCAGCGGAGATGGGATTAAAATTTTGAAAAAGGGGAACCCAAAAAAGAAGGGTCAGCGTATGGTGAACAGTTAGAGGTGCAGGTGTCGGAGCATGGCGTCGAGGTGTTGGTGGCTGGCGTCGAGGTGTCGGTGACTACGGGGTCTCTTGTGGAGTCCGATTCATCCACGGTCAAGTGTGAGTCTTCCTCTCTAGACTCATCGCTTGACATTGAGATCGACCTGGATTGAACCCGTGACTCTTTCTTGTTAGACTTTGTATGATTTGAACAATGTTGTAATATTTTTTTGTATTTTGTTGCGAACTATTTGTAGTTGTAACATTATGGGTACTGTTATTTTTTTCCGATGCTGTGAACTATGCAAGCTACATTGATGTGCATATGGTTTTATTTGGATTGCTTATTTTTTATTATCCATGCAATAAGTTTTTGTAACATGACGTGAATTAGTTTGTTAATTTCATAGATAATTTTTCATCTATCAAAGCTAGAATGGCATCTCAACAATCCGACGGATTGAACCAGGACACAACACCACAAAAGAATGGTAGTCCTACTGATTATCTCAACTTGGACCAGCAGTGTGACGCCCCTGACGCTGATGAGGTAATTCATAGGTGCACATATAGATACAAATTCATTTATATATGTGTTTGCCTCAAGAGGTTGAAATGATTCTCTTTCCATTTACTTCTCTAAGGCTCAGGAAGTTCAAACAAACACTGAATCATCTCGACGTGGCCGTGGTCCTAGCAAGATCACCCAGATGTCCATAATCGGAGAACCTGTCGCCCCCGATTCAGTAGTGGGGCCATACAAGACAGCCTGTGGGGTTGTCGTGATGGACCATGTCACAATAAACTATCGAAGATGGATTGGCTGTAGAGATGAGCAATATGTAGTGCCAAATAAGGTTAAAGACTTCTGTTGGAGCAAGATGAAAGAAAAGTTTGAGTTCCCCGAAGGGACAGAAGGCATAGCAAAGAAACGTGCAATGAATATAATGGGCATCACATTTAAGAATTGGAAGGGCAAGTTGAATAGAGATTTTTTTCAGAAGCACAAGACGCCGAACTTCAACTTATTTCCATAGTTGAAAGATTTCTAGGATGAATTTGTCAAGTTGAAGATGTCCGAGGACGCAATGCAGTTAAGCAAAGGTAACAAGCTTAACTCGGATAAGAATGTTAACCACCACACACTCGGCTCCCTTGGTTACGTGAAGAAAGTATCCGACTGGGAAAAGAGGGAAGAAGAATTAGCTAGTGGTGTAACACCTGCGACGGCAGAGTGGGTCCCACGTGCAAAGCACTATCTTTATAGAAGGGGGCTACCGTAGCAGATGATGGATCCTTAAACTTTAGAGGCCAACGGGACCAAGAGGTGATGCAAAAGATTGCGGATGCGCACGCCCAGTCTTCGCAAGGCTCTTTCAAAGCTAGTAGGGAGAAGGATAAGCTCACCATTGCACTGGGAAACAAGGAACACCCTAGCCGCGCCCGAGGCGTTGGCTTGGTGCCTTGGGTATCAGCATTCCCCTAGGATACTTCCATCTATTGTAGTCAGAAGAGGAGTGCGGAATATCGAGATGTGGCAATGGAACAAATGAAAGAAGAATTGAGGAGCGACATACGAGAAGAGATACAACAAGGTCTCAGCTAATAACAAGCAGCAGCCAGCAATGTATTCGGCAGCCCTGGGGCTTGACGGAGTAGTTGTGCGTCAGGGGGGTCTTGTAGAAGCTGATCCTAACACCCATTACCCTGTGGATGACATCAAGGAACCGACTGCATGCAAACTGTACGTGCAAACTCTGAACTTTTCAACAAAGGTGGCTACCGGGCAAGCTTTTCCATCAGGAGAAGGTGTCCACTTGCACAACCACCCCTATACCGACCGGCAATGGGAAAGTCTCCATTGACAATATACTTTCCAAGAAGTACCGAAGACTTGAGTTTTACTTCCTCGGCGAGGAGAGGAAAAACACTCTAGGAGACAACCTCCACAGCTTCGTTGCGTGGAGAAAACGATACATAGTTTTTGGCTCAGGATCAGAAGAAGACGATGACGAAGAAGAACAGCGAAGAGACCCCCCTTACCAGGTAGAAGAAGCTCAAGTCCTCCCACAGCACCGGCAACGAGAAGCGCAAGTTCGCCGCAGGCACCACCTAGAAAAATCCCTACTCCCTAACCGCCACCAACAAAAAAAGTCAACATTACCTATCAAAAGCCCTACTCCCCAACGACCACCTACAAAAAGTTAGCACCATCATTATCTCACAGGTCACAGTCTTTAGAGAAATCGCAATCGTCTCGTGATCTGATCCAACCGCGTCCACCCTCAAAAAAGGAAAAGAAAATCAGTGGAAGCATAGCATCTTTGATGAATCGGTCAGGTTAGAGTGTCGAACAATATGTAGTCCTTGAACATGCTTGTGATTTCTTCATTTCCATGGCTAGCGTTAAACAGAAGCGGTCCTCGGAAAAGCCAAAGTCAGACTACGAGCGTATCACCCTAAAGCTTGACATGGTGCAGTTTGGAATCGATAGGTTCCATGCAGAAGCGGAACATATGCTTAATCAACTTGTACAACTACAATATGGAGATGATCAAGGTATTCTTGTCACACCTCTTAGATGGCGTTTTCAATCAGGCCAGCCATTGGTCCCCCCAACTTGGCTCCCCGGTCTAACAACTAGACTGCGACAACTACATGACTGATATATGGAGTACAGCAACATGGGCTGTGAAATGTTCTCCACCAATCTCAAAGATGAATATTTGCACAGCGGGGACTACACATTCTGGGTGGAATTTGATCAACTATATCAACTGTACCAACAACACGCCCTCGCCGTCAGCATGCTTCGGTGCTGGACTCTGTAAGTGTGTTGCATATAATTCATTGTTGTGCCATTATATTGCACGCATATTTAGCGTTGTTTCTGTTTGGAATGGAGGCACAAAAATGCAAGAGAAAAGGCATTCTTAAGGACAACTATCAAACAATCGAGGACTATGTCACTAATGCCTTGATCAAGCAACAACTAAAGAGTTTCATACTACTGCCCTACACGTTCGAGTATGTGTCATATACCCTTGTCGTTTTATAATTTACGAGCGAAAGAATGTTAATTACCGCTATTTAATTTCTCACACGTGCAGTTTTCACTGGATCGTACTTGTCATCCAGCCATTGGACAGCAAGATAGTTGTCCTCGATTCAAGAAGAAAACATCAAGAAAGTTACCAACTCATCATAAACTTGCTTGACAAGTAAATTATATCATCTTTCTAAGTTGCTATGGTTTTTTCCATGTTGCAATTAATGTCACATCTAAGACTACTTACTGATATCCTTAATTACTCACGCACAGGGCTTTTGAACGATATTATAAAAAAAGTCATCGCCACCATCCTTATCAGAAGAAATTTACTGTCATAACCGACTTTCCTATACGTGTGAAATAATATTGTATAGCAATTCCAAAAATCCTACACTAAATGTTACGCAGGAAGAACTAATCTGCCAACATGAACAAAAGTGGAAAGAACTTGATCTCTTGTTTCTCACAGGTTGCCAAGGGTCTCAAATCATATATGCACCCTCTAAACATCATGGACCAATAGCATGTAAAAGGAGGTGAGCCAAATAAACAATTGCAAACAAAATCACCAAAGAAGTTAGATCGAAACACAAGAACTACGTAAGAACAAAGCCATAGTTTTGTGGATCTAGTTTCTATTGTTTAGGAGAGTTTTTTCACAGCCACACCTAGGTGGGCAAAACTCAAATGAATAGAATACAAGCCACAACTCAGCCCCAAGGCATGATGGAGGCAACCTCCTCTGCCCCTTCTTTTATAAGGCCACTGGGTGAACCATAACCCTTTATTCTTGTCTCAACCCTAAGCAACCAAATCAAGGGCTAGCATTCACCCACTCAACCAGCCACTTACATGGGCCTAAGCCCACACAACACTCACCCAATCATGGCCACACAGGCCATACATGGGTTTGACACAAAACCTAATCAGCCCGATGCAACGGGCCTTCATCTGCTGGACTTAACCGCTCCGTTTCCGTGCCTTCGGGCCTCCAACCTGAACCAGAACCTTTGAGCCACCTCAAGTCCATCTCTATGGCATCCTCACAAGCCCCAAGCTTGAGCCCATCCGTCCTGCGACATCATCACCGTTCTAGACCTCGATCCACCCGACTTAGTCCCAGTACCATCACCGACCACGGTTGCCTCCAAGCCTGTGTCCACAAGGACCAAACCATTTTCCACAAGTAATAATATTTTCTTACATTTTTTTCTTGCATATTAGTCCAATTTTATCATGAAATCAAACATATTTGACTACATGCCCAAGTTCCCACTGGAACTGAAACCGAAACCTTTCAAACCAATGCTTCCCAGCATAACAGAATAAAGATAGAAATTTTAAAAATACTTCATTTGCTCAAATGAAAAAAGTCATAATACAAAAAAGATATGTCTCAAAAGTCTCTACAAAATCTGTATATAATATTTTTCCATCCAAGCTCGGGAGGACCTTCAAAAGCATAAAATACTCTGTCCTAGCACAAATGGCCGAACCGGATCAAATTAGTCTCAAAAACAAACCCTTCAACCCAACTAATTCAAGTCACATACTTATCACAACATGAAGACCTCCACATGGTCTCACAATCTTCCTCTTGATGAGTATATTGACAAATTTCTAAAGGCATGAAAGAAGGTTTATTTTGAGACGGTAAAACAAATCAAATTTACAAAATCATACTTGGACCAAAGGATAGAACAATTTGTGAACATGTCTAAGTGGACTCAAGTTTTCACAAAAAGCCTCATTTATAATAAAAGAGCATAGAGCATGCAAGTTCATAATTTAAATCAACATAATTTAAGTAAAACTAGGTAGAGAAGCATGTTCTAGAGTTATTGGCTCGCCTGGACGTAGCGTGTTGGGATCCTGATCCTCGAGCTGCTCCTCCGGGTCTTTCAGATCTATCGTGAATAATCCAAATAGCACGAACACATTTAGAAATATGCGATAGCATGATGCATGATATGCAATGACTTATATATAAACCTCGTGATGCTTCAAATGAGGCCAAAATACTCTTATTCTAATTAGAGAAGCCATATAGAATGAAAATCCTAATGTGCATAAGAGTGAATGTATGTGTATGCATGATATGTATGAAGTCTACCCATACTACCTCTAATAATTGGAGAGTAATATTCAAAAATACAATACAAGCATCAAACATTACTGAGGTATATACTTTCTTATAGGGAAATTGTATAATACAAATAATCCCACAATCATGTATAAGCCAAAGAGCCTATTCAAATATTTTAGAGAGATAATATATATAGGCACATGTTGGAAATATTAATTTTATAAATTACAGACCCTTTAAAGTATTTTCAGAAAATTAATCATAATTTTTAGAGGTCATTTAGTATTTTTAATAAATGTAAAAGCCTTTTTTGCAAATTCTTTTGAAAGGAAAAAGGCTAGAAAAGGTTATTAATATTTAAACAGAGACTCAAAATAGTGTAATAAATCAAATTATATTTTTCCTAAGTTCAAAACACCCTCAAGTATTTTACATACTTTTTTCTACAATTTTTGAGAGTGTCTAATTATTTTTAGTAAATCATTTTCACTTTCTGGGATTAAATCAAATGGAAAATCAGTTTACACAGTAATGGGCTGAAACTCTCATTGTGCAGCCCAAACGAGGTCCAGCCCGTGTTGAAACAGCCCACGGGGAGGCGCCCATGTAGGAGGCGTAATTCCAAAATCCGCCTCCACTTAACCTGACAGGTGGGTCCAGCAGGCCCACCTATTAGTGACTGAGACAGATATCTTGCGGGATTTAAAATAAAGCGGGCCTACCTATCAGTCACACAACATCTTAAACCGGGTTTAAAAAGATTTAATCACCCGAGTGGGGTCCATACGTCAGCGGCAGGTAGAAGCAGTAAACGCGAGCGTGACATAAGGCTGACGTCACTTCATCGTCCTCCTCCAATCGCATGCGGCCGCGGGAGAAAAAATGCATTGCGTCGGCGTTGTGGCTCACCTTTGGAGGTGTCCTTGGGTGCGTTAGAACTAGGGCGATGCTGCGTACTTGTGGGTACCACTGGCGTGGCCGGAGACGGCCTGTGGTAGCAACGCCATGGACGGCAGCAGCGGCGAGATTCAGTTTGAGGTGGCCAAGACGATGCACCAAATTCCGAGGCAAAATGGCGTGCGCGAGGGTATGTTGGGACCTAGAGAATGCTCACCGAGTACCCGTTGGTGAAGGAGGAGGCCTGGTTCGCGCTGGCAACGTGGAGGCCGAACAGGGGACGGGGAAGCTCACGGTGCCAGCGAGCTCCGGTGATCGCCGAGCAAAAGCAAGGAAGGGGAAATGTTAGCGATGCTCCACTGATGCTCTGGACGAGGGGAATCGGAAAGTGGCTTACTAGCGGGGAAGAAATTAAGAAAGATGCAAAACAGAGGAAAGGTGGCCGACAGCAATGGAAATTCGGCTCCGGTGAACTCTAGGGCATTTCGGGCCGATTTGGCGGAGGGCGTTGGAGGGGATGAGGCGCTCTCTCCGTGGGTAGCTTGTACGAGCTGGGTGATGCACTGGAGATTGAGGGAGGGGGCACTGGAGATCGAGGAAGGGGGCACTAGAGAGAGACGGTAGAGGGGGCAAGGGGCGATTGCGATAAGAGAAGGGCTTTGGCAAGATTTTATAGCCCCGGGGAGGTTTCGGGGAGCCAATGGGAGGCGTCCGACATGGGGCAGGAGGAGACCAGGCTGGGCCGAGCTAGGCCAAAAATGGGAGATGGGAAGGATGGGCTAGACCCAAGTGGTAAGCAGGCCAGGAGGGGGTGAAGCCCAGAGAATTTTGAGCCCAAAATAGAGAAAAGAGGGAGGAAAATAGGGGATCTTGGGCCCGAGGGCAAAATGGTCATTTCATACTAAATTAAAATTTTGGGTATAAATTTGAATTGGAAAGTAAATGGATCAAAGAGGGTTTGAAAATTGGCTTCCCAAAGAGTATAGTTGAAAATTACTATTCATTACGCTAAAAACACTAGTCATTGTATGAAACTTCCCTAATTTCAAGTATTTTTGATAAATATATTCACAAATATACATATTCAAAGGTCTTTTATGTTTGCAAATTAGTTTAGGATATTTTCATGATCCCAAAGTAAAATGCTTTAATACAATATCTTATGTTTGAAATAGATGACATTTTTCTTTATTAGGGCAAAGACACACTAATCAAATCACAAGATAATAATTATCATAGCATTTTTTTGGAGAATTTTAAATCTTTCCCAAAATTGGGATGTCACACATGTCGTGCCACACGTCTGCCATGTCATGGAAACCCGCCAAAACCATCACCATGTAACCCTCAAATCCGGGTTTGACTAATCAAATGACAAAATTGGTACGATTTTAAAATCACAGGGACCCGATCTCACCCGGTTTTCCACCCTAGGAACCAATTTGGTGCTCGAGCAAAAGTTCATGACAAAATCGGTACTTTTTTCCTTAAAGTTTGGATGTCATGACTCATGATGTCATCTGGGACATGACTGCAGGGCCTGCTTGGGTGTTTGTATCATGTATGTATGCTCAATCTGATTATGTTCCTGTTGGTTTCAAATATTGTGAAATCGATATTGATAATAATCCTCCATTATCGCTAGAAATGGGATGAAATTTGAAATCCAAAAATGGAACTGGCTAACGAAATTAGCCGATGCTGATAGCAATTAATCCTTAAGCACCGATAATCATTTGATTTAGCCCTAAAATTGCTAGGTTTCACTTGAAAATCGCTCGACTTGGCTTGTTTGTGAAAAATGTTTGGGTTTGCTTGAAGATATTTATGAAAACTGCTAGGGTTTCTTTGAAATTGTTTGTTTTAACTCAGAAAATCAACGGACGTGTCTCGAAGGTGCTTGATGAATTGCTCGAATAAGGGAGAAGCAGATTTTGTGAAAAAATCTCATGAATTTTTTATTTTTTAAAAAACACATTAACGTTATTTAGGGTTTTTACTGATTTTGAATTTCAAATTCAATTTTTATATTTTCCACTATTTTCTATCAATATTCCTTTGTCGCGCCACACTGACACGTCCGATAATCACAATTATTGCATGATAATCATAGTTTTACCTCTCTATTTGATTCCTTGTTGCACCTGAAACAGTAGTGTCATGAGTGGGCAGGTGCATGGAACTATCATCGTATATTCCACACGCAGCGCGTCAACCGCTCTCGGCTTATACCATGGCAATGCATCGCACCCGCAACAGTGCGTCGTCTAATGAGAGCATGCTATTACCAGCCCCTCTCCTACCACATTAATGCTTTTTAAGGGTTTTTTTTTCAAATTTAACTTTCAAATTAAAATTTTTAATTTTCCCCAATTTCCCATCAATATTCCCTATCGCACCACATTGACATGTTCGATTATCGTCATTACTATGTGATAATCGTTGTTTTTGTTACCTCTCTGGCTGATTCCTTGTTGGTCCTAAAACAATATTGCCATGAGCCAGGAGGATTACGGAGCTATCATCATATCATCCATGCGCAACTTGTTGACCGTTCTTGGCTTCTACTATGGTCATGCACGCCCGTGCCCACGAAAGTGTGTCATCTAAAAAGAGGGTGATTTTACTAGTCCCTCTCCTACCTTTCGACTACACCAGCCTCCACCGTGAAGCCATTTAGTGCCATGAGCTAGGAGGCTTACAGAGCTATCATCGTATAATCCACGCACAGCGCATCGACCAGTCTTGGCTTTTACCATGGCCATGCACATGTTTTCTAGATAATGGATAAAATCCGGCTTCTATATCCGAAGATGTACACAGCCCACACAGCATTACAACCAAATTATTACAAGACCCAACCAATTAAACTAAAGTAAACAATTGGGTTTGAACAAAAGATAACGTCAAGACATAGAAAGTCTCATATTAAAACGTCACCCATGTTGATAGAAGACCGTCATGGCTGCAACCTCCAAAGTCTGGCTAATTTTCTGAAATGCATTTATGTCATCCTCCCTTTGTAGCAACGCCTATTGTCGCAACCAAAATACTCCTCTGAAGATAACCTATATGAAAGTAATATCTTTTCTTTTGTTAAAAACCATTTCATTGCGATAAAGCCAAATAGCCCAAAAAATCGATGCCATGCCCACCCAAACATGTTTCCTTAAACCGGCTTTTAAACCGGAAAGCCAACTAGAAATCATATGATTCATGTTATGCGGGTGTGGTAAACCTAATACAATGTGGATAACACGCCAAATTGACCTAGCTAGATGGCAATCAAAAAACAAATGATGAACAGTTTCTCTCCTGCTACAAAAACAGCAAGATATATCACCTGGCAAATTCCTCTTGGCTAGATTATCCTTTGTTGGAATAACTCCTCTACCAACAAACCAAAGGAAAATCTTAATTTTTAGTGGAATCTTTAATTTCCACAAAAAATTATTTGTACATGTAAAATTCTGGTTCAAAAGTTTACGGTACATAGATTAAACAGTAAATTGTCTATTTTTGTGTAAGCTCCAAATAAATCTATCCTGTTCAGAGCACAAATGAATGTCATGCAACCGTGATACCAAATTTTGCCAACTAGAAAGATTATGCCCAACTAAAGTTCTACGAAAAGAAACTCCCAAGGCATTAGATTCCATAACTTCTGCAACAGTAATATGTTTCTTACTAACAATCGAAAAGAGATGAGGATATTGCTCTTTAAGTCTAGAAGGTCCCAGCCAAACATCCTCCCAAAATCTAGTCTGAGTTCCATTCCGAACTTGGAAAAAACCATAGGATAAAAAATCATCTTTAACCTTCATCAAACCTTTCCAGAAATGGGAATCGTTAGGTTTACTTTTAGCTTGAGATAACGACCGACTATTAAGATATTTATTAACAAGCAGCCTTTGCCAAATCCCATCTTCATTTAACAGCTTAAAAAGCCATTCACTAAGAAGACATTTGTTGTGTAACTCTAGGTTAGTAATCCCTAGACCACCTTGATCTTTAGGTTGGCACAAGATATCCCACTTAGCAAGTCTATATTTTCTCTTTTGACAATCACTTTGCCAAAAAAATCTAGACCTAAAATAATCCAACTTTTTTAATACCGTCCGAGGAATCTCAAAAAAGGACATCATATACATCGGAAGGCTACTCAAGACTGAATTAAGTAACACCAGTTTCCCCCCCGAGGATAGATGCTTTCCTTTCCAGCTACTAAGTTTTTTTTTGAACCGATCTTCAACCCCTTTCCAATCTGCATTCCTTAATCTACGATAATGCATAGGAATACCAAGGTAACGAAAAGGATAAGATGCCACTTCGCACCCAAAAAGGTGAGTATAAAAGTCTTTATAATTCTTGGCATCCCCGAAACAAAAAATCTCACTTTTATGAAAATTAATTTTGAGGCCTGAAAGTTGTTCATAGACACTTAAAATTAATTTTAGATTCTTCGCTTGATCAAGATCATGATTCAAGAAAAGAATAGTATCATCTGCGTACTGCAAGATAGATAATCCATCTTCCACAAGATGTGGTACTACACCTTGAATATGACCATGCTGCTTAGCACGCGCAATCAAAGTACCAAGCATATCGGCCACAACATTAAAAAGCAATGGGGATAATGGATCTCCCTATCGCAAACCTTTCCAAATACGGAAAAAGGGTCCGACCTCATCATTAATCTTTATCCCAACGCTTCCTCCCGAGACAAAATCCTCTACCCATTTGCACCATTTAGATGAAAATCCTTTCATCCTTAAAGCCTGTTGTAAAAAAGGCCATTTGACTTTATCGTAAGCTTTTTCAAAATCAAGCTTGAGAATTACTCCACTTAAATTGTTTTTATGCATTTCATGAATAGTTTCATGTAAAACCACCACTCCTTCCATAATATGGTGACCAGGCATAAACGCTGTTTGGGTAGGTCTAACCACATTGTTAATTACTTGTTTAAATCGATTAGTGCCAACTTTAGTAAAAATCTTAAAGCTGACATTTAAAAGGCAAATTGGTCTGTACTGCTGTATTCTCTTAGCATCTGCCACTTTAGGTAAAAGAGTTATAACCCCATAATTGAGACGATCTAGGAAAGAATACTCCTGATAAAATGCCTCAAAAAGGGATAAAAGATCCCCTTTAATAACTTCCCAAAAAGCCTGATAAAATTCAGCAGGGAAGCCATCAGGACCTGGGGATTTATTATGTTCCATTTGAAAGATAGCCTCCTTTACTTCCTGTTAGGAGAAAGGCTTGGTAAGCATCTCGTTTTCCTCAACACTTACTTGGGAAATATCTTCATTAAAATTTTCAATAATTGAAAAATGATTGACTTCATGAGGTTCAAATAGACTGGGTAATATACTTCTTGAGCTGTAGCTCATTTTTGATAACACCCTCTTCTTGCTCTAATTGAAAGATTCTTTGTTTGCGATATTTACCGTTCGCAATCATATGGAAAAACTTGGTATTGCTATCACCCTCTAGTAAGTATTTAGTTTTTGCTCTTTGATACCATTTAAGTTCCTCTTCCCGCAACATCTCAACTAACCTCTCAGAAAGAATATTTTTCAAAGTTAATTCTAGGGGAGACAAAGTCCTAGTTTCAGCCTGTTTGTCAAGTTCAGAAATTTTTTGACAAATCTGTTTTTTCTCTTTTTTAAGGATCCCACTAGTATGCTTCGCCCAACCGCGAAGATATTGTCTAGTGCTTTGGATTTTAAACTGCCATCTTTCAATGGCCGACATACTGCGCTGCTCACTTTGCCAAATTGTGGCAACCATATCATAAAAACCATTTCTAGTTAACCAACCCAACTCAAATTTAAACAGAGGGGAGTTAGTATAATTTGATTTGGTACGCGTATTGAGCAGTAACGGTGTATGATCAGATAAAATCCTATCTTGAGCACTTAAAACAGCCAATGGAAACTTAAGCTCCCAATCAGTGCTCATAAGAACTCTATCCAATTTCTCAAATGTTGGAAACTCAAGATCATTAGCCCAAGTGAATTTACGTCCAGAAAGTTCCAGTTCTCTCAGGTTCAAGCTGTTAATGACAGAATTAAAAATAAAAGGCCATCTAGTGTCAAAATTATCCTTATTCTTATCTTCAAGGCGCCTCATGATATTGAAATCACCGCCTATGAGAACAGGCAATGAAACCTTGCCAACATCATTTCCCAATTCCGAGAGAAATCTATCTTTTAAATGATTTTGTGCCGGTCCATAGACTGCGAACAATACCCACTTAGAATTATCATCTTTATTCCGTAACAAAAACTTGACGTAAAAATCACCTTCTACAATGGATCCAACATCAAAAACTTCAAGATTAACTCCTAGAAGGATACCTCCTGAACGTCCTGTCGGGGACATACTATGCCACATGTAATCCAAACCACCACTTAAATGACTTAATTGAGACGAAGAGAAAGAACTTCGCCCAGTTTCCATTAAGGCTACAAAATCAAGCCTATGTTCCTTTACAAAATCAGAAATAAATTTATGCTTAGCCAAGTCACCAAGACCTCTGCTATTCCAGAAAATGCCCTTCATTGTAAAACTAACTTTAGTGGTGCTTTAGGCCTTTTGGGTGGCTTTCCCCCATTCTTTTTCTTTTTCTGCGAGTTGGATTTTTTCTTTCTTGGGGCAACAATTAAATCACATAAAACGTGATCTAAGCCCTCATCACACAAAACCTCATTTTTTTTCCTCGAAAAGGAAACTGAGTGTATTCTCGGAATCATCCAACTCGCAGTCCTGTTCCTGCTGATCAACTTTGATAAGATTGTCTTTCCTACTTGCATCTAGGCCCCTAAATATTTTGGTGATTAATGACAACCGAACAAAGGGACTAATGAGTTTGTCAAGGATTTATTTAGGTCTTAGTCCAAGAGGAGCAAAAGTGAAGGATACACACCCCTCAATCAAGCTAATCGGTTGTGAGAAGGTTTTCCGCAGACTTGTAATTATTTTACTTTAATTGAGTCTAAGGACAGCCGTACTATAAAGAGGGATGTGGTGAAATGTGACTTTTAGACCCCCAAAGTGCTCAATAGATGAATCTTAGTGCATAGGGCAAATCTCACACCACCACAGTCTCAGTCCACAAAATCTGGCATCGGACTGTCCGATGTATAGTATCGGACTGTCCGATGTTGTCTGGTCCAGACTGTCCGATTTTTCCGAGTATAGGGTTCTCTGTCTGGAAATAAATTTTTGATCGGACTGCCCGATGTCTGATATCGGACAGTCCGATATACCTTAGTCCAGACTGTCCGATTTTTCAGAGTTTGGGGATCTCTGTCTGAAATTAATTTTATGATCGGACTATCCGATGTTTGTATCGGACTGTCCGATGTTGTGCATATCAGACTGTCCGAACTTTTAGAGTTCTAGGTTCTCTGTCCCGATTTATTATTTTGTTCGGACTGTCCGATATTTGACATCGGACTATCCGATGTTACACGATTTTGAACCTAACAGGCTGATTTCCACCCAGGCCTATATATACCCCTTCATTCAGTCCGAGCTAGGGTTCGCAATTACATTTACTCCACCAACCAGCCGCCACTATCTCTTGCTCTCTCTCTCTAGCATTCAAAGCCTCCAACCACTCCCCTTTAATTCCTTAGCAAAATCAAGAGGGAAGGGTTGAGAGGTGAAAATCCGAGTGCACCTGTGACTAGGCTTCAACTTTGAGCACTTGGGTCGTCTTCAAGCTCACACTCCGCCAATCTATTACGCTTGGAGTTTGAGGGCTTCTAGACGGCTAGGAGTCTACCACGAGCCACCGGAGTTTGGTGTGGTGCGCCGTGGAAGTTTGTGAAGGCTGGTCTCCGCCTCTGAAAGGGAAGGAACCACAGAGTAAACCAAGGGAGCTTTGTGCGGACTTGGTGAGGAAAAGGGTTGAGAGAAACCTGGGCTCAAGTGTTACCGAGTCTACCTCAACGGAGACGTAGGATCCTCTCAAAGATCTGAACTTCGGGAAAAATCGTTTGCATCTCCTTGTCCCCTCTCTATATATCTTGCATCTTGATCTAGATCTACTTTATTGTGAATCTTTGTTCTAGATCTATATGTTTTTCTTGTTCTACTAGTATCTCCTCTTACATTTGATGTAGGAAACCTTCTTGGTTTGAAGGAGAAAGTGCTCAGATTTAAAATCCACAGTCAGGTGTTGCACAACATCGGACTGTCCGAAGTTGGTACATCGGACTGTCCGATATAATCTGCTTCAGACTATCCGATATTCTCTGGTGAAGTATTTCTCGCATAAGTCTGATTAAAATTTTATAACGCCTATTCACCCTCCTAGGCGACATCCCGATCCTTTCAATTGGTATCAGAGCAAGGTCTCTTGCACTAAGCTTAACCGCTTAAGTGATTAGGATGTCGAGGACAAGAGTGGGGACATCGCTGAGGTCATGAAAGAAAACCGTGAACGCACCGGTGCAAGTATTCCTTTTGATTATTCTACCCTTGGCACCTCATCATCTTCATCATATATTTTCGTGCCATCCGGTAAAACACCACACTTTGATGGTACTCATTACCCGGCATGGAAAAATAGGATGAAGATGCACTTGAGGTCACTTCACCCGTGTATTTGGGAGATTGTTGAAACAAGTTTTCACCCCAAAGATCCCTCCAAGCTCACTCCCGAAGAAAGAAAACAACACTACTTGAATGACCAAGCCACCAATGCAATTCTCAATGCCTTGAACTCATCCGAGTTCAACCGAGTGGATGGACTTGAAGATGCAAAAACAATTTGGGACACACTCTAAATTGCACATGAGGAAACCTCAAGCGTCCGTGAATCCAAACTTGAGATCATGAATGGACAACTTGGACGGATCGTCTAGGAAGAAGGGGAAGGATACAAGCACATGTTTGATCGAGTGATGGTGCTTGTAAGTGAAGGTAAGGGACTTGGATGTAAGGATTAGACGAATAGAGCTGTGGTGAAGCTTATCCTAAGAATCATCACACCAACCAATCGACATTTGGTTGAACTCATCCGCGAGAAGGACAACTTCACCTCCCTCACACCTCACGATGTGCTTGGGAGAATCTTGGCGGATGAAATAATGAATGAAAAAGCACAAGAAGTGGAAGGAATCATGATACCAACCAAGAACAAGGGAGTGGCACTTAAGGTCTCCAAGGAGTCCATTGAAAGCTCAAGTGATGAAGAAAGTGAAGAGACTATGAACATAGAAGAGATGGCTCTATTGGTGAGAAATCTCAACAAATTCTTCAAGAAGAATGGTTACAACTTTGGAAGTCGTCACAAGAAGTCCTCCGAAAAGCAAAAGGAGAGATACTTAAGGAGGACATGCTATTAGTGTGGGGGAACCGGCCACTTCATCGCCGAGTGTCCACACAAGAAAGAAAAGGAAGAAAAGAAAAAGAACAAGCACTACAAGAAGGACAAGAACAAAGGAAAGGATAAGAAGAAAGGGTATGCTCACATTGGAGAGGAGTGGGACTCAAATTCCGAGTCCGAGTCCGACTCCGATTCCGATAATGATGAGGACGTTGCTACTCTTGCGATTGCTACGCCTCCTACTACCTCTACATCAAAATGCTTAACCTTGCTATTCGGCGAGTTGAGTGATGATGATCATGATGAGGCTCCAATTTGTCTCATGGCTAAGGGGCATAAGGTAACAAAGAAATCCTTAATTACATCTCATCTTGATGATAGTGGTAGTGAAAGTGATGATATAGTTGATTTGTCTAAGCTACTTAAGAAACATGATATATCTAAGATGTACGCTATGAAAGAAAAAATAGAAAGGCAAGAGGATCTTCTCGAGAGTCAAGAGGACTTGCTCATCCAAGAGAAGGAGAGAAACCTTGACCTTGAGAAGAGTCTAGCCTTTGAGGGAAAGAAATATGATGAAATGGCTAAGGATCTTGAAATGATCAAATCCAAGGTGGCTACTTTTAAGATCACCAATGCTTCACTCATAGAGGATCTTTTGTGTGCAAAGGATGCACACAAGGCTCTTGAAGTGAAACTTGTTGATTTTTCAAAAAGTACTCCCTTATTCTCAAATGGGGCAACCTCTCCTTCTATTGCTTCCACTAGTAATGGATGTGCTAGATGCTATAAATTTGATATTGATGCTTGTAGCACTAACTTTGAAACTATGCAAACCCTAGCACATGAAAATGAGAAGCTAAAGAGTTTACTTCAAGATGGACTTCAAAAGTCATACAAGGCTAGTAAGGGCCTTGAGGAGTTTCTTAGAAGATAAAGCAACTATAAGAAGGAAGGGCTTGGGTACATTCTTTCTAAGGGCAAAAAGGGCCACATTGTGGTAGCCCTGATTACAAAACCCATTCACTTTGTCAAGCCTCAAGGATCTTCTAATCATATCACTCATACTATTTCCAATGCTTCCTATATGCTTAGGAGAACTAACCTTGGTAGAGTAGTTGCTTATCATATTGGACCCAAATCAAAAGGTGCTTCTCATATTAGATCTATTTGGGTACCAAAAGTGCTTGTGACTAACTTGAGAGGACCCAAACAAGTTTGGGTACCTAAGATCAAAACATGATTATATTTTGTAGGAATATCTCTCCGGTGGAACAAGTTGGGTGCTAGATAGTGGATGCACACATCACATGACCGGAGAAAGAACTTTGTTCTCTCAACTTGATATAAGTGGACAATCAAATAATAGTATCACATTTGGTGACGATGGTAAAGGTGAAGTGATTGGTTTTGGTAAGATTGCAATCTCAAATAATAATTACCTTACCAATGTGTTACTTGTTGATTCTTTAAAATATAATCTTCTATCGGTTCCTCAATTTTGTGCAACGAATTATAATTGCTTATTCACAAATGAAGGTGTGAATGTTATTAAGAGGAGTGATGGTTCAATAGTCTTTAAAGGTCGTCTAAAAGGAAAGCTTTATCTTATAGATTTTTCCATAGATAAACCTCGCCTTGAGACATGCCTAGTGGCTAAATCTAGCATGGGTTGGCTTTATCATCGCCGACTAGCCCATGTTGGTATGAGGAACATTCACAAACTCTTAAAAGGCAATCACATTGTTGGGCTAACAAATGTTACTTTTGAGAAAGATAGGGTGTGTAGCGCTTGTCAAGCCGGGAAGCAAGTTGGAGCTTCTCACCCCATCAAGAATGTAATGACAACTACAAGACCCTAGGAGATGCTACACATGGACCTCTTCGGACCCATCGCACATATAAGTATAGGAGGTAACAAGTATGGTCTTGTAATTGTAGATGACTTTTCACGTTTCTCGTGGTTTTCTTTTTGCATGATAACAGTGAAACACAAGGAAACGTGAAAAGATTCTTGAAGAGAGCCCAAAATGAGTTTGAGTTAAGGGTTAAGAAGATAAGGAGTGATAATGGCATAGAATTCAAAAATACCGGAGTTGAGGAGTACCTCGATGATGAAGGTATAAAACATGAATTCTGAGCTCCCTACTCACCTCAACAAAATGGAGTGGTTGAAAGGAAGAACCGAACTCTCATCCAAATGGCAAGGACAATGCTTGACGAATACAAGGTCTCGGACGTCTTTTGGGCGGAGGCCATTAACACCGCTTGCCATGCCACCAACCGACTTTATCTTCACAAACTTTTAAAGAAGACATCATATGAGCTTCTCACTAGTAATAAACCCAATATCTCATACTTTAGAGTTTTTGGAAATAAGTGTTATATTCTCAATAAAAAGGTTAAATCTTCTAAATTTGCACCTAAAGTTGATGAAGGTTTTCTATTTGGTTATGGATCAAATGCCTACGCCTATCGTGTTTTCAGCAAAACCACCGGTGTTGTTGAAATAGCGAGAGACGTGACATTTGATGAATCTAATGGCTCTCACGTAGAGCAAGTTGACTCCCATGTGCTAGAGACTGAAAAAGCTCCATATGAAGCAATTAAAAACTTGGCACTTGGAGAAGTCAAGCCTCAAGAAGGAGGGCCAAGTAAAGTTGAACCATCTTCATCAACTCAAGCTGAACCTTCTACATCTACACAAGACAATGATGATCAGGATAAGGTGGTCGATAGTCAAGACAAATCACATGAAGATCCAACATCAACGACCAGCCACACAAGGATACATCAAAGCATTCAACGGGATCACCCCATCGACAACATCCTTGGTGATATAAACAAGGGAATATCTATTAGATCTCGTGTCACAAATTTTTGTGAGTACTACTCTTTTGTTTCCTCTCTTGAACCCTTGAAGGTAGAAGAAGCTCTCAAGGACCTCGGTTGGGTGATGGGCATACAAGAAGAGTTGAACAACTTCACAAGAAACGAGGTATGGTCATTAGTGAAAAGGCCAAATCAAAATGTCATTGGAACAAAGTAGGTTTTTCGTAACAAACAAGACGAACATGGATTTGTCACAAGAAACAAAGCAAAGTTAGTTGCTCAAGGCTTCACGCAAGTTGAAGGTTTGGATTTCAATGAAACCTTTACACCCGTAGCTAGGCTAGAAGCTATTAGAATATTAGTTGCCTTTGCTACTCACCATGATTTCAAACTTTATCAAATGGACGTGAAAAGCACCTTCTTAAATTGGCCAATTTCTGAACTTGTGTATGTGGAGCAACCACCGGGCTTTGAAGATCCAAAGTATCCTAATCATGTTTATCAACTCCATAAGGCGCTTTATGGGCTTAAGCAAGCTCCAAGAGCATGGTATGAATGCTTTAAGAATTTTCTCTTGGATAAAGGTTTTGAAATTGGTACAGTTGATACAACGCTTTTTACTAAGAATATAGATAATGATCTATTTGTGTGCCAAATATTTGTCGATGACATCATATTTGGTTCTACTAACAAGCTTATGTGTGATGAGTTTAGCAAAATTATGACCAAGAGATTTGAGATGTCTTTGATGGGAGAATTGTCATTCTTTCTTGGGTTACAAGTGAGACAACTCAAAGATGGGACCTTCATTTGTCAAACAAAGTACATCAAGGACATGCTCAAGAAGTTTGACATGAAAGGTGTCAAACCCATCAAGACACCCATGCAAACCAATGGACACCTCAACCTAGATGAAAGTGGTAAGCTCGTCAACCAAAAGGTATATCGTTTAATTATTGGATCATTACTTTATCTATGTGCATCTAGGCCTGATATAATGCTAAATATGTGCATGTGTGCTTGATTTCAAGCCGCTCCAAAGGAGTGTCACTTAGTGGCCGTTAAGAGGATTCTTAGATATTTGGTTCATACTCCAAACCTTAGCCTATGGTATCCTAAAGAGTCTAATTTTGACCTAATCGGCTATTCGGATGCGGATTACGCCGGGTGTAAAGTGGATAGGAAAAGTAACTCCGGTACTTGTCAGTTTTTGGGTAGATCCCTAGTTTCTTGGTCCTCCAAGAAGCAAAATTCCGTTGCCCTATCTACTGCCGAGGCCGAGTATATTGCCGCGGGAAATTGTTGTGTGCAATTGCTTTGGATGAGGCAAACCTTAAAATATTTTGGCTATAACTTTTCTCATATCCCTCTCCTATGTGACAATGAGACTGCCATAAAAATAGCCAACAATCCCGTGCAACACTCCCGAACCAAACACAGATATTCGCCATCATTTCCTAAGAGATCATTCAACAAAAGGAGATATCGAAATCAAACATGTGAGAACCGAACACCAATTGGCCAATATCTTCACCAAGCCCCTTGATAAGCGACGTTTTTGTGAGTTGAGAAATGAGCTAAATATCCTAGATTCTCGAAACGTGGTTTGAAATTGTGCACATATTTGAATGATGCTTGAAAATGAATTTCAAACTTTTAAAAGGAAAGGAAAGTTTCTTTTGATTCGTTTTAATTTCTTGGGTTGGATTTTAATCTAGTCAAATCACTTGTGATCATAATTCTTGAAGTGATTTGGAGTTGCTGATCACATGTCGTAAGACACATGCTTAACTCTCCTAAATCTAGCTCTCTCCGTTATCCATCACAGCTACCCTTGAATTACTTGAAAGATCTTGTCTGGCAACATCGGACTATCCGATGTCTGCATATCGGACTGTCCGATGTGAGTGAGTCGGGTATAAGTCCGAACTCCATGAGTTCTCTCTCATTTCACTCTATATTGGACAGTCTCCTCTTTCCTCCCCGGCTCTTGCGCTCCGTCAGTCGGGGACTTCTCCGAGGGTCGAATCTGCAAGAAATCTTCTCCCCTCTGGCTCTTGAGAGTGGAGATCGACTTCCCTCATCGAAGTCTTTACTACATTCACGCAGTTCTTCCTTTCAAGGTACCTAGGGTTTAAATTTTCATCTGATCTCTCATTCTATGCAACCCTAGGGATAATGCCTTAAGGGAAACATTCTATGATGTCTCTGGTTATCCCTGTTGGAATGGCATCAATTTCCTTTGGTTAGACTGGCGACTAGGTCTTTGTGATTGAATTCAGTCAATATCGGACTGTCCGATACCTGACCATCGGACTGTCCGATGTCACTGCAATTCAGAACAAACCTAATCTTTATGCCTCTGATTCTCCACATTCTAAAACACTTATTGTATCTCTCTCAGTGGTTGTGATGGATCCTGGTATGGGTAGCAGTGGTGGGGATCGTGGGAAGGCTCCCATGCCTTTTGAGCATCGGACCAAGTCTTGCCACGATCCCAACTCCTTTCCCTCTTCAGCAGGAGGTTCAGGAGGCAGTTTAGCTGGTCGTACTCGCAGGACTGTTAGGAAGCGCTATGCATCCTCTGCAGGGCTGCCTAGGGACTCACCTAACCTGGACAGTCGTGCTTTGTAGCAGCAAGGGCAGCAGCAGGAAGAGCCTGCACAGGTGATTGGGCGTCTTCTGATCACTAAGCCTTAGAGATTTCCCCAGTACCCCAGGAGGGTCAGCAGTTATAGAGGAAAGTCTGCTCAAGCTAGAGTTCAAAGGCTCAAGGATCCTCTAGCTTATGAAAAGATAGAGTTCACTCATAACAGGTTCTGGAATTTCTTCCAGCAGGACTATTATGAGTCTGTTATCATTGAGAAAAAAAACTCCAGTTGTCTTAATGCAGTGGATAGACTGGGCTTATATGGAAAAAGCCCAAAACAATCTCTTCAATGAAATCATTCAAGCTTGTGAAAGGCACAACATCTATGATATTATGGCATTCAAGTATAACTGGTGCGTGAAAGTCATTGCTCAATTTTATGCCACAGTTTACATTGAAAGGGAGATAGATGAGACCATCCACTGGGCCACTCAAGGAGTTTGGTACTCTATCAAGAAACAAGATTTTGCTAATATTCTTGGATTCCCTCAAGCAATGAGGAGGAACAGAGAAAAACTGCATGATGAAGGGTTCAAAGGGATTAACTCAATGGAGTTCATGTATAAGGAGTGTAAGAACTTCAAGCTGGGCACCACAGTGGGAATCCTTCCTTTTTATGATGTTATAAATAAACTCTTTCGCAAGACACTCACTCCAAAAGAAGGAGACCGTTCAAATATTTCAGCTTACTCAAGAAACCTTTTGGAGCGTTTGGGGAAAAATGATAGAGAGTTTGATGTATTTGACTTTATTTGGCAAGAGATGCACCTCTCCTCTTTTGACCCCCAAAAGAAGCTGTCCATATGCTCCATATATTACGTGCATGATTGAGAGAGTGAGTGGCTTGACCTTTCACAAAGAGGTAGAGCATACGGCCTATCAAGTGAGGCCTATTAACAAAGTACCTCGCTGAAGCTCAATGGGAGCTTCCTCTTCAAGGCAGCCACCTCCAGCAGCACCGTCTTCTCCAGTTCAGCCTAAAGCCTCCTCTCCCATCATGAAGGCACTCCGTGCTATCTTTTGCATGGGGCAGAAAAACTCTAAAAGGATCAAGAAGCTTGCTCAGCGGCAAAAGGAAATTCAGCGCAAGCTCAACATCCAATGTTCCTCAGATGGGTCAGAAATGGAGTCTAGTGAGGATGAGTAGGCAGTGCATCACCTTTTTGGGTCTGCTGCTGATCAGGGTGATCAAGACGAAGATGAAGTTGTGGAGGTTGACAGTGGCAGTGAGGAGGACTCTGAGGAGAACTCTGAGGAGGACTGAAGGCCTCCTCAAGTTGCTTTCTTCCTTTTTGGTGTCTTGATACCAAAGGGAGAGAGAGTATAAGTTTGAGGAGATGATGTTAAATATCTTATATTATCTATAATTCCTCCTATGCTCTATTTTCTGTCTGGATCTTTTGATATGAATCTTTTATGTAATGAACATCTAAGTTGCATGTGCTTGCCTTGTAATGATACTATGCTTTGTTGCCGTTGCTAGATCCTTATTATGCAATGTATGTCTTATGCTCTTTAGTCTGAATTGATGCAATGTTTTAGGGGGAGCTCCATTAAAATGATGTATTAGTGCACATGTTTCATACATATCTTCTGTTGCACTCATATAGGGGGAGCTTCCATAGAAATCCTTGTAACCGTCTCTCACTCAAAATTTGTAGCTTATGGCAAGCTTTACTCGTGTTGTCATCAATCACCAAAAAGGGGGAGATTGAAAGTGCATCTAGGCCCCTAATTATTTTGGTGATTAATGACAACCGAACAAAGAGACTAATGAGTTTGTCAATGATTTATTTAGGTCTTAGTCCAAGAGGAGCAAAAGTGAAGGATACGGACCCCTCAATCAAGCTAATTGGTTGTGAGAAGGTTTTCCGCAGACTCGTAATTATTTTACTTTAATTGAGTCTAACGACAACCATACTATAAAGAGGGATGTGGCGAAATGTGACTTTTAGACCCCAAAGTGCTCAATAGATGAATCTTAGTGCATAGGGCAAATCTCACACCACCACAATCTCAGTCCACAAAGTCTGGTATCGAACTGTCCGATGTTTAGTATCGGACTGTCCGATGTTTTCTGGTCCAGACTGTCCGATTTTTCAGAGTATGGGGTTCTCTGTCTAGAAATAAATTTTTGATCGGACTGTCCGATGTCTGATATCGGACTGTCCGACATACCTTAGTCTAGACTGTTCGATTTTTCAGAGTTCGGGTTCTCTGTCTGAAATTAATTTTATGATCAAACTGTCCTATGTTTGTATCGGACTGTCCGATGTTGTGCATATCAGACTGTCCGAACTTTCAGAGTTCTGGGGTCTTTGTCCCGATTTATTATTTTGTTCGGACTGTCCGATATTTGACATCGGACTGTCCAATGTTACACAGTTTTGAACCTAACAGGCAGATTTCCACCCAGGCCTATATATACCCCTTCACTCAGTCCGAGCTAGGGTTAGCAATTACATTTACTCCACTAACCAGCCGCCGCTAGCTCTTGCTCTCTCTCTAGCATTCAAAGCCTCCAACCACTCCCCTTTAATTCCTTAGCAAAATCAAGAGGGAAGGGTTGAGAGGTGAAGATCCGAGTGCACTTGTGACTACGCTTCAACTTTGAGCACTTGGGTCGTCTTCAAGCTCATATTCCGTCAATCTATTACTCTTGGAGTTTGAGGACTCCTAGACGGCTAGGAGTCTACCACGAGCCACCAGAGTTTGGTGTGGTGCGCCGTGGAAGTTTGTGAAGGCTGGTCTCCGCCTCCGAAAGGGAAGGAACCACCGAGTAAACCAAGGAAGCTTTGTGCGAACTTGGTGAGGAAAAGGGTTGAGAGAAACCTGGGCTCAAGTGGTACCGAGTCTACCTCAACGGAGACGTAGGATCCTCTCAAGGATCTGAACTTCAGAAAAAAATCGTTTGCATCTCCTTGTCCCCTCTCTATATATCTTGCATCTTGACCTAGATCTACTTTATTGTGAATCTTTGTTCTAGATCTGTGTGTTTTTCTTGTTCTACTAGTATCTCCTCTTAAATTTGATGCAGGAAACCTTCTTGGTTTGAAGGAGAAAGTGCTCAGATTTAAAATCCATAGTCAGGCGTTGCACAACATCGGACTGTCCGAAGTTGGTATATCGGACTGTCCGATATAATCTGCTTCAGACTGTCCGATATTCTCTGGTGAAGTATTTCCCACATAACTCTGATTAAAATTTTATAACGCCTATTCACCCCTAGGCAACATCCCGGTCCTTTCAGGCCTGTTCTTTTCAGCTTATCTATCTTATTTTTTATTTGCTTATTTGACTTATCTCGTAACTTCAAGAATTTCTCAAGGTGGCCTCGAGAGTCGGATGCCCTTAGTTTTTAGGATTTTGGGAGCTTTTTGACACGCCTACGAGATAAAAAAAGATTCAAAAAGTAATAAAAATTCAAAATAAGTCAACTTAGTGGATGACATGGGATATGTCCGTGCTACTTTGGAACAACATAATAAGTACCACGAGGACACGAGAACGAGCCTCCAAGCCAATACCGACGATGTGACAGCACAAACCGACGCTCTGTCGGCATGGTTTCGTCACATGGGTTTTGACCCTTCGGGTCAATGAGTTACGGTCTCTTCACCAGCTATTCCGCGAGATTGCTGCTGCCTTGCCATTGCTGTTGCTTTGTCATTACTGTGCTGCTGCCCTGCCTTGCCGTTGACTTGCCTTGTCTTGCCGTACTCGTCAAAATGCACTGTCAGTCTGTCGTAGTTGTTGCACCACCTTACCAAAATGAGAAAATTTTGCCTAGTTAGTATAAGTTTGCCTGGTCATTATTACTAGCATATATATATAAAAAAAAGTTGCATAATCTAAAAACCCAGAAAATATTTGCTTGACTTCAATAAAGTAGCATAGATTTTGAGTTTCACCCAAGAAAATGATGCAATGTTGCTCTATCATTGTCTTGCAAATGTTGGGTTTACAATTTTATACTCTTCTTTAAGTTTAGCATTTATTGGCATAAGTTGTGATCCTACTTTGATCTGTACTTAGTGAGAGCCAATATTTTGATCCAAGTCTAAGTTGTTGAGAATATGTTATAGCTAAGATGAGAGCTTAGTCCGCTCATTATCCTAGTAAGGAAATTCTTGGAGAATTTATTTTGAAAATGCAAAAATATTTTGAAAGTTCCTTAATGGCTTTTTCTCCTACCAAAGCCAAATTTATACAAAAGAATTCGAAGCCTATACTTTAGCCACTTATGGCTGTATTGAGTTTTGTCAAAATTTGTGCCCTTAAGAAGTAGTGACCCTTCAAAGCCGATCATCTCCTTTTGCGTACCCTTTTTGCATTCTGGCCTATTCATATCTGGCTATGCTAATCTCTAAATTGGAATTAAGCATCCATTTCGCTAGATATTCCTTCCCTAAGTAAGAATCAAGCCAAAGTCTTCTTTGCGCATACCTACCTATACAGTCTGAAGTCTCCAAACTACTCAAAGCTTTCCCTCAATAAAGTTTAAAATTGAGAGGCCAAAAAAAAAGAGAGAAGAAAGAAAGGAAAAGTTGGGAGAAATATTATAATCTCCCCGAAAAAAAAAGAGAGAGTTTAAAATTATTGCCTCCCCCCAAAAGAGTTTCATAAAGAGGGAATTGCTTAAAGGAGTCAAATTAAAGAGACTGTTCCATAAACACAAGATCCGATGTGATGAACTCATTAGTACCTCACATCCTTGCACTTGTGTTTCTTCATTCCTTTCGCATGAGTTCATTCTCTCCCTTACCCCTAGACATTATTCTCTAATGACCGGAATGCTTAAGTAGGCCATTCTTCCCTACCTTGAGCTCTACATAAGCCTATAGAATTTAGGATTAGAATGGGCCTAAGGCCTTGGTGAGGATTAAATAAAATACCACTTGAGCGATCTGAGAGTACCAATTGAGGAACTAAGTTTTGAAAATTATAAAAAAAAATCCGAGGCTTAACCTGAATAGAGAAGGGTTGGACATTGTTCTATCTACGCTATTCCATCTCTCAACCACTCAAGACAAGGTGAAAATTTAAAAACTCTGCTAGTATGGGATTAAGTTCTGGGTACACTTATACCATTTTACGTTAACAAATAAAGAGAGTGTTAGCTTGTATATTTAATATTTGCTGATTAATGATATTGATGCAATCCTGATCCACCGGGTCTGACTTTGAGTCCTTTGCTCGAGGACGAGCAAAAGTTCAAGTTGGGAGGGTGTGTTGGCGATCGTTAAATTCTGAATCTTTACGCCAACATTCCGGTAATTTGGGGAAATTCAAGGTCTAATGCTCTAAAATTATTTAAACTAATAAATTTCTATAAGTTTTGGTGAGTTTCTATCCTCAGGTACAAATGGAAAAAAACCAGAGCCGAACCGGCCAAAAAGCCAAGCCGGCCGACCCAGCTCCTTTGGCCAATTGCATTGTGCTTTCTCTAGAGATCCAACAAGCACAAAAGGAGGCCATCCCAGCCGTTCATCCACGTCGGTTTGATCAAAGGGCAACACTTGCTTTACAAATGGATCCATAGGCCCACTAGGAAGAGGGTTTTATCGGCTCCAACTAACAAAACCGACTTGGGGAAAGCATCTACACCGTCAAGGAAGGATCCTAGGAGGAGGCGACAACTTGGATCACTCGGAGGAGGGGGGGTTGGCCGACCCACCCTAGGCCGGCTAACCCCTTCATTTTCTCCCTTGGATGCTACTTCAACTAAGGAGGCTCTTACACGTGTCCCCTAACGTGTCAAGTGTTCATTGGCTCCGGGACACTATATAAGGGACCCCTCACCTCACTTGTCACACACACATATCACACCATTTTGGAGGAGAATCACCTTGTCACTAGCTAGAGTAGTTCTTAGTTAGTTTGGGAGTTAGAGTTCGAGTCGAGATGAGGCTCGAGGTTCCGGAGCTGTCTTCGGGAATTCGGGTAATAGCTCTTGTATCCTTTATTTTTCCCCTGTGTAAGACTAGATCAAATTAATATAAGTTCTTTACTTTATTCGAGCTGAGCATTTACATTCCACATTAGTTGAGAGTGTGGAGAATTACAGTCGCGTTTAAGGTTATCTGGTTCCGAGTCTAGGTTCCCTCTCATATACTTCTTACTATCGAACCTAGATCGTCCCCTAAGGACCCAAGTGAAAGTGATCGGTTCTAGTAGCAGACGTGGTGTCTGAGGCTAGATCTGTCTTGGAAGGCACCTGATTCAACAGTTGTGCGGTAGGTAGTAGGTGGTGACAGCCCTACTATCCGGGTGGTATTAGCTCTTGCGAAGTCCGCCCTGTTAGTCTCAGACCAGTTGAGCCCAATCGGGGGTGGTCATAATCATCCGGTGTTCTTAAGTGATAATGGTGGTAGTGAATCGGCCGAGCTCCAAGGATTTTCTTAAACATTACTACTATCTTTATTAGCTCAGACTTGGTAATCTAATTGAACTTATCTTAGGAACATACTTGTCTCATTGTCCACCCAAACTAGCAAGACTCCTGGCTTATTTTTTCTCCTGTGTGTGTTACTTTGGTCATCGTGTTATATCCTTATTATATCCCCCACTGTCTAGCAGGCTGGTAACTTAATTAATAGAGATATACTGTACAACGATAGCGATATTCTTTACCCTCGTTCTCTGTGGATTAAAAACGATACCTTGGAATACTCCCGGTGAAAACTACCGCAATATCTGTCCGCTTTCCGATTATTCTGTAGCACGTAAGAATCACCAACACTCGCCCATAATCAACGGGGCCGTAAACCCTATCTGGCTCGTCCTTTCCAGATTGACTCCTATCTCCCTGTCATCCCACCGCCCCATCTCTCCAGCCATCATGGCTCTGGCTACACCCGCCCGATGCTGATCTGTCGATTCTCATTGTCGGCATCGCTGTCTCAAGTCGCCCTCAGAACACCTCGTCCAAATCGCTTAGAGCTCAAATTTCACCTAAGGGGCTGACCCATGCATGCATAACAACTCACTTGGGCTTTTGGTCTCGCTTTGTCTAAAAACCCAGGGTGCTATGTTTGGGTTTATCTAACATTTTATATGCTAGTACAACTCTTATCAAGACTAGAGAGGTGATACTATTCTACCACAACCAATCCACATGGGTCACACGAGCCTCAACATCACAACAGGTCAGGCTTAATACAAAGTAATTACAACAGGCTAGGATTAATACAAAGTAATTAAAGCCTTTTTCCTAAGGATTAATATTGCTATTAACCAAATTGATTTATTTAAATTATTGTTTGAACTCTAAAATTTTTTAAATTTTTACATAAACCTTTCCATCTCAGAAATGAGTTATTAAAATATTTAAAACATTTTAACCATGGATAAAGTTTAAAAAATGAAATAAAAACCCCTAATTGCTTATAAGTTAATATTTTAATTTTGTAAATAATTTTCAAAATTTATTTCTCTAGAAAGGGTAATGATACCTAAGGGTATCCAAGGCATAATCATTCATGTTTATTTGACGACTCGTAGAATCCTAGTCTCGATATTAGAATTCTTTCTCGTACATACATGCATCATTATTTGACTGCATATTTATGCTTAGCTTTTATACTCTAGTAGACGTCGAAAATCCTGAAGGAAGGTTCCAAGACACCGAGGAAGACCTTTAGGCCTTAGGACAAGGCGAGTTAACATTCTTAGTTCATGTCTTACCCAGATTTTATTAAATTTATGTTGATTCAATTAAGAAATTGCATGCAATAAGAATTTAATACCTAGTTTGTTAATCATGTTATACACATGCCATGAACCGTGACACAATTGCTCCCCATGATATAATTACCTTGAATATCATACGATGACTGTCTTCATAGTCATATCCTTTGTAACCCAATTAAAAACAAGTAAAACATTTGGACTCCTAGTCTTTGAGTAAAACTTGCTTAGACTTGTTTAGGTCTAAATGCTTTTTTTAGGGAACAATACCCCATAGTGGTGAACAATAGCTCACCACTACAAATACTACTACTTATTCTATGAACTGAATATGGTATAGTTTGGTATTATGGTATAGTTTGGTATGGGTAGGCTGTGTCAGTTGGTCTCAAGATGCGAGACTGTGGCTGAGTTGCGGGTTGAGACCCGAGATTAGTTTGTTGTCTAGAGAGGATCTAGACTGGAAGGTCGTGGACCTATTGAGTTGGGGCAAGGAGCGGAGGTTGGATTTTGGCTCTCAGGCCATGAGCAGCGGGATCGCAGGATCCCTTGATTATGTTGGAGTGTTGGATGCGTCCGACATAACGTCTGGAATCACGTGGTAGTGCAGGTGTGGAGGCCTAGGAGAGTGCTCTGCAGAGGCCCTAGCGGAAACTCTAACATGAGGTAAGTGCGGCTATGCGCCACCACTGAGGGTGGTCTAGGTTATACGCTCATTGGACCAGAAATCCAGGAGGTATGATTCACAACGGGATTGCCAAGTCCCGGAATAAGATTGCGGATATTTGAAGGCAGAATTGAGGAGTGGGACCGAAAGAGGCCCTTTGTTTATGAGCTAGTGTTGGATACGTCCTACACAACACGTGGCCATCACGCGGTAGTGCGCGGGTGTGGAGGTCGAGCAGAGTGCTCTGCGGAGGCTTTGGCTAAATCTCCAACCTGAGGAAAGCGCGGCTAGGCGTCACCACCCGAGGGTGGTCTAGATCATGCATTCGCTAGACCGGCAATCCATGAACGATGATTCACAACAGGATTGTCGAATCCCGGAATAAGACGGTAGGTGTTTGGAGGAACAATAGGAACGGAGGTTCCAGTAGAGTTTGAGTTTGGTCGTACCATGGGATAGTACCGGGATTAGACAAAATTGATAACTTGGGTAATCAGCACTCTTTAACACTCTCTTGCCTAATAAAAATTGGCTAAGTCGTAGGTTTTATTATATTTACTTCCCACTAGCTTTCTGCAAATAAACCAACCTTAGCCTTTCGTTGAATGCCCTTATCATTAAATGTATTTGGAGGTTATTAACTCATAAATGCGGCTTGATTGCGCACTTACCCTCGCACTCACTCTTTAAACAAAGATCACCTGGAAGACCCCTATGCATACTTCGAGGATGAGGAGCAGGGATTTGAAGATGAAGGTTAGGGCGTTCCCTCCAGCCACTTGCAGTGATTCATAATCGCTAGATCATCATTTTGAATACTTCTGCTTTTGTACTCTGAATTCCCCTTTTGCACTCTAAATTCCTCTGATGGATTGTAATGATATTTGGCCTATACAGCTGTGTTATAAAACTATTCGCTATAAGACGTTACTTTCGCAATTATCCAGTTTATCTTGTCGTTACATTCTTGTTTGATCTAGCTATGTAATGGTGTGCACTAGCCTATCGATTCAGTGACTAGTGCAGGAATCATTCAGATAGGCCTCCGAGTGGGGCCCTATAGCGGCGAGGGGTGCCGATCGGCGAGTGCACCAAGAGGGCGGTGGTGGACATGCATTTGGCGATAGTGGAGGCTATGCCTAGCCAGGAGGGAGTGGTGATGCAAAGATAGGAAGGGCTATGCCCAACCAGGAGGGAGAGAGAGTTAGAGAGAGTGAGCACATGTGGATGTGGATGCATCGCCAGTGAAAATGCCCATGTGGACGCCATGTCAGCAAAAATCACTCCCAAAAGCTATGTTTGACCGGCCATTGGACCGTTTTAGTCCAGTTTTGCTAGTTGAAGGACCAAGTTAACCCGATATTGGAAGCTCCCATCCAACACCCCGTGCTATCCGTTGAATGAGGATCCGACGGCTAATATTAGATTTAGTGCAAAGTTTTGTTATTTTTTCTATATGCATAAACATTTTTACAAAATTTCAAGAAAAATATATTATCTAATATTTACCAAGTTAGACATTTTTTTCATATTTTTATGCTTAATTTTTTAAAAAAAAGTTGTTCTAAAGTATAAACTAGACAAAAACTTTCAAAAAATGAAAAAACTATGTTGAACCCGGTGCATACAAGATAATATTCATATTTTTCTTAAAATTTTTCAAAATTTATACATAGCTGTACAAAAATAATAAAGTTTTGCATAGGATCTATTTTTGACTGTCGGATTCTCATCCAACAGGCAGCACGCATTGGACGGAAGCATGTCCATGAGAAATTGGACCACCCCCGCTTGCCCCGATATTTGGTCCAGAGACTAAATTGGTACCGCGAACATAGTTAATAGACCAAATAAATACTTTTTCCTACATTTTATTTTACTGAACATCACCGATTACACGACAATAGACAATAATAAACCGAATTTGAGCGATGCACTTTTACTTGTGCAGAACTACCTTTCTCGCCCTTGCGTCCGCCGTGCTGTAGCCAGCGGTGCCGGTGCAGAATGATCTGGCCGTGCGGTGTAGTGGGATTTGCGCCGTGATCTGCCTCCCTCGACCATGGCAGCCGCTGTGCTCTGGACGAGTGATGTATTGCAGAGCGATTAGAGCTTGCCTGTTTCGTGGGAATGCACCCGAGGTGCTTGGCTGCGGCATATGGGCCAACGCACGACGTGCTGCCGTTCTCTGGCGACCCCCAGGCTAATTCATCGTCATGTGAAGGACTCAAAATGTGAACAAACAGAAAAAGGAAAAAAAAAAAAGAACAACAAATCAGGCAGCGTGAACAAGGTATTGAATAGCTTATTGTTCTACCTTGAGGTCACATGCGGCTCCAGGTCAAAACTTTTTCCCTCCGGAAGATTTCAGCAGACCATGGCGATCGATCGAGTCATCAGGCGTACGTCTTAGTGCTGCTAGTTCGTGTAACAGTTAATGTACTCTACATGACCAGTCGCTACATCCAGCTAGCCCACCCAAGAGACCATACGTCGTCTACTACCTTCTTCTCTAGCAAGAGCTACAGCTAACGCTCACTAAGAGTCCGCAACTCTTTCAGCTCACTTGCTGCTGGTTCCCGTAGAACGGGTAGGCGCCATATGCAGGAGCAGCGTACACGCCTGGGTCAGGGAACGGTGCAGGGTAGCCATACCCGTTGTAGAACGGCGACGCCGCGTAGTACATCCCGTTGTTCCACTGACTGCCGTTGTCACTCCTCAGCTGCACGTGGAACAAGAAACGCAGCATCAGGTTAATTCCTGGTTATATTCTCTGCAGAACGTATTCAGTTTTGTTTGCTGGAAGAATGACAGTATGTACCTGCTTGTGGGCTGGATTGCGGCCCCATGAAAGACGCACGGTCTGTTTGCCGATGATGCTTCCATTCAGCCCTTGCAGCGCGTCTTCAGCGTTCTTTCTGACAAGAGGAGAACCATGGCAGCATTAGCCAGATATCACAATGGTAAAGAGAGGGAACTGAGCCTAGCAAGGAGTATTTGGGGAGCTGAAAGTGTGAAATATATGTGTTCATATGTACCTCTGAACAAACTGCACGAAGCCGCACTGTTTCCCAACTGGGATCTTTACAGAGGAAATCTCACCATACTGGCAGAAGGTTTGCCTCAGGTCATCTTCACTAACATTTGGGTCAAGCCCACCGACAAATACCTACGGACAGTTCAACAGCGAGATGAAATGACAAATACTGTACTACATATGTTTTCGTCAAATGCGTCTGTACTCACGGTTGTGTTTGTCAAATCTCCATCTGATCGAGTAGATGAACCAGTAGACCCAGAAGTACCTAAACCAAAATACTTTTTAGAAAATAGAAATAAAATCGCTGTTATCCAAACAACGAAGGATTCTCGAAGCAAACTTCATCCAGTAGAATCAAGTTTAATTAAACAGTGAGATCATGTACTATATATATGGACTCATCTCATCATTACCAATAGCAATTTATATCTTGTAAAAGAATACTGCATTTAACTCCAACAGATCTGTTGAATTCATCAACAAATATGAACCATGTCTGCAGCTTGTTTGTAGTTACAACATTTACCTACCAACAAGTTCATTTTCAAGGCGAAAAGAATGAAAACAAGGACACTACAGATGAAAAAGGAAAAGTATAGCAGATATACACATCAATGAATGCTGAAATCTATTGAGTTAATAATCAAACGATGTACTCCGAAGGACAGGGAAGAACTCTATGCCTAAGGAAACAAAAGTAGCAAGGCACACAGCACAGAGCAAAAGTAAAGTTGTATTCAGTGGATAGACAAGGATCATATGGGCTAAATTGTGAAGGAATCTCGCTCTGAAAAATTCTGTATGTAAACAAGTGTAGACGTTTGGTAATAGGCCAGCGAAAAATTTAATACAAAGGGGTAAAAGAGATGCTAAAGAGCCGAGTACTATCAAACCGCAGTTCCACCTAGAATAATCTAGGCATGCTTAACGACGTCAGAATCTTGCCCATAAAGAGATACAGCAGACAGATACAGATATAGGAATATAGTAACATAAGTTTCAGTGGATAATATCCCCCACTCTCTAAATAGAACCTCCAAATTAATTTATAATAAATAAATTAAGGAACATACATTCAAACTATACTGAACTTTAGACCATATGAACAGTGATAATCACACTGTCTCCAAAGTAACCGCTGACTGATAAAAAAAAAATAGAGTAAAATCTGTGGATTCTAACAAGATTATGCAGTAAGCCAAATTAATAAAAGAACAGTAAAAGACACATATAACAGTCATTGTATTAATGATCTGTAAAAGAATATAAATGCGAAATAAGTAGTGATTCAAAGCATAAATGACTGAGAAATCTGTGAACTAAACCTGAAGATTTTCTGGGAGTTGCAGGACCAATTCTCATGGGCCTAGTAGAGCAATACACACCATTCATCTCAGTCATGGCGTGTGTCTTCTCATTGTCATCTCCAAATCTCACAAAACCATAACCCTTCGATCTACCAGTGTTAGCATCAATAACAACTTTTGCACCTTTGACAGAGGAGTACCTGCTGGAGAAAGTCTCCAGTAATGTGGTATCACTGACATCAGAAGCAAGATCGCCTACAAATATGGAATGATCTGAAGCAACATCTGAACGCCTATCCCCCATGCTAAATGAAGCCCAATTTAACCTAAAAGGTTGGTCGGTGTTTGGCATTATAAGACCAGCAAAACCGTCAAGTACTTTTTCAGCTGCAGCATGGCTGTAGAACTCTACAAATCCATATCCTTCAGATTGTCCACTTTGTTTATTACGAATAACTTTTATTGCTACAACCTAAAACATATTCAAACGTATTAGTATGACTGTATGAGCTTGAACTTGGGGTGTCAAAATAAAAAACAAAGGATTTAGAATTGCATCAGATGGTACATTGCACTTAGCACACAACATATTCGTCCAACTGCTGAACAGTTTAGAATATATAGAAATAAAAATCAGCAGCAACAGACCGGCCAGCACAAAAGGATGAGACAGCTTCCTCGGTACACCTAAAGTTGGCATGTTTCACCATGTCTTTCTCTAATGTTCTGAAGATGACAAAATTTCTCCATATTTTCACTGAATACAATGATCAAAATAAAAATACAGCAAAGGACAGATAGTACATAATCTGAAACATACAAAAGGATTACTTGTAAGTTCAGCCTGACGATGTTAGTGTGTAGGAAACGTGAAGTGGAAAGCTAATGCACCCCTTTAATTACGAAAGTACGGATCCTCAGTCTAACTGAACTAATTCAATGGAGGGCTCACCTCCAAAATCTAAAGCCCCAACTGGTTTCAATCTAATGTTTGCAAAAGTAATTTGCCACCATTATTTCTTTACCAATCTAAGTTCTACTTCTTCACACCCTCCAATACACGCATAAGTTCGTCAGAGTTATGGAGTTATGCCACTGTTTCTGTAGCTACAAACTATTTAGTGCCCACATAAAAAAAACATGCTTTTTTCCATGAAAGCAACACATTGTCACTGAAAACCACCGAATGAAAAAAGCATCCACCATGCTAACACACTGCAATTTAACACTAAAAATCGACCAAACAGAGCTGCGACAGATGTACGAAAATGGTACATGAAGGGAGCCGGCCGTTACGTGGTAGGATAATAAAACGCTTGCCACCAACCTGGCACATCGAGCCGAACATGTCCCATGACCAGTACAGTCAGGTGTATCGCCGCAGCCAATCTGATGAAACGAGAGGGCACTGCAAGTTTCCAGTTTCAGCTCGCAGATCCATGCCTTCCGTTTTGCCCAGTGGTTGCTTCGCCATTTCCTTTCTCTGCACAGTGACCCAATCATTTGTACCCGCATCTGCACTCCTCACTGCAACGACCGTCTTAAGATCCCTCTCTCTCTTACATCGCGAGACCCGAGGAAAGAATCGCATTTTGGAAACTTATCACCGGATCAAAATGACGTTTTTAGTTAACTGGGAAATGGATAAATGCATATTCGATTCACAGGCTTGTCACATCAAGAAAAAGAGAGTCATAGTCGAGCGAAAAAGAAAGGATTTTTTGGCGGCTTTGCTCGGGGACAGCATGGCAGTGGCCAAGATCTGGAGTTGGGAGGGCCGGGCGGCGCGCGTGCTCACCTCACCGGTGTAACCGAAGCAGCTGTGCAGGTAGTTCTCGTCCATCCAGTAATGGAGGTCGCCGACCCAGATGGTCTTGTTCTCCTCCTGGCCGCCCTGCGCCGGGGCGGGAGAGCCCAGGGCCACCGCCACGTGCGCCGCCCGTGGCTGCGGGGGCGGAGGCGGCGGTGGCGCCACCGCGTGGAACGGCACGAAGTGCGGCGCGAACTGGGGCGGCGCCGGCGCCATCTGGTGAGGCATCACCATGGCCGCGCCCCCGTGCGGCGCAAACGGCATGGCCACCCAATGAGGCGGCGGCGCCACCGCCGCCACCGGGGGCGGTGGGCCCACCTGCTGGTGCTGGTGCTGCTTCTGCACGTCACCCCCGCCGTTCGCCGCCGCAGCCTGCATGGTAGGTCACCTCAGCCTCTCGCCGCGGAGCTCTCTGTACCTCCACGGCGCCTCTGGTGAGAAAATTTGGAGGCGAGAGGAGGGAAGAAGAGGAGGAGCAGGAGCAGGAGCAGCTCGCGGGAGGAAGATGAGGAGAAGGCTGGCTAAATAAAGCAGGCTGCTGCGGCGGAGGATGTGGACGCGCGCGGACCGTCCGATGGCGCGCATGGTGGCCTTCGTGGCCGTCGGTTGGGGGTTTTGACCCGATCCACGTCGATGTCGGCCTGCCAGGTCGCCGAGCAGGCCGTGCGAGCTACACGTAGTCGTTTCTGACTTTCGATTAGGGCGCGGATGGGGATGGAGCAATCGGCCCAGCTGATAATGCCTACATACAATATTACGATGTATTTCTCAAGAAAAGAATATTATGGTGTGTAATAAATAAACGGTGAGAAAATAAATGAACTGGAATAAGAACCCATGGAAAATTATGGGGAAATAACTCTTGGTATGGAGAGTTCAGAGAAAAAAAAAACTCTTGAGAAAGAGAAAGAGAAGTAGTAATGAGTGAAAAAAAACTTCATTCGGATATTTTCGTTTTGACATTTAGTGCACTAGATCCAATGTTGTTAAATGCATTGGACGGTCAACTTGCATCCTAAAAATAGCTGTGAATGTGAGTGGGGGTTTACCACTCCTTCTATTCTTTTTTCTTCTTTTTTTTTAGGATTCCTTTCAGCCTTTCAGGTCCAGTAGTGTCTCTGGAGCCAGTGGTATTCATTCTTCAAGCTTTTAATGATCAACATTCCACATTTATGTGTGGTTTTAGGCACCGCCACTTGATTGTGCCCCGAGATTTATGTGTTGCCCCACTCACTCTCTCTTGTGTTTTTGCAAAAAACTCTTGCTTTTTTTTTTCTCTATCCTCTTCTCTCCCTTTCACCTTCGCCCTACCTGACCGACTCCTCTCATGCAACCAGTGTTTTTGACCATGTCGCTCTAGGCCATCGTGTCACACATCTACCCTCGACACAGTGGCTTGAGCGGGCACGTGAGATCATCAGACGGGGTTTAACTGTTTACTCACACCTAAAACACATCGCCCCCAAGAGTAATTAAATTAAACCGTAAACACCCCTCGCCGCCGTCTCCTCTCCTGGAACGCACAGGCAGTCGGCAGGGCGCAGCCAGCAGCAGAGCGCAAGTTGCACCCACAGATTCAGACTCTAGCGCTCGTCCGCTCTGCCCGCCCAGCTGCGCCACGGACAAAAACCCCTTATCGCATAAACAAGCCGTCGTCTCACTCTCACCGCAGGACGACAGCGCAGGGATAAAAAAAACATGCGTCAGGACGTTCCACGATCCCTAGCTAGCCTCCCTGCGCGATCTGCACGTCGAACCCCAGGCCCAGCGCATGGCGCTGCGAGCGTGCGGCCAAGGCCTCGGCTGGGCGCATGCAGCTGCAGGCTGCAGCTCTTGAGCTGGCATCAGGCCGCCTGCCTGTGACTCCTGGGGTTGATCTCTCTCTTCTCTTGCTGAATAGCTAGGGAATCTGCGAGTGTGTGGGGGTGTTGATCTGTTCGGCGCCCAGCCAGCAGACAAGGCAAGGGTTGAGGGTTCCAAGTGGCTGCAATTTGCAGATAGGGTTGCTGCAAGTGGTGGTCTGGTCTGTCACCTCACTTCTCTGCAGGTCCTAACGATTCGAGGGAGTGATCAGATCATTGGGCAGTGGCACTGGCAAGGGTACTAGTACTGTGTGAACATTGAGGTGAGCATTGGTAGAAAAATTCAGGGATGCGCACCTGATAGGAATTTGTTGACGCCAAAAATTGGTTTCAGTTAAACACCCGCGGACTTAGTAAGTAGGATCCCGTCAGTACCGAAAGCAGGATTCAAAAGCATACCAACCGATTTGATCTACAATCGGCAAGAGAAGAAGCAATCAGCTTTATATAGCCGATTAAATCTATAATACGAAAGATCTGCAACACTTAGAAACAAGTCCAAACAAAGGTGAAACATAATGAAACTATCAGCTCGGAACGGATCTGAATCAATAGATTCAAGAAGGTAAACAGTCCACTATCAAGCCGATAAGATCAACAAGATATTAGAAAGAGGGTAAACAGATTATCAACTAGCCGATTGGATTGTCTAGTTAATAGAACGAAGGACAAATAAACTATCGACGAATAGAAGTTATAAGCCAATAAAACGAGGGTAAACAATCTACCGCCAACGAATGTGTTGATCGGCAGAAAGAGGTAAAACCTAAACCTTAGTTAAAACGACGATGCATAGCAATATTAACTAAGATAGCATTTTGATCAAAAGCTGATACAAATCCATAGATAGAACTGAATCGAGACAGTAATTACTTGCAAACAACTCCTAAGGTGTACCTTGAAGTCGATAGAAAGGCGATGCGCAACAATACAAGATAAAATACGACGAAACTACTCTCATTACTACGAAAAATAAAGACAAGTAAAAAGTAGATATGTTTGATTGATATGATGATGATCTTTTACAAGTCCCATGAGATAGGTATTTATGCAGGACTTCATATCCTAACTCGACTAGAACTCTTATTTGTATCCAATACAAACTCGACTCTTATTCTTCTATCTATATCTAACTCTTCCTAATTATATACTCATCCAAACCGATCTGGACTCTTTTCTTTAGCCAATTTAGCCTCTTCTTCCATACCTGTCTAAGTCGACTTGGACTCCCTTTCGCTCTCGTTGCGGCCCATATTTTACCATGCCCAAGCCGATCCCCGAGATGCCTTCAGATGTTTCCAAAATCGGGTGTCAATAGAATTGCTGCTGGATTAAGCCTGTTTCCGTCATGTTGTATACTATTTCCATTAAATTAGAAATTATTCAGGCACGTAATAATCACAAGTCCATCTGTGGTGTGGGTGATTCTGTGCAGGAAGTCAGGATTGCACTGTCTCTGAAAATTTATAAAGCTCCTTGTCTCTCGGGAAAAAATAGAGCACAAATTAATGAAGAATTTGCTGTGGCCTTGTGGGCCGAATGCAATATTCCTTGCACGGAAACTACAAGTGGGCAAAAAGTGAAGCCCAATGGGCGAGTCCAGCCCTGGTACGAAGTAGTCGCCACTTCTACGGTCACGTACGCCACAGCGGCACCATTCCACTCGAGACACAGCAGAGGTTTTTCTTGCCCGTACATCGACGTTCCTGCCATGACCGCCGCCGGCGTCGATCAGCCGGAATCCGAGGATGCCGACCACTCTTTTCATTTCTTTCAACCTCCTCGTTTCTTCAGATTTGTGGACCTTGCTGCTGTATATGCCGAGTAATTTGGCTGAGAAGATTGTAAGTCCTTTCGATATTTTATACTCGGTTTGCACCTTTCTTCTCTATTGGGCAGGTCTATTCAAAGATGAATAGATGATGACAAAGAGCTGATGGCAACCGGAATAGAGATGATCTTCCAAGCGGATCGAGATCTGTGCAAGGAGCTAGGAGGATGGCGTAGGACGTCCTCACTACCAGCGAATTGTGATGCGGTTTTATACCCGCTTGTAGTACTGCCGGGTACCGGTTAAAAAGAGAAATAATTTTTGGGGGAGGAGTGGGATTCGAACCCAGGACCTCACCTTTCTCGTGACCCACGCCTCACTCTGCTAGCCAACTTATCCCACGCGTGTTCTCTGATAAGATAAGACAAGCTTTCCTTTTAGCATTTCAAAAACTGGACTTTTACAAACGGTTCGGGACACGAACCCCTTGTAAAAGTCCTATTCTGGCTCAGCCTTTTGAAGGGCTTTACAAGGGGTTCATGTCCCAAACCGCGTGTAAAAGTCCTATTCTGGTTCAGTCTTTTGAACCGCTTGTGATGACACTATCACAAGGGGTTCGCAATGAACCCCTTGTGATATACCCCTTGTGATGCCTATATCTCTAGTAGTGCCTGATGATCTGAAGGGAGAGTAGTATGGCTTTGGCCTTCTGTTTAGGTTGTGCTAGGGCTTGGTCAGGTTACACTATGAGGATGCTCATTTCGGTTGTAAAACTTTGGTCTACCTAACTGTTTTGTTGGTTGCGGTGTCACGGTGTGAAACCTATTGGCCGGGTGAGGTCACCCTGATCTCCTCCACATTGGTTAGTTCTGGAGCGTGGTTTTTTGCCACATTCAAAAACTTGGATGTTGCTTTTTCGTTTCTTGAGAAAAATATATAGATGGATTGAGTGATGGGACATTAACATGGATTTAGCCCTCCTCTCTACCATCTACTGGCTAGACCTCAGTTTAGAGCAAAGCGTGAACTCTGCTGCTTTCTACTATGTTTCAATTTCAAGTGATCAAAGAAAGAGTTTATTTCCCACTACTCATATCACATCTTATGTGTTGATGCAAGCTGACTAAATCAATAAGATGAAATGGAAGTGGGTCTCCCTTATGTGGGTCCTTCGTATGTACGTAAAAACAAAACCTAGGCTGGATCCTAGCAAAAGTTCGTTTTGAATCCGCTGGAGATTTTGATATTTGGTTTTCGAATTTTAACCAAGCTCAATAGGATTTTTCTCAAAATTTTCAATTTTGCTTACAGAATGGGGATTCAAGCCAAAACGAAATTGTAAACCCTAGGCTGGAGACGAGCTTACTGACAGACGAAAGGAATCACATCAGTAGAGAAGCATTACTGGATCTGCACTGTACATTGTTTTTTTTATCAAGGCACTGGATTCTTGACACAGGTCAAGACTGAGGATACCCTATAGAAGAAGTGCTTTTTGAAAAAAAAAAAGAGAAAATAACAATAGAAGAAGTGGCTAACAAACACACTTGCATGCATGGATGCATGCAGCTTGATTTATTGGAAGCATAAACAGCATGCACGCTAAAGCGGCATGATTCCACTGGATCGAGATTAGGTTTTGGCGAAGCATTAGGGAGGGACTACCGAACTTCCCAACAGGACGCCAAAGCTTGCATCATTGCATGCAAGCTTAATTTGTTGCAGACGGATTACAGGGATATAAAACACCTGCAGCTTAGCTAGGGTGGGCACGGCGGCCGGCCGTGCCCCCTGGCCGTGTTCCCGTCGAATGTGCAGTTTGACGCCGACGCCGACGCCGACGCCGACGCCGCCGCCGCCATCGCGGTAGTTTTGCTGCCTATGTCCGCCGGGATGTGGCCGGGTGCCGAACGGCGGACCTCCGCCGGCGTCGCCATTGCCGTCTTTGCCACAGTCAGCCGCCTCGCCCCGCCGGATGCCGCGAGGATCGACACGATCAAAATGATCATTATGCATGTGCGCGATGATGGTACCTTGAAACCTGCCATGGAAGGGGTGAAAGTATGTGCGATAGGAAGTAAACCAATTGTATGTTGGTCGGAGGCACGGACTTGTGGGATTACGCTAGTATTATAACTACTCTTCTTGAGTTTCTTTTATTGCCTTGATTGGAACTTGGAAGGGTGTATCTGCCACAATTTATAGGGGGGAGTGTGTGTGTGTGTGTGTTCTGATGTGCACGTACTATTGTAGTGTGGCAACAACCTTTAACTTTGAAGTAGACTGGTGTGCACCACAAGATCACGCGGGTCATTTTCATGACCGTCCATAGTTTTAATTAGCATGCCAGCTAAAGTTTATGCTGAGATTGAGAGGAAATTTAGATACAGATCGATAAGAGCAATGCCATTGCAACCGGACAAAGAGTGCTTAGATGTTGTCTCTAATTAATCATTATGTGCTACTTGGTGTTACGTTTAAGCTTATAAACAGTCTCTAATCATTTTATGCATATATGACCCTACTTGTAATAGGTTGAAATAAATGATAATTTACATATTTTTTATTAATCACAGTTGTGGTTCCCATCTCTAAGCAATGCAGGAAATTGCGTTAGACCTTAGAGCACCCACGGTGCAGCTCAATCATGCCTCTAAGAAGGAGAGAGTGAGTCCTTAGAAGTTATATCTAACTATTGTACTAGTTAACATTAACTCCAAGGTTAAAGGAAGCCTCCAAGAGTCAGAATATAAGAATAAAGTGGTTGCAAGGTCCCACGTGTATGTCAAAAGAGATTATATTTTGTGTGTTTTGAATCATAGTTATGGATTTCATCTTAGAGGTTGAGCATTGTGAGAAGTTGCGCTAAGCCTTAAATGTTGGTTGTGGAACCAAATTTAGAGGCAAAACTTGCCTTAAGCACGTGTGGATATGTTATATATAGTGTTTTATGCAAGATAAAACCTGGACATAAAATCCAACACAAAAGAACGATAAAAAAAATTATTGAGGTTGGAGGAGAAAGATGGAGAGGGGAAGAGAAGCAATGTAATAAAAGGAAAGATGTTACTTTTATTTAGGTCATCTTCAAGAGAGCCTATTGTCCGCATCATTGGGCGTTGCTACATAAGGAGGAGGAGACGGAGCTTTTCACCGTGGCATGGCACCATTCTATGAAAGTGGTTGCGATGACATTATTCTCCTAACATGGCTGGAGATTTAATAATAGGATTTGCAACTATTAATATTCCGCAATACCTAGATGTGCTCGTCATTTTATTTGATGTTTGAAGTTTGTATTGGCCGTGTTCGTCTCCGTACGTAGAGGACGGAATTATTCCTTTATCTAAAAAATATATAAAACTACAGTATTTGTTAGATTGACCAAATTAATGGGATTGAGTTTGAGACCGTGGTATGGTTGCATCTCTAATGTTAAGATTAAGAATGGGCGATCCAAATCAGATGGCTATATATGTACGTATGCTGAAATGTTTTTCTACCATTTCTAGCTACAGTAACTTGTACGCAGTACCCCAATCTATCCTACCCTTTAATTCTTGATCTGACAACTGAGATGCAATAATGTGGCATGTCCTTGAATTTGAGCAAATGACAGAAGTACAGTGGGGGTGTATCTAGTCTGTTGTCTAGCTATGAGGGGCAAAGGCAATTGAGCTATGTCACTGCAAAAATACATGATTTTGCTAGATGACTGTAGCCAATTTTCTTCTACGTGAGGTGGTAATGGATAGACATTGCAAAGAAAATTGTCTATTGGGAGTTCTGTACAACTGTTTTTTTAAAAACGAAGCAACTTTGTGCCGCCGACGCAAGTCGGGAAGTACATGGAAAGATGTACTACTCAAAAGCGATTTCCTTGGTCCAAGGCGATCTCATGGGGCGGAAAGATGTATGTGAGGGGCTTCACTTCTATAATCCGAAGTTGTTCATAGTTGACGGACTGAATGGGCTGTATGAGAGAGGCTTATCTGCAAGTTGCAACTCATTATTTTGTTGCCATATACATTTTCTTTTTGAACACTCAGGTGGCTCTATTGGTGTGATCATGTCAGTAGCTCTGCCAAGTTGGATTTGTTTAACATTGCAGCATTTAATCAAGGAGCACAACCTAGGCTGAAGGGGGACTGGAAATACGTTATTAGTTTTTTTTTAGAAAATGAAAAGTAGGTAAGGATCCTATGTAAATGAAATTAAAAGAATATACATAAAGTACATCTACAGATAAAAAAGGAAATGGATAAAAAAGAGATCAGTTAAACAAATTAGTTAATCAAACGACTAGGCTAGATAATTAAGCCATTCTTGGATGGAAGGCAGATATGAATATATGACTTGTTTGAATGATAGATAACCATGGCAATTCCAATTCGAAAACTTTGCATTCCTCAATGGTTGGGTTGATGTTGCGAAAAATCCTTGGAGACATGCCTGATGATGATTTCCATAAAGAAACCGTTGAAATATACCGCCCGTCTTTCTCCATCAACTTGAGCTTTTGGATTAAATGACCGATACATGCAATTCAATATATATGGTACCAGAGCCGTCCTTTGTTCGACACCTGGCTAACACATTATTAAAAAAATATTTGTGGTCTATTTCGAGTCCACGTCTAAAGTTTAGAGGAGCCTAGATGTGAGGGGGAGTGTTGAAATATATTGTGTGTCTTTCTTTATCAACTTGAGCAATTACTAAAGCTTGTCTCTCAGATGTGAACTTGACTCGAGAACAGACTAAATCCCAGCATTGTTGAGCAGACGCACACCCAAAGAAGATAGTGATACAAAGTTTCTCCTCGTCCATCATCACAGAGTGAACATGAGTAATATGCAATATCGGAAGTCATTATTTTGAAATGGCTACAGCCTACAAATACCACGCGTGCGTAACCGGCCTGTCCAAAATGAGGCTATAGTGCTATATCATGTGCTCTCCATCACAACTTGAAAGACCAGATTAGACGGCTAGAGGGGGTTGAATAGATGCCAAATTGATCTTGACATCTTCTTCAACAACACGTCCCAAAAATCAAGAAAAGAATGAATATTAGCAAATGACCCTCAAAAACAAGATCACACATACATCATTCTCGGAACAGCAGTACATATCCTAGTAAAAATGCCATGAATAAAAATTCGTAGGTCATGTGGCCATGGGGATTTTTTTTAGGTGCTTCAGATTGATGAAGGTTTAACAAAAAAAAAAGAAACAACTCTAAAGCAACTTTAGAAAAAGAAAAAGAATTAGTATAAGCCCAGCTGCTTTTGGAAAAGAAAAGTGAACTTTCCGCAGAGAAGCATCTTGATCAATAGGTGATTTTCCAAAAAATGACTTATTTGAATTTATAAATTTTTTCCTGGAGGGAGTAGTAAGTCACAAATCTACACGACAAATTTCACCACAAGACGAAGAATAGAAACAATGAAGCAAAAATAGCAAGCACTGCTGCTCAAAAATTTCAGACAAAACATTTAGGACTTAGTAAAATCTTCATGGCGCTCAAATGGTGACTCCTATGCAATTGCCAATTAGAGAAGTGGTAAATATGTAAGTCATGCAACTTTTCTAGCAAAAATCATCTTAAAATCACTTTGGATGAATTTTCTATAAAAATAATAAGAACTGCTGTGCAGATAAACTAAATCTGTCAAAACAAGCAAAAAGATCAAAACTTGATCTCGGTGTTCTTAGTAAGTTGCAAGATAAAGATAATTGATACAGGCAATCATAGCACCTCCTAGATCAATAAGTTTTCAGCATGTAGAAGGAAAGAAGGCAAAGAAACTAGTTACAAAAGAAATAAGGAAACAAACTAGATCAAACGTATAGAATATAAGAAGAAGAAAGTAAAAACTTTTTGTGAAATCTTTTTCTATTGCTTGATTGGCTTTCTACAGCCACACAAGAGTGGACAAAGCTCCTAAAGAGCACACAATTCTAAAATAAAATCCTAACCAAGACTTAGGTGGAGGCATCCCTCCATCCCTTCTTTTATAGGCCTTTTAAGTGCAGACCTTTGAAGTTTTGCTTAGTTTCTAAGCCAACCTATCAATGGTTAGAATTCACTCACTATCCACTACCAACAACTAGCCCCACACATGGGTTTTACATGGCCACACAAGGCCTACATGGGTTTTACATAAAACCCGGTCAACCCGATGCAACGGGTCTTCATCCCTTAGACTTGACCGCTCATTTTTTGCGCATTCGGGCCTCCAACCTGAACCAGAAATTTTGAGCCACCTCAAGTCCATCTCCATGAGGTCCATGTGAGCCCAGTTTGAGCCCAACCGTCCCGTCGGCATTCTCAACCGTTTTGGACCTCGGTTCTCTCAACCTAGTCCCGATACCACAAACGACCATAGCTGTCTCCAAACCTGCAATTAAATTGACCAACACAATCTCCACAAATATCTCACTTTCCTCCCTGCAAGTCAGCATATTATCATCCATAATCATGCAATAGCCCTAATTAATCCAAAATTAGCATAAATCACAACTAGTCAAAAGTGCACTACAAATATACAGCAGGTTACGAAAATTATATCAATTAATCAATGCGTCAAATGACCTTCCGCCCAAAACGAAAAACCTTCATCTTGAAATTCTCTACAAGAGCTATGAAGACAAAAAAAATCATCGAGCAAAGGAGCACTACGAAACAGTTCAAACCGTGAAAACTGTGCGTACTGAAACATAAATCCGTCCAACTCTAAACAAGTCTCAATCATAAACTGCTCAACCAAATCAAATTAAGTCATATATACTCCTTACCACATCAAGACCTCCACAGTCTCACACAACTAAATTTGGAGAACAATAAATTTGGAGAACAGAAAGTCTGATCAGTGATCAAACTCACACTTGTGGGGTAGGTATATCTAGCAACTTTAAGAATGTAAATTGGCCATCATATGAACACATATATATACGGCATGTGCTAGCTAGTTGATTAAAGCTGTGAACATTATATATATATATATATATATATATATATAGGAAGCCTGTTTGGGCTCTATGGAGCCTAGGCTCCATGATTCAAAAACCTATGATGTGCATTGAGATTCGTAATGTTTGACGTGTATATCTTCACATATCCACTAAAAAAGTATTTCAGATATGAAACTCTAAAAAAATTAAATTCGAACTCAGTTTAAACTAGTTTGAAGTATAGTTAAATGTAGTTCAAACTGAAGTTCAATTCAACTTTTTTCGGAGTTTGATATCTCAAATATTTTCTTTAGTGGGTATATGAAAGTATAATAACCAAACAACACGAATCTCAAAGAATATCTAGCGGTAATGAATCATGGAGCCTTATGTATTATTCCTCTATATATATATATATATAGAGTTGAGCTACGGTGCTTCGCGAAGCACGGAAGACGTCGTGCTTCGCGTCTAGTTTAAAAAATCCGAGACTCAAATGGCCGATCCGAACCGTCCATCTTGATCTTCTCGTTGAAATCTCTTAGATAACCAAATTTCGTATTTTTTTAAATTTTTTTGCTATTTGTTTTGTATTTTTGAAAATCACCGATCTAATTAGTTGTGAAGCGTCCAATTTGCTGATTTTTAAAAATACAAAATAAATAGCAAAAAAATTCAAAAAAATACGAAATTTGTTTGTTTAAGAGATTTCAATGAGAAGATTAAGATGGACGGTTCGGATCGGTCATTTGAGTCTCAGATTTTTCAAATTAGACACGAAGCACGGTATCTTCCGTGCTTCGCGAAGCACCATAGCCCAACTCTATATATATATATATATATATATATAGGAATAATACATAAGACTCCATGGAGCCTAGGCTCCATGATTCGTTACCACTAGATATGCTTTGAGATTCGTGTTGTTTGGTTATTATACTTTCATATACCCACTAAAGAAAATATTTGAGACATCAAACTCCGAAAAAAGTTGAGTTAAACTTCAGTTTGAACTACATTTAACTATACTTCAAATTAGTTCAAACTTTACTTCAAACTAGTTTAAAGTGAGTTTGAATTTAATTTTTTTGGAGTTTCATATCTGAAATATTTTTTTTAGTTGATATGTGAAGATATACACGTCAAACATCACGAATCTCAATGCACATCTTAGCTTTTTGAATCATGGAGCCTAGGCTCCATGGAGCCCCAAACTGGCTTCCTATATATATATATATATATATATAAAGTTAAAGCTGATAAATTGGCATTGTGGAGTCCAAGTGCTTCTTTCATGAGGGATGGTTGTAGAACACGTTGCAGCCAAATAAGTGAGATTCCCTTAAAAACAAGAAGAATAAGAAACAGCAGCTTAGAGCTCAGCCTCATCTTCAGTGCCCCAATGCTGCATTTGGCCGACCATAGTTTTGGAAAAGCACGTTTGAAAAATATTCCTTGCAATATAATAGTATGCCAAAATCCTGAACTTTCTTAGCATGTTAGTGATCTGCACCTTAGCCGTCGATCGTACCTGAGATATATTTCTGCAATCTTCTGCCAAAAAGAAATAGCGGTGTTAGTGGGATGATGCAGCGGTTGAGTGTGCTAAACCGTTGGTCCTGAGCAACCTACTTTACAGCAGCCGCGCGCGCATGGATCATGTCACATGTGCTTTCTTCCGAGACTTGAGCGGCTGCTCATGATATGATGAGATCACCAGATTGTCCTCTACTCTGACTGACAAGTGGTCGCTCCCCATAGTATCTTTACCGTTATTTTTTTTAATAATAGAAGTAACTTCTAACCTCTGCATCAACTATGAATGCACAGTCATTACAATCGCTTATTACAAAGAAAAAAGCTAAAAAAAGCAAATGACAAACAATTGTCATGCTAAGACAAGCATCAAGAAAACGAATAAAGAAACAATCTTCCTTCACAAAACAACCAAATAAACCTAACACCCTAATGATTGTAACTTTATACATCCTCATATAAAAAGATGATGTGTACACCGACCATCATGACAATATTCCTCTGCTGTTTTCAAAAGAACAATTCAATAGCTCTAAATCCAAAATCCTCTCGCAGCATCCCAAAAGGATTTAGCTAGGAAGAAGGCAAACAATCAAATCAACTAGTCTTGAGAAATGCTGGCTAGTCGAAACCAAGTAAAATTTCTCAATATTCACTGCAAAGAAGCCCATTGAATCAATGAACATAGAGACAAAACCAAATATGTAGGAAGACCAATGCTCCTCGGTGTTGACGATTTGCGTCGACAATGTATTTTATGGGGCAGTGCGAAAGATCACAACTACGATGGTAGCACAGGGAGCCGGATTTATACAGGTTCGGGCCCTCAAGATGAGGTAATACCCTACTCCTGTGCTCGTGGATTGTATGGTGGATGTCGATTACAATGTATGTTCTCGTCGGGATGGCGCGAGAACAGAAAATGGTCTCGGATGAGATGTAGATTAGATGTTCTAACTAGGAACCCCCCAACCCTCTTTATATAATGCAAGGGGTCGGGTTACAGATAGGTCCCCTAATCCGTGTAAGGAACATAGAGATATAACCGGGTTGGTCACGTCTATCTCCATGTATTCGAGTAGAAACGAGTTCGTTTCCTTGTAGAGTAAATCGGGCCGCGCCAGCCTCCAAGCCTGTCTTCTGGAAGATCCACACGACTCGGCCCAAAGAGACGGTACGTCCAACAGTATATCTCCGGATACCCAGGGCCCATGTATAAGAGTTACAACATAAACATCACCTATAGTACAATCCACAGAGTCACGGAGCAAGTAAGCAACACATGTTAACTTTAACAAATTGAATTCATGCAGCAGACCTCTACCACTCTATCCAACTATCTCCAACGTACTGTTCAACATCCAAAATAAACTTGAACTAACCCACACGGACACAATCAACAAAACAGAATCAGTAGAGCCCAATGAACAGAACACTCATCCTTTCTTCTGGCTGGCACTGGCATTCTGGTCGCAGCAATCCGCTGCATCGAAGCCATAAGATGCATGGGGAGCTTCGAAATGGCCAAAATGGAAACCTGAAAACAACGTGAATCTTTTGGTACAAATGGCAAGTCTTGATATATAAATTCGAAGCCACAGTTCAAGTCTGAACTGAACCACACCAAATAACACACTGTCGCTTTTCAGTTGGCTTGAAAAAGTCCATATCAATTGACTCCAAAAGATGCTTCATTTAGCCACATTTTTTACATGTTTCTAATACATAAGTGAATCACACAAAAAGTAAAATAACTTCAACAATGAACATTCAAAATTTTGTAAGTACTGAACATCACTTAACTGCAATTGGTTACTGAACGTATTCTAACTGAGTAATAGATGAACCGATGCTTTTACAGTTGTCTTATAACAGTGAATACTCATTGAAATGAAAAGTTACTGAATTTAGTCACATTTTGATATGATACTAATATATTATTCATTCAGATGGCAAAAAACTGCATTATTGAACATCCAAAAGAGTTAGCACTGCAGATTACTGAATTTCTTTTTTCAGATAACTGAACATCAATCTTTCACACAAATATGAACCGAGGGACTGAAGATTGACACTTCAGATTTATCTGGCCAGCAATTTATAGGCCGAAGGTAGCTGAACCACATAGGATTTCACAAAAATGTTTCATGTAAATCGAGTTTTTTTAGTCAATGATCCATGAAGAAATTAAATCAAAGCAATATAGAGTTAGTACTGCATGTTACTGAACTTCATTTTTCAGAAAACTGAATATTAATCTTTCTAGGCAACTATTGTCTCTACACAAAACAAAATAGGATTGATTGACAAACTGCAGTACTACTAGGTAATGTGTTGCAGTAGTATACTATTGAACCTCCATCTGCGTTCGTTGCTACATCCACGGCTATTATCGCGTGCTGGTTTGAGAGGATTTAAGTGAGCGTGGCTGAGGACATGGGGCCACCCTATAAATCTATCAGAGCCAGGTTGTCTAGCTCTCTACGTCGACGACGATGTCAAGTGGAGGCAACACCGACGGCAACAACTCCGGTGGAGGCAATGGGATCGACAACAACAGTGCCCAGCAAACGCCGTCTCAGACCATAGTTCGCGCTGAGGATCTAGAGAGATCTCAGGGCCGCGAGCCGGTGGTGCAGAGAGTGGTGCGTGAGGCTGGTGGCTCGGTGGTGTATCCTATGCTGACCCGGACAAACTACGTGGATTGGGCGCTCCTGATGCGTGTAAATCTCCAGGCGCAAGGTCTATGGGAGGCTATTGAACCAGGAGGTGGCAACTACCGTGACGACCGCCTAGCTCTGTCGGCTATTCTGAGAGCTGTCCCAACTGAAATGTTGCGGACACTCGCAGTTAAAGACAGTGCAAAGGAGGCTTGGGCTGCGGTGAAGAGCATGCGCATGGGAGCCGAGCGTGAGGGAAGCCAAGGCGCAGAAGCTGCGTCAAGACTTCGAAGCTATTCGGTTCAAGGACGGCGAGGGAATTGAAGATTTTGCCATGCGCCTCCAAGGCCTTGTCAACGACTTGGAGTTGTTGGGCGAGGGCCTAAGTGAGGAGACGGTGGTGAAAAAATACCTTCGCGTCGTGCCGAAAAGGTATACTCAAGTTGCCATTTCCATTGAAACAATGGTGGATCTGAAAACTTTGACAGTGGAAGACCTCACCGGGCGGCTGCTAGCGGTGGAGGAACGCTATGCACGCGGTGAGTCTGAGGAGTCTGGCCGTTTGCTCCTCACGGAGGAGGAATGGGTTGAAAGGATGAAAAAGAAAAATCAAGGCGGCTTAAGATTTGGAAACAAACCTGGTGGTAGCCAAGGGGGGCAAGGCAAGAAGAAAGGCAAAGGCAAGGGAGATGGGAAGCCAACCCGCGACATTTCACAGGATAAGTGTCGCAACTGTGGCAAACTAGGGCATTGGGCAAGACATTGCCGCATGCCAAAGCGCACGGAGGAGGCCAACTTGACCATGCAAGCCGATGCCGATGACGACCCCAAGCTATTAATGGCTCATGTATGTGACGAAGTGGAGGAGACCAACCAGCTAGCTCTTGAGGAGCTACACGCCGAAGCACATCTGGGCATGGAAGGTGATGCCCGTGACAAAGCGTGGTATCTGGACACAGGAGCATCAAACCACATGATGGGGTGCCCTGACCACTTTGCTGAGCTGGACCGTGCCGTGACAGGTTCTATCAGGTTCGGGGACGGCTCAAAAGTGGACATCCAGGGCCGTGGAACTGTTCTATTCGTCTGCGACAATGGTGATCATCGAGCACTTACGGGGGTGTATTACATTCCTCGTCTTCGCAACAATATCTTGAGTTTGGGCCAACTCGACGAGATTGGCTGCCAGACGTTGGTGGCTAACGGCGCGCTCACCGTCCGTGATCGACAACAGCAGGTGCTATTCAAGGTAACCCGAGGGGCTAATCGATTGTATGTGTTCCATCTTGAGCTTGCACATCCAGTTTGTCTCGCAGCACACTGCAGCGAGGAGGCTTGGAGGTGGCACGCAAGATTTGGGCACTTAAATTTTCAAGCCCTAAGGAAGATGGCGTTAAGCGGCTTGGTAAGAGGCATGCCACAAATTGATCACGTCGATCAAGTTTGTGATAGTTGCCTCACTGGGAAGCAAAAACGAGCATCTTTCCCTGATGTTGCAAAGCATCGAGCGAAGAAGGCGTTGGAGTTGGTGCATGGGGATCTTTGTGGCCCGATTACACCGTGCACACCGGGTGGAAGGCGCTACTTCCTTCTCCTCGTCGACGATATGAGCCGCTATATGTGGCTTGTACTGTTGCGGACCAAGGACGAGGCGGCCGCTGCTTTGAAGCGATTCAAAGTAAGCGCTGAAGCTCAATCTGGATGCAAACTACTTGCCCTCCAGACTGATCGTGGAGGCGAGTTTACTTCTGAAGACCTAGGGGATTTCTGTGCTGAACACGGTGTTGAAAGGCAACTCACTGCTCCATATAGCCCACAGCAGAATGGAGTAGTGGAGCGTCGAAATCAAACTGTGGTTAATATGGCACGCTGCATGTTAAAGGCCAAGGGCATGCCTGCTTCATTCTGGGGGGAGGCGGTATCGACAGCGGTGTTCGTGCTCAACCGGTCTCCCACAAAGAGTCTTGAAGGAAAAACTCCATATGAAGATTGGCATGGTAAAAAGCCGACAGTGCACTTCTTCCGCACATTCGGGTGCGTTGCTCATGTCAAAAACACATCACCCAAGCTGAAGAAGTTGGATGATAGAAGCACTCCCATGGTGTTCATCGGCTATGAACCAGGTTCAAAAGCTTATCGAGTCTATAATCCTGTTGATAAGCGAGTGCATGTGAGCAGGGATGTTGTTTTCGATGAGGAAGCAAAATGGCCTTGGGGCGAGGAGAAAGATACAGGTTCACGAGACACTGGAAACACCTTCACGGTGGAGTATGCAGTGTGCCCCATGACCAAGCACCGATACTGCAGCCCGGGTGATGAAGGCACAGGAGAAAGGATGCCCATGACGTCGAGGCATACTGATGGACCTGTAAATTCAGTGCCCGATAAAGATACACCAAAAGATAGGGTGCAGTACGTGTCTCCACCCCCGAATGTGTCAAGTATACTTGATGCTGATCATGGTGATGCTCCATGCCGGTTCAGAAAAATAAGTAATATTCTTGGCACTCTAAATGCCAAGAATCTTCAAGAGGATTTTGAAACCCATGAAGATGAGTTACTATTCACAGAGGTGGAGGAACCGACTTCATTTGCTGAAGCTGAACACCAACAAGTCTGGCGCAAAGCAATGCTAGATGAGATCCAGTCCATTGAGGAGAATGGGACATGGGAACTTGTAGAACTTCCCGCTGGTCATCGCCCGATCGGTTTGAAATGGGTCTACAAGCTAAAGCGTAATGAGCAAGGCAAAGTCGTGAAGCACAAGGCACGACTAGTTGCAAAGGGCTACGTTCAACGCCAAGGCATTGACTATGAGGAAGTGTACGCGCCGGTGGCCAGATTGGACTCGGTACGACTCCTAGTGGCATTGGCGGCACACAGAGGATGGCAGATGCACCACATGGACGTGAAGTCGGCATTCCTCAATGGTGACTTAGAAGAAGAGGTATACGTTGTTCAACCCCTAGGCTTTGTTAACACAGAAGCTGAACATAAGGTATACCGTCTTCGGAAGGCATTATATGGGCTTTGCCAAGCTCCGAGAGCCTGGAATGCCAAGCTTGATGCAAGCTTGGTGGGATTGGGCTTTGTGAGGAGTCCATCTGATCATGCAGTGTACCGAAGAGGCAATGGCACATATCACATTGTGGTGGGAGTGTATGTCGATGATCTGATCATTACTGGTGCAAGCCGTCAGGAGATCAGTCGATTCAAACAAGAGATGGAAGAGCTCTTTTGCATGAGCGATCTCGGGCTACTCAGTTACTACCTGGGGATCGAAGTGCATCAAACAGGGCAAGGTACTACTCTTTCTCAGGCTACTTATGCACTAAAAATTCTAGAAAAGGCAGGACTTGCAGATTGCAATCCATGTCAAACACCTATGGAGTCAAGACTTAAACTGAAGAAGGAGAGTACGCAGCCAACTACCGATGCAACAAACTATCGCAGCTTAGTTGGTAGTTTGCGGTATTTGGTGCAAACAAGGCCAGACCTAGCTTATTCAGTAGGCTATGTGAGCCGTTTCATGGAGAAGCCACATGAAGATCATCTCAGTGCCATCAAGTGCATATTGAGATATGTTGCAGGAACAATCAATTTTGGCTGTCATTATGCTCGTGGTAGTGATGGAGAAGAGATAGAGCTGAGAGGTTACTGCGATAGTGATCTAGCCGGGGATGAGGATGATCGAAAGAGCACAAGCGGTGTTGCTTTCTTCCTCGGTTCAAGTCTTATTTGTTGGCAATCTCAGAAACAAAAAAAAGTGGCTCTATCCTCTTGTGAAGCTGAATTCATTGCAGCTACTACGGCAGCTTGTCAAGGCATTTGGTTGTCACGTTTATTGGCAGACGTTACAGGGCTTGAGGAGAAGGCGGTGACGTTGCAAATTGACAACAAATCGACAATTGCTCTATGCAAAAATCCGATGTTCCATGATAGAAGTAAGCATATTGAGACTCGGTACCACTTTATCAGAGATTGTGTTGAAGCTGGTAAGATCAAAGTGGAGTTTGTCAACACAGAGAGGCAAATTGCAGATTTTTTGACAAAATCACTTGGCCGAGTCAGACTGAAACAGCTACTCGAAACAGCTGGAGTTTCAGATGTGCAAAGCAACAAGATTAGGGGGGTGAATGATAACTAATCTTGTTGTTAGGTCGGTTGGATGTCGGCAGCCAGCTAGCAAGAAGTAAAAAAATTCGAAATTACTCTTGTGAAGAAGCATCAGGATAGTTGTAGCTAGAAGCTTCAAGTCACTAATTAATTAGCTAGGTATACTAGTATGCATGTCGGCAGCACCATGAGCTGGCTACTTACATGTACGTACTAGAAGCTTATTAGCTGTACATTAGCAAGACAGCAGCTTGTGAGTCGGTTGAGTAAGTCTATAAATAGACTAGTGTCTCATTTGTAACGTAAGTAATCTAGTGCTCAATGTAATTCATACAGAAGCTAATAAAGCTAGCATGTGTTCCAGTTGTGTGCTTCCACTACAATTTAGAAAGTTTGTGAGATCCAGTGCTTGTGTTTGTCACATTGAATCAAGATCATCGGGTAAAGAGATAGCTGACAAAATCCTCCGCCGCAACTTCCATTGTCAATCTTTGAAGTGGCATATATTGGATTATTAAAAAAATCCTGACTTCCAACTCCCTCAAACCCTAAGCCGCAATCGTCAGCCGCATCAATCCCAACTTCTGCTAGTCGCCACCTCTGAACTCCCGTCTGGTGTGCTGTCATCGACGGCTCACCTCATGGAACAGGATTCGTTTGCTGCCAACCCTCGCTATGCGCCATTGCCTCGTCCGGCCCTCGGAGATGCGTCCTCCTCCGGCTCCTGCCCCCACCCCGATTGGGTGATGCTCGATTGCTACGTCCGTCCCATGAATGGCGATGATGATTCCTTCAGCGCCACCTTGGCGAAAGGCTTCACATCCACCGGCGACCGCATCTGCTTCGCCTTTAGGGCATCCACTCCTCCGACGATCTCACGCTTCTACTTCGACTGGCAACACGGCAAGCACAAATGGGAGTATGGGACGATGGCATCCATTACTAGCCCCAATCGGGCGATCTCATCTACCCGTCCTTGGACAAATATTGTGATATGGGCAAGTATTCCCGAAATCCCATGGACCATGGTCAAGGCGACCCACCGCAACTGCATCCTCCTGTGGCTCGCTGTCCCCACGGATGAATGCGAGGACTTCAATGATCTACCAGGCTCACCCCCAATCCATCATGACTCGAAGGACACATCCACATCGATGAGGAGCTGCTGCAAGGTGAGGAGTGGAGTTCACATCCTCATCGGTACCTTTTTGTGGTGCCGATTCTCCAATGGGAGGGCTCCAGGTGGTTCTTATATCCACAGGCGGCGTCTTCTTCTAAGGAAGTGGTTTAATTCATTTCTCTCCATGGTGCCACGATGGAGGACCTTCTGTGCTACAGTTCAAGGAAAGTCGTTCCAGCGAGGTTGGAGTGTAGGCGAGTGAAGATCCTCGTCTTCTTTAACCTTAGGAGGGTCAGGGCCAGAGACGATGCTTTCATGTGTGGTGGCTCGAACGCCTCAGTTTCTTCTTCGGCGTTGAGCGATGGCTTAGTGGGGGCCAATGGTGTGTTTGCAGTTAGGCCCTGCAGGGACCTGTTCTGTAATGTTTTATTTTCTATGGGCCTCTATGTAAAGCCTGGATATTTATCTCCTTGATATAATATGACCCTTTATCAAAAAAAAAAATCCCTCGAACCTAAGCCGCAATCGTCAGCCGTATGATCCCAGATTCCACCAGCCGCCACCTCAACTCCCATTCGGTGTGCTGCCGCCAGCGGCCCGCCTCTGTCAGGAAGTTCAATTCAGTGTTGATTCAGAGCAGTGCATTGGGAAGAGATGGAAGGCTGAGATAGCAGGATACCGGTTCGATTATGTTGATCCGACGGCTCTCAGGCTTTTTTTGTTGTTACTGTTTATCTTCTCGCTTGGACGTTTTGTTGCTGCTAGCTTTAGGCAGTCTTGCTTTGTTGCTTTTTACCTGCTCTGTCTAGCTTATATATAAAGCGGAACTGAGATGTAATCTTTACGTGATGAATGAAAAGAAGCTACAAATCCGTCTTACTTTCCCCTCGTTCTTCTCTAGTTCTATTCCCCATTCTATTTCTCCCTAATTCTCCCTAATTCTCCCCACAAATCTATTCGATTTAGTTCAGTTTTGCCTAGTATTCTTGTCAGGGACCTAGAGGCCTGACAAATTGGTATCAAAGCCAACCATCCTTGGGAAAATCTCAAGAAGACTCGTGGTAGTAAGGGTTGGAAAAACAAGTTTTTTCCGGTAAAATTCCTGAGCTGTGCGAGCCTTTTTGTGGGATTGGTTTTTGGTGGTCAGTAAGTGAGATTACAGGTCGTGCAATACACCGTTGTGCTTAAAGCCTGAACTCACTCGCTACCACCCAGATTGGGGTCATTAAGGTGAGGGTTGGAGGCTTTTCGGCTTCTGTAAAATCCCTAAGCTGAGGTGACCTTGAATCTGTTGGAGATGACCAAACAAGTCAGAGGTGAAGCAAGGGCTGAGGAGGAGGAGGCATTTGCTAGCAAGGGAGACCTGGAGATACTGAGAGGTGAACTGGAGGGTATCAAAAAGACACAAGCTGAGCAGGATAGGAGGCAAGAAGAACAGAACAAGAAGCTGGATGAGGTATTAAGTGCTATCCATTCCCTGGTTTATACTCATACTGCTGTTTCTAGAACTGTGTCAGACCAGCAATCTCAGCAGAGGGAAAGAAGTGCTACCTTGCCCCAATCCACACCTATGAACAGGTCTTCTAATGCTAGTGCTGACATACCTGGTAGTAGTGGGCATGCTCAACCAGCCTCTGCACCTGTGTTGCACCTGTGTTGCTGAGTAATACAACTCCCCCTCTACTGCCCACTCCCCAAAGACATCCTGATTTCTTCAGAAACAGGAGAGTGGAGAACCATCCTTTGGAGAATATATATGAAGAGCCATTAATGGAGAGAGAGTTAACCCCTGCTTGGGAGAGATGGGGACATGATAGAGGCAGGAACCAACAACAGGAAGAAGGATATCAAAGAGCATTTTTTAGGGGGCCTAACCTCAGCTTTCCTGAGTTTAATGGTCAACAGGTAGACTCTTGGGTCAAGAAGGCTGAGAAGTATTTTCTCATTGCTCAGGTTCCTGAAGAGCACAAGGTTAATATAGCCACACTGTATTTTATGGGAAAGGCTGCTGAATGGCTTGAAAGTACTGGGGTAAGAACAGAAGAGTTAACTTGGGGGCAGCTTTGCAGATTGATTGATAGGAGGTTTAATGAGAGATCAGAGTGTGATGTGATTGCTCAATTCCATGCTGTCAAGCAGCTCAAATCAGTCACTGAATATATTGATCAGTTTGAGGTGGCCATGGGATTGGTTAAGAGGGATCACCCTGAACTCTCTGAGGAGTATTTCATCAAGAGCTTTATCTCTGGACTCCAGGAGTATATCAAGAATCTAGCACAGCTAATGCAACCCAGAGACCTTGTTGATGCATATTGGATATCCAAAAGACTTGAACAATCTAATCCTTATAGAAAGGGTTATCAAGCTGGTATGAGTTACACCTTCAAATCTAACAAGGTGCAGGAGAGTGCAGGCCAAAACACCCCCAAGGGACATGCCACAGAAACTGTGACTTACCCAGCCAAGAACGTGACTGAAAGAAAAAGGACAGCTAAGGGCAATGATAAATGTTTTAAATGTGGAGAAAAATGGTTTCCTGGGCACAAGCAGGTCTGCAAAATGACTCCCCGGTTGAAGGTGTTAGAGGTAGTTGATAATGTAGAAGAAATTGAAAATTCAGGACTGGAGGAGCCCTTGACTGAAGAAGGCACCGAGAAGGAAGAGAAGGAGGAGGATGTCTTACAACTGTCAGTACATGCTGTAGGGGGCAATGGAATGGAAAAGAACACCTTCTGTCTCATGTTGAACCGTGGGAAGGGAATAGGCACCGCCCTTGTGGACAGTGGTAGCAGTGCTACGTTCATTGATGCAGAGTTTGCTAGGAAGGCTAGAGTGGAGATGTTCCCATGCAACACAATCAAAATAGAGGTAGCAAATGGGCAAACTATGCGAAGTAGTGCTGAATGCAGTGAGTGTGAGTACTCTATTCAAGGTGCCATATTTAGAGGAAATTTCAAGGTGTTGGAATTGAAGGGCTATGACTTCATATTAGGGGCTGATTGGCTGTGTGCACACAGTCCAGTGAGCTTGAATTTGAAGGAAGGTACATTAACCCTGAAAGGAAGTAATCAAGAATGGGTTACCTTTGTGGATGAAACTAAGGCTAAGAAGCATAGCATTATTAGCAGCCATAAATTGCAGAAGCTATTCTCAAAAGGGGTAATAGGGGCTATATTTAGTTTAAATAGCCCTAGTCCAGAGTCCCTGGAAGTGGTGGTTGAGGAGATGGAAGCTGTACTTTGTGAATATTCAGGGGTTTTCAAGGATACTACTGACCTGCCCCCTAAAAGAGAGTGTGATCACAGTATTCCACTGGTTCTTGGCAAGGGTCCTGTGAACCAAAGAGCTTATAGAGTTTCTTATTACAAAAAGCAAGCTATGGTGGAGATAATCGACAAGCTGCTGAACTCAGGAGAAACCAGACCGAGTGTTAGTCCCTTCTCATCACCAGCCATTTTGGTTAAAAAGAAGGATGGATCTTGGAGGCTATGCACAGACTACAGACAGCTGAATGCAATTACTGTTAAGAACAAGTACCCCATACCTGTTATAGAGGACTTGTTAGATGAGTTACATGGAGCCAAATATTTCTCTAAAATAGATCTCAAGGCTGGTTACCATCAAATTAGGATGAAAGATGAAGATATAGAGAAAACAGCCTTTACTACTTATTTAGGCCATTTTGAGTATGTGGTTATGCCATTTGGGCTAACCAATGCCCCTGCTACATTCCAGGCATTGATGAACAACATCTTGAAGAAATACTTGAGGAAATTTGCACTTGTATTCTTTGATGATATTCTCATATACAGTAAGACCTGGGCTGAACAAAAACAACATGTGGCTTTGATTTTAGAAATGCTAGCACAAAACCAATTAGTCGCCAAAAGGAGTAAATGTGTCTTTGGTCAGACCACCATTTAGTATTTGGGACATGTAATATCTGAAGATGGAGTAGCTACTGAAAATTCCAAAGTGCAAGACATGCTAAATTGGCCCCAACCCCAGAATATCACATAGTTGAGAGGTTTTTTTGGGGTTGACTGGTTATTATAGAAGATTCATCCGAGGATATGGAATTATATGCAAGCCCTTATATGAAGCACTAAAGAAGAATGGGTTCAAGTGGCATCAAGAGCAGGAAGCAGCTTTCCAAGAATTAAAAGCAGCCATGGTCAAGGCCCCAGTATTGGCTCTCCCTGATTACACCAAAGCGTTTGTATTGGAAACTGATGCCAGTGGTGGGGGAATAGGAGCAGTCTTAATGCAGGAGCAGCACCCCATAGCCTTTATGAGCAAACCATTTGGGCCAAAAGCAGCAGCTATGTCCATCTATGACAAGGAGACTATTGCAATTTTAGAAGCTCTTAAGAAGTGGAAGCATTATTTTGCTAGCTCCTCATTAATCATCAAAACTAATCAGGAGTCTTAAATATATTCATGAACAGAAGATCACTGAGGGAATTCAGCACAAATTGCTGATGAAGCTGCTGGGTTACAACTACACTATTGAGTACAAGAAAGGGAAAGACAATGTGGCTGCTGATGCACTTTCAAGGAGAATCCATGCAGAACAGCTAATGGCCATAACCAACGCTGTCCCTAGTTGGATTGAGGAAGTAATTAAAAGCTAAGCTCTAGATGAGAATTGCAAAGACAAAATAGCTCAGATTAGTCTGTCCACTGATGCTTGGCCTAATTATTCAGTTCAGGCTGGAGTACTAAGATATAAAGGGAAGATTGTGATTGGAAACGATGAGGTCCTAAGAAGAAAACTCTTTGAGCAGTACCATGCTTCAGCATTGGGGGGACATTCAGGTGAGAGAGCCAGCTACAAAAGGTTAAAATTATATTTTTATTGGCCTGGAATGAGGAAGACCATCATGAAGTGGGTGCAAGAGTGTCCTGTTTGTCAACTTAATAAGAGTGAAAACACACCTTACCCTGGATTATTACAGCCATTGCCTGTACTAGAAGTGGCCTGGACTCATATCACCATGGACTTCATTGAGGGGCTGCCAACTTCTAACATCAAAAATGTAATCTTGGTTGTGGTTGATAGGTATAGCAAGTATGCCCATTTCATTGCCTTGAACCACCCATATACTGTTCAAGTAGTGGTGAAAGAGTTTATGGACAATGTGTACAAATTACATGGTCTCCCTCAGGTTATTGTCACAGACAGGGACAAAATCTTTACCAGTGCCTTGTGGCAAGAGTTGTTCAAGGTTGCTGGAGTAAGGATGAGATTTAGTACCTCCTATCACCCACAAACTGATGGGCAAAGTGAAAGGGTCAACCAGTGTTTGGAGAACTATTTGAGATGCATGGTCTTTGCTAAACCTAAAGGCTGGAGAGGATGGCTGGCAGCTGCAGAATGGTGGTACAATACCTCATTTCACACTGCATTAAACATGACCCCATTTGAGGTACTCTATGGTATGCCACCACCCCCAGTGTTGGATGTGGTGCCTACTGAAGAAATTTCTGAAGAAGCTAGAGATATTCAGCAGCAAAGGCAATTGGCACAACAAGTGATCAAGGAGAATTTGATCAAGGCTCAAGAGAGAATGAAGAGGTTTGCTGATAAACATAGAAAAGAAAGGCAATTGCAAGTAGGGGATATGGTTTACCTAAAATACCAACCATATCGACACACCTCACTGAGTATTCACCGATCCTTGAAACTACATTCCAAATTCTATGGCCCATTTAGGGTGTTGGAGAAGGTGGGTGCTGTTGCTTACAAGCTACTCTTACCGGAAGGCTGTCAGATACACCCTGTGTTTCATGTTAGCCAGCTTAAGAAGCATTTGGGCAGGAAGGCAGTACCTAATGCACAACTGCCCCTGCTAGATGATGATGGCAACATTAAAATACAGCCCCTTGAAATCTTGGCAAGAAGGGTGATTCCTAGGAACAATGAACCCGTGGTACAGTGGAAGATTCATTGGGTGAACTTAACACCAGAGATGGCCACTTGGGAAGATGCAGATTTCATCAAAAGAATTTTTCCTGAATTCCAGTCTTGAGGACAAGACCTGACTGAACCGGGGGGAGATTGTCAGGAAGTTCAATTCAGTGTTGATTCAGAGCAGTGCATTGGGAAGAGATGGAAGGCTGAGATAGCAGGATACCGGTTCGATTATGTTGATCCGATGGCTCTCAGACTTTTTTTGTTGTTACTGTTTATCTTCTCGCCTGGACGTTTTGTTGCTGCTAGCTTTAGGCAGTCTTGCTTTGTTGCTTTTTACCTGCTCTGTCTAGCTTATATATAAAGCGGAACTGAGATGTAATCTTTACGTGATGAATGAAAAGAAGCTACAAATCCGTCTTACTTTCCCCTCGTTCTTCTCTAGTTCTGTTCCCCATTCTAATTCTCCCCACAAATCTATTCGATTTAGTTCAGTTTTGCCTAGTATTCTTGTCAGGGACCTAGAGGCCTGACAGCCTCATGGAGCAGGATTCGTTCGCCGCTAACCCCAGCCGTGCTCCGTCACCTCGTCCAGCCCTCGGAGATGCGGCCTCCTTCGGCTCCCGGCCCCACCCCGATTGGGTGATGCTCGATTGCCACGTTCACCCCATGAACGACGACGACGATTCCTTCAGCGCCACCTTGGCGGAAGGCCTCACCTCCACCGGCGATCACATCCGCTTTGCCTTCAGGGCGCCGGCTCCTCCGGCGATCGCACGCCTCTACTTCGACTGGAAACACAGCAAGCACAAGTGGGACGATGACATGGGCGATTATTTCTGGAATCCCAAGGTCATGGCGGCCCACCGCAACTGCATCCTCCTGTGGTATGCTGCCCTCACGGATAAATTCGTCTTCAACGATGACTACTTCGTCTACCAGGCTCACCCCCAATCCACCATGGCTCGCACGACTCTAAAGAGGCTTCCCCCTTGTGGCCACAAGCTCTGCTCCTTCGATCACATGGGCATCCTTTGCCGTGATGACCTAGAGTTCGTCGTGCCACACCTTGAAAGAGTCGAGTACTCCAGCGTGAAACCGGTGACAGCCAAGCTCTGCATTCTCAAGCAGGGCCATTGGAAGACTAAGCAGCTTCCGATTTGCCATGGTAAGGGTAAAGGCGATGAAATGATGAATTGCGTTGGTGGAAGACCTACCAGGTTGTTCCGTTCGGTAATTTCAGCTGTTGGGTCGACTACTTGAGAGGCATCCTGTTCTGTGATGTTCTCAGCCTGAACCTTAAGCTCCAGTATGTCCCTTTTCCTGTGAAACAGCACCTGGGTTACACTCGTCCAGATGATCGCGCCATCGGACCCCCGAAAAAATATCGAAGCGTGTGTGTGACAAAAGACGGTGTTATGAAGTTTGTCGATGTGGTTTCCATGCAGCATAGATCTCTCCTCTCCTCCTTTCATCGTCTCATCATGGATTTTGAGCGATCAGCGCAGCAGTTCGATCAGGGAAGGCACCATAGAAGCTGATAAATTCTGGTCCCTCACAAAGTCCATGAATCTTTCATGGCCACACCTAGAACCAGAGTTGCCCCTTGTGAACACGAAAGATCCCCAAATCATCTACTTTGTATTGAGGAAGATAGAAAGCTCTAATGACATCAAGGCATTCCTCATTGCGGTTGACATGCTAAGGGACACGGCAGGTGCTTGCATTCAATATGCATTGTTTGCTCCAGGCACATTGTTAGGCTCCTCGTCAAGTGATGATGGAGATAGCGACACAACCTCCTACAACCTATATTTTTACAAACCATTCATATCTTGTGAATTCTGCAAGTACCTGAATGTGCGTGACACCAGGTAATAATATGCTTCTATGTTTTTTTAGTATCCAAGACTGTTTACCGGCATATCTCGTTAATCACGGATTTCCTTTTTTTGTCAATATATTGTAGTATGCTGATATTGTAGATTCTCAAAGCTTTGGTATTCTCTGCACATTAATTTCTCCAGAAGACCAGTATATTGATCTTTTGTTATTTGCCACTCTTAACAAGAAAACTCTCTGCTGCTCATGATTAGGGCTGAAAACGGGTCGGATATTTCCCAGACCGATCCAGTCGGATTCGGATTCGGATATAATCGGGTCGGATATTTTCGGATACGGGTCGGTACTCGGATATTTTTTGTCGGATACGGTTTCGGATACGGGATAACCATATCCGACATATACGGATCCGGTTTCAGATATAATCGGATACTGATACTCGGATATTCAAGACCCCACAAGGCCATAAGGGCCACAGCCCACAAGCCCACACTTCACCTAGGCCCACCTACACGGCTACACACACGGTGTAATCAGCCCAGTCCAGCATTCCAGTGTGCCACCGTGCCCGTGCCGTGCGGGCCGTGCGGCCGTGGCCCCGTGCGGGCAGTGCGTGCCCTGCCCCGTGTGACCGTGTCCGTGTGGGCGCGCGCCCGTGACTCCACGACGCGTTACGCGTTTCGGCATGTGCGAGCGCGATGCCGGCCCGCGCGTCCGTGGCCCACCGGTCTCCATGTATTTGCCGGTCTAGTTTTTGTGTCCAAGAAAAAAAAAAACAGAGAAGCAAATGCCCTGAGACGGGACCCGCCACATCCACCTCGTTCTGTGACGTTCTATCCTCCCCTGTTCTATATGAAAACAAACCTCCCGCCGCACGCAATGGAGCACTTTACTAATCTTTACACATGTATTAATTGGAGTAGAAGAGATAAAAAAAAGCCAGTGTCCAGTGGAGCACTTTACTAATCTAGCTAGCAGCTCTCCTCCCTACGTGGCACGGGACCACCAAACCGCCGCACGCAGCTCGCTTGGCCACAGTGTCACGTAGCTCGCTTGGTTTATTTATGCATGCAATATGTGAAGGATGTTTCTTCGTACTAAATTTATGTACATGTTATGAATGTTTTAACCAATTGAATTACGTGTGTGCTTTAGTTGATTTGTGGTGTACAGTTTGTGGGTTTTTCATGTTTTGACAAATATCCGTGACCGTATTCGGTTCGACCCGAATCCGCTCTGTATTCGTGTCCGACATTTTTCATATCCGTATTCGTATCCGAGCTATCCGTATTCGTATCTAGACCCGAAGAAAGCATTAGCATACGGATATGGTTTACTAATTATCCGACCCGATCCGACCCGTTTTCAGCCCTACTCATGATTCTTTGGAAATTTAAAAATTCTCAAAAAAATTGCTATGATAATTATTTTATGATTCAATTAGTGTATTTTTGCCCTAATAAAAAAATTTCATTTACTTTAAACATAAGACATTGTATTAAAAGCATTTTACTTTGGGATCTTGAAAATATCCTAAACTAATTTTCAAACATAAAAGACATTTGAATTTATATTTGTGAATATATTTATCAAAAATACTTGAAATTAGGGAAGTTTCATACAATGAATAGTGTTTTCAGCATAATGAATAGTAATTATCAACAAAACTCTTTGGGAAGCCAATTTTCAAACCCTCTTTGACCCATTTATTTTTCAATTCAAATTTATACTTAAAATTTGAATTTAGTGTGAAAATGACCATTTTGTCCTCGGGCCCAAAATCCCCTATTTTCCCTCCCTCTCTTCTCTAGTTCTCTGTTTTAGGCTCAAAATTCATTGGGTTTCATTTCCCTCCTGGCCTGCTCACCACCAGGGCCTAGCCCACCTTCCCCTCTCCTCTCTCTCAGCCAAGGCCCAGCACAGCCCAACCGAGCTCCCCTCCTCTTGCTCTGCTTTGCTCTGTCTCTGTTCCTTGCTCGCTGCTCTGACCTGGTGCCCCCACCGCCATCCTGGTCGCGCCCTGCCATTAGCCACCGCCCGCGTCCACGTCGCTGGTACTAGCGCCATACCGAGGCCCCGGTCAGCGCCGTCCTCCCCGCAGCAGTCGCGCCACGCTAGCAAGGACTGTCCTCCGCCCCTAAATAATTCCCGCGCAAGGACGAGGAACCACGTCACCGACGTGTGCAGTAGTCCTCCCCTCAGTCGTCACCTCTCCTCTTGTTGCCTATAAATAGGCGAGCTGAGCTCCCTACTCTCCCCGTCTCTCCCTTTGTTTTCGCCAAATACCACCACCGTCGCCAAGCCACCACGGTGAGCCCCGGCCATCGCCGTCAACGTGAATCAGTTCCTCTCCCTCCCACCTAGCTCTCACCTATGGAAACCAAAAAAGGTAGGACCATGGCTCAAAAGGGTCTAACAAACATATAACATGACCAACTGTCCGATAAAACGTAATCAGTAATATAGGTAATTGAATAGGCTTTACTTGTTGAAGGACCACGATGTGATGACCGTAGACACCTCCTCTTAGACCGGTTTTGTGCATGTTCTGAGGAAAAAAAAATTAGTAAAGGAGTAAATGACATGGCGTAGGCCATAGGTGAAGAAAAAGCTAGGAAAGCGTTTTATATCTATGCAAAGATACATCAAAGCGAAGAGTAGACACATGGTTCTTTTAGCCTATCTACTGTGCTTGGCGGGTGGAACTTCCTTTTTTTGTTTGGATGACAAGGAAAATAGGGCATGGTGAGCTATCATATTAAAAAAACGAAATTTAGCTCCTATTCATTGAAAGTAAATAAAAGAGTAATAGTCTACCGTAATCCTATACTATGAAGTCTGTACACTTTTTTTTGTTAGATTATTATGTACAATGCACAATAGATGGAATGCAGAGTATGGGGAATAACCAATTAGCATAACTATAGAGTACATTACTGTTATACTATGAAGGCTATATTCATTCTCACGGTAAATTACCAGTCATTGTGCAGAACCAATAAAACACACAACACTGGGAATAGGCTATGAGCAAAAAAGCAGTAGCCTGGCTCACTGCTGCACCATGAAGGCCATATCCAATTTTTAGAGTATTAGGCACTATGCAGAACGGATAGAATACATAATACCTGGTATAGGTAACATAGAAGCTGCAGTGTAAGAAGTGGATATAGGAAGAATATTTTGGACGTTAAAGGAACGGCTGAAAGGGAAATAATACCTTCTCTCTGTAATGACGAACTCGATCCAGCGGCTTGAACAGGGTAAGACAGGCGATGCGAGTCCGTGTCAACAGAGGCTGTCAAACCAAAACAGACGCCGAGCATGGTGCAAGAAAAGGACAGCACGTCAGGAATAAAACTATAACAATAGCAAATTGCATCAAACGTGATTACGTATAGCACGATGCAAAATAGGCAGGAGTTCTAACGTTGCCTAATCCTACTGCGTATGAGAAGTAGGGAATTAGCTATTGACGCACAACTAATAAATGACACAAAGAAAATAAGCCAATTATTTGGACAGTACACCGACCACCTTTGCATAGGAAGAGGCATCTATTCGTGGAAAAGGAAAACATCGAAGAAAATAATACCCAAATTACAGACAAAAGCAGACTAAGAAAATTGCAAGGGGAAGCAACCTATCTAAAGCTGGCGCTTCCGAGCACGAATAAGTCGTCTTCTAGCTCGATTAGCATGGGCATCAGTAGCAAAGTCCGACCGAGAATGTGCAGAAGCCGAAGCGAAGCTTGCTGGAGCAAATGTTGGTGTCAGGGGAGAAAAAAGGGGGGAAAGTAGCTTGGCGAGTATGGCGGCAAGCAGGGGCGACCTGTTACTGTAGAGTTTGTTCGTAGGCTTGAGGTAGCACTTGATAGGGACCTTCGAACGCATGGACTCATTGGCCGGCGTCTCCAGTGGCCGCAGAGCTCCTTCCCGAGGACCCTCACCGTCTCCTCTACCGGACCCATCCCCTCAGCACCAGCCAGCAGTGGAACAGTCGGCAACTCATGGATCATGCCGATTTTTTTGCTCAGCAGATCCAGGCACCACTGGGGCCTGCCGTCACTAGATCCGGGCACACCGGGCCCGGTCCTCGTCGGATCAGGCAACGGCAGGGGGAAGTGTCCCCGTGCATTTGGCGATACCCAAGAGGAGAGGATGCATGCTGACCGGACGACGATGGGGGACGCAAGGAATGGGATGGAGAAAGGGGAGGACCGACCAGGGCTGGAACCCTAGCCCCTATTGCTGCGTGTGAGAGAAGAGCGGGATGGGCGAAAGTTGAACCGGAGGACAGCAGGCGAGGGCCCAACAAAGCAGAGCGGAGAGAACAGCAGGGAAGGATGCAGACGACCAGGAAGAGAGCGGAGAGGCGACATGGTACGACGACAGGGACAGCGACAAGGGCGACGGAGGAGGATTCCATGGCGCTGGGAGGAGGCGCCGCCCTGGGGTTCGTCGTCCTCGGATTCAGCCATCTTGGCACGGCGGCGCGAGAGGAGATGATCGTGGTGAACCGGCGAGAAGGGGAACGATGGTAGAGAGAAGGGGGGCGGCGCCGGCGAAGGGAGCCGGCACCGATGGGAGGAAGGGGAGGTGATGGCTCATCGGTGATGGTGCAGGTGGTGGAGGCTCGAAGAAGGCGAGGAGAAGAAGGCGTCGGCCGAAAGCACGACGCGAGAGAGGCTGTGGCGGAGCGTGCGCGACGCGGAAGAGAGAGGGGCGGGCTAGGGTTTGGCGTGGAGAGCGCGGTGCGGGAGGACAATGGATTGAGGTAAAAAAACAGAAGGGGCAAACCGAAAAAAACGTCGCAGCAAGGGCCGCTCGATCGGCCGATCAAACTGGTAAGAAGATCTGAGGATGTATATCTAAAATAGAAAACTTGGAGGATTTTTTTGCATAACCGTTTCCTATCAAAAGCGAGTAAAATAGCAGGAATAAAAGGCACGTGGACCGTACCCGGCCTGCATGTGTTTGCAACCTGCTACTCTTCGTTGTATTGGTCATTTGGTTAGGTCCAGTCCAATCAGCCTGCAACTCAAACCTTAGCCCCATCCGCATGTGGATATCGACTTCCCAGCTCCCTCGAACCCTAAGAAAGCCTCAACCCTCAGCCGCATACTTCCGCGGTTCCGCCGGCCGCCACCTCTGAACCTCCGGTCGGGACGGTGTGCTGCCGCCGGCGGGCCGCCTCATGGAGCAGGATCCGTTCGCCGCCAACCCCAGCCTTGCATCGCAGCCTCGTCCAGCTCTCCGCGATGCGGCCTCCTCCCGCTCCCACCTCAACCCAGACTGGGTGATGCTCGATTGCTACGTCTGCCTTATGAACGGCGACGACGATTCCTTCGGCGCCACCTTGGCGGAAGGCCTCACCTCCACCGGCGACCGCATCCGCTTCGCCTTTAGGGCGGCAGCTCCTCCGGCGATCTCACACTTCTACTTTGACTGGCAATACAGCAAGCGCAAGTGGGACGATGGCATCCATTATTCCCGGAATTCCATGGTCAAGGCGGCCCACCGCAACTGCATCCTCCTGTGGCTCGCTGTCCCCACGGATGAATTCGAGGAGTTCAACGATGACTACTTCGTCTACCAGGCTCACCCCCAATCCATCATGACTATAGGTGGCCAAATGGGCCCTGCAAAACGGGCCGGCACTAGGCACGGCACGGCCCGTAGTGCCCGCACGCGGCGCGCACGATTGCTATAGTGCTCGTCTTTGGCACGGCACGATGCCCGTCGGCCGTGCTTGGGCCACCACCTCGGCCCACTGGGCCGGCACGAGCACGGCCCGTTTAACAGGCAGCACGATGCGGCCCGCATCCCACGCAGGCCGCAGGCCGCAGCCCACTCGCCCACACGGTCAGGCACTCAGGCCCCTCCCGGCCTCCCCCTCCCGGCCCTTCCCTCAGAAACCCTCGCCCTCGCTCTCGTCTCTCTCGGTCTCTCCCCTCCGGCTCCTGGCTCCTGCTCCACGCCTCGCCGCCGCTCTCGCTCTCGCTCTCGTCTCTCTCCCCTCCTGCTCCAGGCCTCGCCGCCGGCTCCACGCCTCACCGCCGCTCTCGCTCTCGTCTCTCTCCCCTCCTGCTCCACGCCGCCACGGCGCGACGACGCCAGGCCCAGGGTGCCTCGCCGCCGCTCTCGCTCTTGTCTCTCTCGGTCTCTCCCCTCCTGCTTGCTCCACGCCGCCACGACGCGACGACGCCAGGTGCCTCGCCGCCATCAGCGCACCGCCCTCGCAGCCACGCAAGACGCCATCGAGCTCGAGATCCATCCCTTTCCAGTTCCCTTGTGGCGATTCGTCATCTCCTAGTCCTAGATCCGTTCATCCTCGACCTCTACGGCCGATCTGGTGCTCCGGATTCACGAAATCGCGAGGTAAGCCGTAAACCCTTCTCGATTTGATCTCTTCATCAGTTCATCCTCGACCGCTTAGTAGATTCTTGGCTTCTTCTTCTTTGCTTCTTTGCTCTTAGATCCGTTAAGGAACCAGACGGCCGGATCCGTCCGTCGTTGACCTCACCGGCGACTTCGGTGCTCCGGTTTAGGCCTAACCCTAAGCCGTTGAAGGAACCGGAGAGCCGGCGATGGACGACGACGACGACGGACACACGGTCAACGATGACCTCCGGATGATGGGGATGCGCGGAGATGACGAGGAAGACATGGGCGAGGACCGGAAGCCTGTTGGGCGGCGAGGTGACCCTATCGAGATTGGCGATGGTGGCGGCGAGGTCGGGCGAGGGTGCCGACGGGATCCTGTGCAAGCACTTGCGCCGGTGGTGGTGGCAAGGGAAGGGAAAGCTAGGAGCGACCTTCCACCTCGATGTGTGGAATGATTTTGAGAAGATCTTCAAGGTAATTGATGGTAAGAAGGTAAGGGTTCAAGCTAAGTGCCTCCTCTGCAAAGCCTTACTTTCGCTAGGTCAACCGGTGGTCTTGGGCATCTGTCACGGCATAGAGTTGCATGCATGAAGAAACATGGTAAATCAACCATGTCTTAGACCCTGCTCCAGTACAATGCTGATGGTACACCAAAATTTTGGGAGTACAATGCTGATGTTGCACGTTCTGAGATGTGTAAGTTGATTGCTAGACTTGATCTTCCCATCTGCTTTTCTTGAGCATCCCGCATTTGAGGAGTACATTAAGAAATCCCATAACCCTAGATTTGCTACTGTCTCTAGACAAACCACAATTAGAGATATTGCTAAGTATTTCAATGAGCAACGTGCTAAACTTGTGGAAACTTTAAAAACCAATGTTAATTCTGTTGCTATTACATCTGATATCTGGTCTGGCAATGCTAAGGAAGATTACCTTAGTGTGGTAGTTCATTTTGTTAATTGTACATGGGAATTAGAGAAGAGGATCATAGGCTTGAGGCTTATTGATGTCTCTCACGATGGGTCGAACATTCTTTGAACGTGTGCATGGTGTGGTAGATGAGTTTGGTCTAGCTGATAAGACCTTTTCTATCACTTTGGACAATGCATCTTCTAATACAACTGCTATGTCATTACTCACACCTTTACTGTCTGGTTATGTTGGTGACATGTTCTTGCATCAAAGATGTGTTTGCCATATAATTAACCTTATTGTCAAGTCTGGTTTGAAGAGGCTCAAGCTTTATCTTGAGGCATTTAGAACTGCAATTTCTTTTTTAAACTCTTCTAACCAAATAGCATTGCTTTATATAAAAGTTACTGCATTGCTATGTCGGAACGTCCTCGTAAGTTTGGTTTGGATATGGATGTGAGGTGGAACTCTACCTACCTTATGCTTAAGCACCTAGTACCTTATAAGAACACATTTGATGTGTTTATCTAGACACACTACCCCAGGGGTGAAGGTGATAATGCTTTGCTTTTAACTGATGCACATTGGTATGTTGCTGAAAAAATATTGGAATTCCTTGAATTGTTTTATGATTCAACATGTGTACTGTCTGGTGTGTACTATCCAACTTCTCCACTAATGCTGCATCATATCATTCAGATTGCCAAACATCTAAACACTTATGAGAATGATCAAATGCTTAGAACTGTGGTGGTCCCTATGAAAACTAAGTTCCTTAAGTATTGGAGGGGCATACCACTTCTTTATTCCTTTGCATTCATTTTGGATCCTAGAGCTAAATTGAGGGGTTTCAATAGAGTGCTCTCTATTTTATCTAATCTTACACAATCTAATTATTCTGCATACTTAACTTATGTGAGAGCACAGCTTTCTGAAATCTTTAACAAATATGACATCAAGTTTGGTGCAGTGCCATTGCAGAGGCCTTCAGATCCACCCAAAACTGGTAAGAAAAGGACTAATTGGGATATGATATATGGTGATGATGATCCTGTTGCTTCAGTTGGTTCTCCCTCCACTGCTTCTCTTAATCTTTCTAGAAGAACATCTGCAAGTGCTTTCTCATAGGCAAGCACCGTGCAAAGATCTCTTAGGGTTGGTTCTGAATTGTCATCATACTTGGACAGTGACACTGTCCAGAAGTATGATGATAAATTCAATCTTTTGACCTGGTGGCATGAGCACAAACTTACATACTCTGTTCTTTCTATCTTAGCTAAAGATGTTTTGACTATGCCTGTTTCTACTATATCATCAGAAAGTGCATTTAGTCTAACTGGCAGGATCATTGAGGAGCGGCAACGTCGTTTGACATCTCATATGGTGGAGATGCTGGCCTGCATCAAGGATTGGGAGCAAGGGGAAGCAAGGGCTCAGCACACCTTGGAGGACAAAGAACTTGAAGATTCTTTCTCTAATCCACCTTGGAGGACAAAGAACTTGAAGATTCTTTCTCTAATCTTTTTCTTGATGAACCTACTGAGGCTGCCTAATGGCTGATAGGCTGATGCCCTGATTGTAATCTTTTGTAATGGACTGTATGCCTGTATGGACTGTAATGTAACTTGGACATTTGGAGTTGGGTTGTACTCTTTTCCTATCTAGGGTTTTCTCACGAGGTGTGAGTTTTTACCTAGATAGGTTTTTAATGAGGCAGCCATTGCACAACAGCTCAACTATTTGTCTATTTTGAAGCTTGAACTATATGTTTTTGGTCTGTTTTGGTGGTCTGAGTCAGTTTTAGTGAGCTATTTTGAAATTTTAGACATTATATTTGAAATCTGGAACTTCAGACTTGTATTTTGAGATGTTTAAAAATTTTTGTGCCTGGCCGCACGGAACTATGGGTCGGCGTCTTGCTGCGTCTTCAAGACGCAAGACGGCTAAGCTCTTATAGTGTCGTGCCTGGGCCGCGTGGCCGGCACTAGGCACGGCACGGTTAGTTAGCCGTGCCTGATAGTGCCGTGCCTAACCGTGCCGTGCCCTGGCATGCCTGGGCCGGGCCGTGCCGTGCGGCCCGTTTGGCCACCTATAATCATGACTCGGAGGACTCTCAAGGGGCTTCCCCCTTGTAGCCACGAGTTCGGCGATCATATGGGCATCCTTTGCCGCGATGACCTAGACTTTGTCGTGGCACACCTCGGATCAGTCGAGTCCACCCTGAACTCGGTGACAGCCGAGCTCTGCATGCTCAAACAGGGCCATTGGAAGACTATGCAGCTTCCGATTTGCCACGATGAGGGTAAAGGCGATGAATTGTTTTGGTGGCAGACCAACCAGGTCCTTCCGTTCCGTAATTTCATCTGCTGGGTTGACTACTTGAGAGGCATCCTGTTCTGTGATGTTTTCAGCCGGAATCCTAAGCTCCACTATGTCTCTCTTCCTGTGGAACCACACCAGTGTTACACTCATCCAGATGACGTCACAGGACCCTTGGAAAAATATCGAAGCGTGTGTGTGACAAAAGATGGTGTTATGAAGTTTGTTGATGTCGCATCCCGCGAATCTTGGTTTTCATGCAGCGAAGATCTGTCCTCTTCTCCTTTCCTCATCTCCTCATGGACTTTGAGCGATCAACGCAGCAATTGGGCCAAAGAATTCACCATAGAAGCTGATAAATTCTGGTCCCTCACAAACTCCATGAATCTTACACAGCCACACCTAGAACCAGAATTGCCCCTTGTGAACATGAAAGATCCCCAAATCATCTACTTTTTATTGAGGAAGATAGAGAGCTCTGATGACATCAAGGCATTCCTCATTGCGGTTGACATGCTAAGGGACACGGCAGATGTTTGCATTCAATATACATTATCTTCTCCAGAAACATTGCTAGGCTCCTCATCAAGCGCGGATGGAGATAGAGAGACAACCTCCTACAACCTATATTTTTACGAGCCATTCATATCCTGTGAAGTCTCCAAGTACCTGAATGTGCCTGACACTAGGTAATAATATGCTTCTATGTGTTTCTTTAGTATCCAACACTGTTTACCGGCATATCTCGTTAATCTTCTGTCTGATTTCCTTTTATGTCAATATATTGTAGCATGCTGATATTGTAGATTCTCAAAGCTTTGGTATTCTCTGCACATTAGTTTCTCCAGAAGACAAATTCATTGAGCTTTTGATATCTGTCACTCTTAACGAGAAAATTCCCTGCTGCTCATGATTCTTTGGTTGTCAAGAATTCTTTGTACAGGGTTTTTTTTGTTCATTTTAAGAGACTGGATATTGGGCTCTGCAGTCTGCACTGTTCAATATCCCTGACATTGTTATGTTTTTATATTATTTTATTTTTCACTAGCGTGTTATAAATGCACATTGTTGGTACAAGGGCAAAGAACATCCAGCATGAACTGATTTTGGCTATATCATTCTTTTTTTTTGGCTATATTATTGTAGTCGTAGTTTACCTTCATTTTCTTAATAACCATGTACTGATTTGATAATATACAGAAACATTGTAAAAGGATGTAAAACATTCTTTTTTGAAACAAAACATGTATGATGACAGCACTTGTAAAAACTTTTATGCTTGGACAACTTGCTCCTCACTGTGTAACAATGTATTTCAGGAAAAGGAAGATATTGGGATAGTCGCTGACAACCAGACTGAATCCTGCACTTTGTACGCATTGTCAGTATCTTGTCGCTGATTACTAATCGCTGCATGGTGGAGGGCACTATTATGCTGAAACGCTTGAATCCCTGCAGTCCAGATTTGATTATTATGCCTGGAACAGCTTGCATACTGTCTCGTTTCTGCAATCTTGGCTAGTTTAGCAGCGCTATCTCACATTCTTGTGTGTATGTGCTACCGCTGTGTTTCGAACAGCTTGCGTACCAGTATCTTTTTCGTGTAGCCATGATGCTATTACCTTAGTAGTGTATTTTAATCAAGTGGAAGAATACTACCAGATACACATGTTGCCTTGCTTCTACAAGTTTTGCTGTACGCTCTGAACTTAGCGGTGGTGCAGAGCTATGGTAGTTTTCAGGTTCAACAGATTAGATGGAATTATTCTAGAATTGACACATTCACTACCTTGTTACAGGAGTCTCTCCTGAATCCTGTCGGTGCTTGCCTATAATCACTTGTTAGCTGCTTGTTGGATTGTTGGATTTAATTATTCATAGCTTGTACAGCCACAAGGAAGTATTTCTCCGGGAACTTGTTAGTCTTCTACTCAAACTTCACATATATAACTAAATTATTTACCATTATTCCCAAAAAAGAATTGTTATGCCCAACCTATTGTCACATTTGCCTGGTCCTCTCACACATTTATATTGTCCCTAGTAATGCAGGTGATGCATTGCATGAGCCGAGATTTCTCAGTGTAACTGATCTCTGTGTGCAATGCCGATACTTCTCAGTGTAACCGATCCTTCCTTCGGTTCCGTATTTTCATATATTTGGGTTGACTACTTGAGAGGCATCCTGTTCTGTGATGTTTTCGGCCGGAATCCTAAGCTGATGGTGGCGAGCTGGGAATTAGGATTAAACCCGACAGCACTATCACGTGAGCTATTCTTCTTGTGTACACACTTGCCATATTAAGCATCACTTGTGACGGAAATCATTGTCCGTGTTAAGATAAATAAATGTGGGCATCACTAAGCAGTAGCAAAACCTAGACAAGGGTACATTATTTATCGAAATTAATAACCTATGGCAGCAAGGTTATTTTATAAGAACTAATTGCTAATAGGAATTTAGCTAGGCAATTAGGTATTTAGCATTTTTATATTAAACATACATGCTAGTGTTTAAACTCTACAAAAACATGTTCGCAAAACATGGGTTCAGAGGGTTCAGCACTTGCCTTGATCAACACAGTGGGAAAGGACCTCCGCTGTGTCGGAATTGAGACCCTCAGCGATCGAATCTAACACAACGAGAATTAAATAACAAATACAATGCAAAATAAATAATAGAAATTGATATGAACAAATACATATGAAAAATTATAGAACAATTATGGAACAGTAGGTTTAGATTTTATAAACATTTTAAAATTTATTTCATAATTTTTGGAGTTATATAATTAAAGATGTAAAACTAACAGGTAACACTGTTTAAATAAATTGGAAAACTAATTTTTCGTTACCTGTTTAAATAAATTGGAAAACTAATTTTTCAGCCCAGGTCACAGAATGCAGCCCACAGCGGAGCGGCCCGGTCCTACACGAGAACGTGAGCGTGGCCTAGGCGCGGCGCGGGACGACCCAGGCATGTCTAAAAGCTCCTTAAGTCCTAAAACTAAGGCGTCCGACTCTCGGCGCCACTCGGAAATTCTCGAGCTTCGAGATAAGTCAAATAAGCAAATAAGAAATAAGACAGATAAGCTGAAAAGAATAGGCCCTAAGAGATATCGGCTAGTACTAATAGGTAACAAGTAAATCTAGCCATCCATCTTTCAGGAGCATGATTGGGAATAGAATTACGCTATCCTCGTCGTCTCTCTCCCCTCCCTCTCTCTTTCTCATCTCTCTCATGCTTTGAGATTGGTCGGTCAACCGGCCTGTGAGCACTTAGCAGATGATGTCAGCGAAGGGCAAGCTAGTGGTTACACACGCGGGACAGAGCGATGGCAGTTGTTTGATGGGCGGCGAGGCCCCACAGACGGGCAATCCAGTGGCAGCACGCAGGATGGGCGGTGACACTGGGCACAAAGGCGATAGAGAGGGTTTGCTGGGTAGTAAGGCCTTGCGAGCGGCTTGTCGTTTGCGAGGGGGCCAATAGGAGAGGCGAGCAGGCAGTGGTGGCTCAAGGTTGGGGGCCTGACCTATGGGCAGGCGGTGAGGCTAGGCGGGTGGGCAGACGTGCGGCAGCAGCGCATGCCTAGGTTGGCGTGCAGGCAAGACGGGGACGAGTGGGCTGGGCTGGTGCGTGGTCATGGCGAGTGGGCCATGCACCCAGCCAGCCTCCTGATAGTGACTACGACCATTCAATGTCAGCATTAGGAGATAAAGAGGGAAGAGAGAAAAGAATGTGAGAGAATATAATTTTACCCATTGTGCATTAGTGCCTCAAACAAAGAGGATTTTCCACTAATATATGTGACTCTATATACGTTCGCAACCATCGGAGGCACTACAAGATTCATGCTCAACCCCACGCACCCCTAACATGCTCTTTTGCATAAATGCTCTTAAAATTTTTTCAAAAAAGCAATCGGGTCCTTCTTCTTCCTCCTCTCTCCCTCTTCTCCTCTTTCCTTCATCCTAGCCTAGCTGGCCGTCACACAGGCCATAAAGGCTCGACTGAAAGTGTCTCGACGTGGAGCGCGGTGGCTCCAGCACGTGCTGATATGGTCGCTCGCGACCCAGGTGAAGGGCACCAGCGACTGCGCTGGCGGGTGACGGTCGACTCGACCGAGATGGAGGAGAGGGAGAGGGAAGATAAAGAAGGACCTGCTTGCTTTGAAACAAAAAATGTATGGGGTTTTACAAAAAGGGCATGTTAGTAGGAATTTCGTTGAGCATGAATCTTGGAGGACATCTAGTGATTGCGGACGTATATGGAACCACATATACATGTGGGAATGAATATCTGGTACATAAAAATTGGGTGGTGCTACCAAGAGGTACTATAGGAGGTATCTTCTAATAATAGTCATTGGATTAAGTGTGATGAATGGTCTTGACTAAAGGTACCAAGAGGGACCATGAGATACCAAGGACCGTAAAACAATACCCATAATTTTATTTGAATCAACAGATAACATGCATTATACAACAGTACAACACACATTCCCCACACTCTGCATGCATGCATAGTGAGCCGAGATTTGTACATGGTTAAACAAGCCGGAGCCATAGATACAATACACAACAAAGAAAAAAACAATATAGTCAAACTTGAAATCTAAACTTCAATTTGTACCCATCCATCAACTACACTTTCAAGACTTTCAACTGTCGTTCCCTGCAGCGGTGCAGCCTTGAATCTTTCCAGTCCAAATTGGACTACTATGCCTGAAACATCTTGCATAGTATCTCGTTACTGTAGACTTGGTGCTAAACTAGTTTAGCAGCACTATCTTACTGTGAGACCATGTGGAGGTCTTCATATTGTGATGAGTATATGTGACTTGAATTGATTTGGTTGAGGAGTTTGTTTTTTAGATTAATTTGAGCCGGTTCGGCCACTTGTGATAAGACAGAGTATTTTGTGCTTTTGAGGGTCTTCCCGAACTCGGATGGAAAAATGTTATATATGGATTTTGTAGGAAATTTTTTAAAATTTCCATCTCTATTCTGTTGTGATAGGGGAAGTATCGGTTTGAAAGGTTTCGGTTTCGGTTCAAGTGGAAACTTGGGCATATAGTCATATATGTTTGAATTCATGATGAAATTGAACTAACATGCAGGTATCAAAGGTAAGAAAATATTTTTGCCTGTAAAAAATGGTTTGGTCTTTGTGGGCATAGGCTTGGAGGCAACCGTGGTTGGCGACAGTTCCCGAGACTAGATCGGGTGGATCAAGGTCCAAAACGGTGATGATGTCGCGGGACGGATGGGCTCAGGCTTGGGGCTCATGAGGACGCCAAAAAGAAGGATCTGAGGTGGCTCAAAGGTTCCGGTTCAGGTTGGAAGCCCGAAGGCACTGAAACGGAGTGCTCAAGTCTGGCAGATGAAGTCCCGTTGCATCGGGTTGATCGGGTTTTGTGTAAAACCCATATATGGCATATTTTGGCCCATGTTGGGCTGTGTGTGAGTGGTTTAGGCCCATGTAAGTGGTTGGTTGAGTGGGTGAATCCTAGCCCTTATGGGGCTACTTGGAAGCCAAGGAAGCAATCAAGTGTGGAGGTTCACCCGGTTGCCCTATATAAGGAGGGGTGGAGGGGGCTGGCTCCACCAAGTTTTGGGCTAAGGTTTTGTGGTTTGTATTATGCTCTTTTGTGATCTTTGCCTACGTAGGTATGACTGTGAACAAACCCTCTCGAGCAATAGAAATTAGTTCCTCTTCGTTCTTGTCTAGTTTGTGCTTTTCGGTCTAGTTTCTTTGGTGTTTTTATTTGTAATTTGTTTATTTGCCTCATCTCCTTCTACTTATTACAGATCCATGATGTCTTCAGGTTGCTCATATGGTTTGAGACCTTTCTTGCAACCTAGGAGAGGCTAGAGATCAAGCCCTTTCCACTTTTGCTCTTGTTGGCAGATTAGTTCTTCCCGCGCAGCAGTCAGTGTAGGATTTTTAGAAAAATCATCTGAAATTCTTTTTGAGTGATTCTTATGGGAGAAGATCCGTGGCTTCCATATCTACCTGTGGAACAATTTTGGAGTCAACTGGATTCTTCGTTTGTGAGCTATGAGGTGAATACTGAGCCCCAAATTTTCTGACTCAAGATTCTGGCAGACCAGCTTGTTCTACTTGTTTGAATTTTTGTGCACTTGATCTTGAGGTAAAATTTGTAGGTCTGTAGCATGACTCATATATCTCTCTTGAGAAAAATTCAGAAAATCATTGGAGTCACAGAATGAGATAAATAACCTGTTGACCAAAGTGCTTGTGTTCTGGAATCTTCTTTAGTCATTTTGAATTGATTAGCTTCTATCCAGAAACATTCTCTCACTCAGCCTGTAGTCTAGAATTTTTAGAAAAATATAGAAAACTAGTTTTTGAGTGATTCCAAAGAAAAAAGGTGCCTGACTTCCATGACCATCTGTGGAAAAATTTTGAAGTCATTTTGTTGCATCATTTGGACGCTATGATGTGAACACTGAGTCCTAAATTTTCTGTGCAAAGTTCCTAGCAGATTGTATTGCAAGAATTTTCATAATTTTTTGATAAGGATTTTTGATCTAAAAGTTGGAGGATTGCTGCACGACTCATTCATCTCTTTGGAGAAAAATCATCATAATTATTTGGTTCTCAGAATGACAGCAACAACCTCTTGACTTAAGGACAACTTTCTGTTGGAATCTTTCTTACTTTTCCTAAAGCACCTTTATTAGTTGGGGTGTTTTGTCTTGAGTGCAACCACTTTGGATTGAGATTACTTTTGTTTAAGCACTTATCAACCAGAAATATAGCTCTTCTTGTGGGATGTCATCTTTGAGGCACGTTGGGTGAAGGGCATCATTCATCTCCTTGCGAGAAAATTTATTTGGCTCCTATTCACCCTCTCTAGTCGCCAGGTTCGATATTTCAACTGGTATCAGAGCAAGGTTGCGCTCTTTTCTTGATCTTCACTGATTTTTGAGCCTTTCCTTGTTTCCGTCTTGAACCATGGTGGATGACAAGTACTCTACGAAACCTCCTGTGTTCTCGGGTTTGGATTTCCTTTTTGGAAGGCCAGGATGGAATCCTAACACCATGGCACAGGGATACAGTGTTTGGTTAAAAGTAAAAAATCCCTATGTGTTGCCAAAGGATGAGAAAATCACCATCCAGAATCATACAGATGTGGAGTTGAATGCTAGAGCCCGTAACATGATCATTCAGGGGCTGAGTAGGAATGAATATGAGCGAGTTGCTCATATCAAGACCGCTCACGAGATTTGGACTACTCTCGTTGCTTACCATGAGGGGATGGTACAGATCAAAACTGGGAGGCAGGACCAATACAAGAGTGAATACAATCGCTTTATGCAGAAGGCTGGTGAATCACTGGACGCCTGTTTCAATCGGTTCACCAAGATCCTTAGCAATCTCAGGTCGGTTAGCACCACTTACACCGATTCTAAGAATGCTCGTTACTTTTTGTCTGCTTTGGATTTGAAGATTTGGGGTGTGAAGGTGACCACGATCCGGCAGACTGCGGATCTTACTACCTTGACCTTGGATGGGCTATATTCAAACCTCAAGACGTACGAGCTTAAGCATCTCTCCTGTGAACCCAGTTCAATTTCTACAGCTTTGGTCACCGATCATTATTTGCGGTGTTCCTCAAGTTCTTTGGAGTTTGTGAAAGTGCATCTAGGAATTTAAGTGATTTTTGTGATTAATGACAAACACATATAATGACAACTATTTGTAAATGACAAATTTGTGTAAATGCTTGCTAAGTAATTGTCTAGTGACAACCTCTAATATGATTGTGTTGCTATGAGACTAATATGTTTATTGCCAAGTTGAATATTAGTCTCATCTATTTAGAGGAAATCATATATGTCAAGTGGACAATCTATCCATTCTAGCAAGGTAAATCTCACATATACAAATGGGATGGGTAAGCAAAGATGAGGTATGCAATCTCGGTAACCTTCTATATATATATATTTATTATTACATTCCTCTTATGCAAGTGCATATTGAGCTCCAAGTAACATATTGATTACTTTCTTCAGGGGTCGGACAGTCCGCCCCTGATACCCGGACTGTCCGGACCCTCGGACAGACCGTGTTTGAGTTCGGACTGTCCGACCCCCCGGACAGACCGACCTATTCAGCTGTGAAGCCCGCTGTTTGAAAAATAATAACTCGGACTATTCGTGATTTTTCCGGACAATCCGACCCTATTTATTTCGTGGGACATCCAAACTTCACCCCATCATCTAAAATGCATATTTGGCAGCTGACCAAAGTTTTTCAACTCAAAGATTCTGGACAGTCCGCCCTAACCTCGGACAGTCCGGACTGTCTGTACACAGTCAAACGGCCATTTTTTGGGCGGCCTATAAATACACACCCCTCTCCACCTAACACTGTTTGTCTGTTGGAGGTAGAGAACAGGTTTTCCCTTGTTCTTGAGCTCTCCAAGCTTCTCCCCTCTCGATTTGTTCGATTTGAGCCTCTCTAGGGTTGAGAAGCAAGTTTGATTGCTTGGTTTGAGCTAGATTTGATCTTGTGAGCACTAGGGCCACCTCCTCGGGTGTTTTCTTCGTGGATCTATTACTCTTGGAGGTTGAGGATTCCTAGACGGCTAGGAGTCACCGGGGAGCTCCCAATCTTGGTGTGGTGAGCCTCCGGAGTTTGTGAAGGCTCGATTTCGCCTCCGCAAGAGAAGAAATCAAAGGAGTGAAGCCGGCGAGTGCATTGTGCAACATCGGTGAGGGAAGGGTTGAAAAAGACCCCAGCTCAAGTGTGACCGAGCCACCTCAACGGAGATGTAGGATCCCCTCAAGGATCCGAACTTCGGGAACAAACATCTTCGCTTCTCCATCTTTATTTCGGTTTTATCCCTTTCACATTCTAGCTTCAATTACTTGCTTATTTTATAATTGAATTGATTATCTTGTCTTGTTTGATACTACTACACCTATACTTGATTGTGAACTATCTTTGGTGCAGGTGGTATCCTTGAATTTGTGAGATTTGAATTGAATTGAAAGTCCTCTGTTTTCTGTGCAGACCGGACAGTCCGATACTCATTAAACTGTCCGACCCTGTACCATCGGACTGTTCGATATAGCTTCCGCAATTAACTCTGTTTATTGTTTTAGAATTTGTAATCGCCTATTCACCCCCTCTCTAGGCGACATCCCGGTCCTTTCAGTTTGGCACTGGTTTCTCTCTTTCTGCTTTGTGTGAAATGCCTGATGAGAGGCTAGATGGAGTGCCTGAGGATCTGTTAGCCTTACTCGCAAGAAAATTCAGCCAAGCCTACAAGAGAGTGAGTGAGAGGAGGAGGGCCGATCAAGTGCTTCGAGTGTGGTGGCCCCAACCACATTTGGGCCAACTGCCCTAGGCTGGAGAAAGGCAAGAACGACTACGCGACGCCAGATAAGAACCACTATATCAACAAGAACCGCAATAAGAAACCGGTGCCTGGAGGTGACAAGAAACCCAAGTTCTCCAAGGGACGGAGACTCTTCCAGAATGTGTTGGCCGCCTTGGATGAGGCCAACATCTCGGACTCAGAGGAGACTTGGAGCGATGATGGAGGTGACGACCAGAAGCCCAAGAACGACGACGACGACGGCTACGCCGGCATGTGCTTCATGGCCGATGAGGATGGAGTGAGCGACTTCGACCTCTACGTCGACTCTGACACTGAGGTACCAACCTATGAGGAACTTGATGACGCATTTCTGAAGCTAGGTCGATTCCATGCAAAGTCTAGAGCTAGGTGTAGGGAGCTGGAGGAGGAGGTAGCTTGTTTGACCCAGAAGTTAGAGAACTCGAAGTACTTTGTGCCTCCTCAGCTGATAGTTTCTAATGGCTGGAAAGAATGGGATAAGTTTGTGCAAGAGTTGAATGAACTAAGGACCTTACATGATAGTGTGTTTACTAAGCTTGAGTCACTTAGAAGGAAACATGCTAGTGTGATGCTTAAACTAGATCAGGCTAGAGATGCTCTTGTTGTTGCTACTTCTGCTCCTAGTCTCATGACAGCTAGTATGATTGATTCCTCTACATTGTCGTTTGCTTGTCCTAATCCTGCTGCATACTTTTCACATGACACACTTAAGGACCCAGTTAGCTCAGATGAAAGTTATAGAGATCGTGGAGCACCTAAGGGCCCTGTCAGTTCAGATGAGGACCGTAGCTTTCACTCGGCTTCTCCTTGTGAGGACTGTCTTGCTTTTAAATTGGAGAATTTAAACATGAAAAATAAAATTGCTGAGATGAATAACACCCTGCTTGCTAGCTCTACCTGTGTTCGTTGTGATGAATTGGAGGGAGAAACGAGTAGAGTCTATGAGAATCTTAGCAAGAGGTTTGAGGGTCAGCTAGCTCAAGTAAAAAATGCTGAGTGTCTTTCCTGTGTTGCTTTTAGGAAAGAGGTGGATATGTTGAGTGAGAGATGTCGCAGGGCTTTGGGTAAGGACAAGTTAGATGATCAGGATTCTTCTGGTATCTTACCTCCTGCTGCTTGTGACTTGTGCCACCAGCTTCATCAGGAGTGTGAGTACCTTGTGAGCACTCTTGAGAAGTTTGTTGGTGGTAAGAAGAAGCTCAATTTGATCTTGGATAAGTCAAAACTTTCCAAGAGTAGAGGTCTAGGCTTTGACTGGCCTAAGCACATCAAGCGCCACCCTGCCAGGATTGTCACTGCTGGTGAGGATGGCCAGATGGTTGAGGTTTCTTCAGGAGTTCCTGAGAGGACCGTGTTTTGATCTGCTGGCTTTGTACAAGAGACTTCTGCTTATAAGGTTGTTCCCCCTGTGACTTCTACTCCTAGTAAAGCGAAGTTTATGTGCACCTTTTGACAGAAGGATGGACACTTATTTGAGTTTTGCTTTAGGAGAGCTAGAATTGCTAGGCGTGAGCGTGCTTTTGCTTCTAGGGGTTTTCAGGGTCATGCTCAGACCTTGAGAGCTTCTAAGGCACCTACAGCTCCTAGATAAACAGTTAGGCAGTTGGCTCCTGTAGTTGTGCGTAAGCTAGGTCTAGGTGCACATGTTGTTGGTCCTGTTGCTGGACCTAGCGCTTTCCGTGGTTTTGGTTTCCGTCGTCCTCAGGGTGTGCCTTCTTTGCCTCGTGGAGGTAGATACTCGCGACGTGGTTTTGCTCCTACTTTGGGTGATAGGAGACTTGAGTGGCACACTTGGGGTGGATCAGCCTTTGTACCACGGCGGCCCAACCCAAATGTGGCGCCTAGACGTCCTACTAGGGTTCCTTTAGGGTTTGTGAGAGTTGAGAGGCGTTAGAGTTCTAGCTCAGGGAGAGTTTCTGCTGTTTGTGGTATGACTCAGTATTGGGTTCTTAAATCTGCCTTGATTTATCCCAATACTGAGTCACTCACTTCTCTGTTTCGTTGAGCAAGTGCGTCGGGCGAAGAAGGGAGAGGTTTGGATTGTTGACTCCTGGTGTTGCTGACATATGACCGGAGATTCTCGTTGGTTCTCTTCTCTTGTCCGTATCCTAAATGGTGAATCCATCATATTTGGAGATGCTTTTTCAGGTAGGGTGCTTGCCAAAGGGTCAATTCAGGTTAGTGACCGCTTTGTGCTTAAGGGCATTGCCTTAGTCAGTAAGCTGAGGTACAATTTGCTCTCTGTGTCTCAGCTTACCAATGATAGCTTTGAGGTTCGTTTCAGGAATAATTACTCACAGATTCTTGGTTCTTCTGGGGGGTTGTTTGCGGGATTTCACGTGTTGGGAGAGTCTTCCGTGCTGATTTTGATACTTCTTCTGTTGACTCTCCACATTGCTTAATTGCTTCAGAATCTCGTGATCTCTCCTTTTGGCATATGAGACTTGGTCACATTGGTTTTGATCAACTGACTAGAGTTAGCAGCCGCGACCTTACTCACGATTTGCCCAAACTCAAAATGATAAATGATTTGGTTTGTGCTCCTTGTCGCCATGGAAAGATGGTTGCTGCAGTTCACCCACCTGTCACCCTTGTGATGACAGATGCACCAGGACAAGTTTTGCATATGGACACTGTTGGTCCTGCTCGAGTGCAATCTGTGGGTGGCAAATGGTATGTATGTTGTGGTTGATGACTTCTCGAGGTTCTCTTGGGTTTTCTTCATAGTTATCAGGGAAGAAACTTTTAGTCATTTTCGAAGTCTTCAATGCAAGCTATCTGTTGAGTTTCTAGGTGCCTTTGGAGCTACCCTGGACTTTGGAATCTGGTACTCTTTATGTTAGAGCCTTTTCAGACACAGATTTTGATGACTGTAGGGTAGATAGGAAGAGTACTTCTGGCACTTGTAAATTTCTTGTCACTTCCCTTGTCTCTTGGTCTTCTAGGAAGCAGTCAGGTGTTGCATAGTCCACTGCAGAGGCCGAGTACGTGGCTGTGGCTAGTTGCTGTAATCAAGTGCTTTCGATGTGTTCTATCTTGAGGGACTTTGGGTTGACATTAGAGAGTGTTCCACTTTTCTATGACAACACCTCTACCATAAACATTGTCAAAAACCCAGTGCAACACTCTAGAACCAAGCACATAGATATCATGTTTCACTTTCTTAGAGACCATGTAGAGAAGGGAGACATAGTGTTTCAGTTTGTGGAGAGTGACTACCAGCTTGCTGATATCTTCACCAAGCCCTTGGACATCTCTAGGTTTGTAGCTCTCAGGGGAGAGCTTGGGGTAGTGAGCCCTTTAGGCATTAGTTGAGGGGAGCTAGTCTTTGTAATATATGCCTATATGTATATATGTTTTTAAATTTTTGCATTTGCATATCTGCATTCTGGGCTTAATCTTGGGCAGGATTAGAAAGTTAGTTTCATTTCTCTAGCCATTGCTTCTTACCCTATAGATTGCTATCATGCGTGATTAGCAATGTCCTCTGCTCTAGCTAGTTGTGTTTTTCATAGGTTTTTGGGTCTAGCAGGTATTGGCCCCCTAGGAAGACAGGATCCATGTGACTGTGTCTAGTCTCTATAGTAGTCGAGTTGTAGGTTTGCTTTCCTAGTCTGTGCCTTAGGGTAGATGAGTATGTTTCTAAGCCTGTAGAGTTATCTGTCCCTCATCTTTACTCTTAGATTGCCCTATGAGTTTCTCCAGCTCCTTATCTCTTCTGTTTTCTCTTGGATGAGTTATTCTTTGTTTGAGGGGGAGTTTAGAGATTTTATTCCATTTTGCATTGTATTTAGTCTTTATTTTTATTTACAGGGCTTTGTCTATTAGGCTTTTGAAGTTCGGTGCTAAAATACATTTTAGCTTCTGAATGAAACTTTTAGATAGCTGGTTCATTTTGAAAATGGTGCCTTGTACATGCTAGGCTAGCTGAAAATTAAATATATTTTGAGCTTTTCTTGAAAACTTGATGAATCTAGTAACTAGACTCTTGTGCATGCTTTGAATTCTTTTGGTCTAGCTCGAATCCTTGTTACAATTTGGGATGGAATTTGTTGCTCATGTTTTGACCTTCAGAGTGCTCTTGTACCATGTGGAGGTCTTCATGTTATAATGAGTATATGTGACTTGAATTGATTTGGTTGAGGAGTTTGTTTTTAAGATTAATTTGAACCGATTCGGCTACTTATGATAGGACAGAGTATTTTGCACTTTTGAAGGTCTTCCCAAGCTCGGATGGAAAAATGTTATATATGGATTTTGTAGAGAATTTTGAGACACATCTTTTTCATATTATGACCTTTTTCATTTAAGTAACTGTCGACGAATTATGTCGGCAATATACTTTATGGGGCTATGCGTAAGACCGAAACCCGATGGTAACACAGGAGACAGATTTATACAGGTTCGGGCCCTCTGCGGTGGAGGTAATACCCTACTCCTGTGTTCGTGGATTGTATTGGGGTTGATCTCGATGGATCAATGTTGAGAATGGCTATGGATCGATGTGATCTCTCCTCCTGATCCAGGATGTCTAACTAGGGGCCCCTGTCTCCCTTTATATAGTGGAGGGAGGTAGGGGTACAGATAAGTATCCTAGTTGGTTATGGAAACTGGGGATAGAGATAGGAAGTCTATCTCTATCCTTTCTTGCCGAGTACGTAAGTACCGGATTATAACTGTGCATTCCTTATGATACAAATCGGGTCTTCATGCGAGACAGGCCCGTCTTCCAGAGGGTAGGCGTGACCCTGCTTCGTGAGGTGGTCCGTCTAATTTATCTCCATGAGATACCCGGGGACCATGTTATCCACAGTAGCCCCCGAGTGCTTTACAGCCGAGTTGATGCCGAGTGCTCCGACTGGAACCTTCTCTATGCCGAATGCTCCATTGGCATGCAAGGAGGCTGTGAAGGGCTCAAGAGAGCTTTGCAGATTGAAATCTCCAAGTGATTCCCAGCCAATTTCATGGAGTCCTGGAAGTCGACGCGATGGTTGACATCACGGCGTGAGTAGAATTTCAACGCAACTGCCCTCAGCACAATGTGAGAAGCTGGCGTAGTAAATCGGCGGGCTGTCCTCGGCGCAAAGCGCGAGAAGCCGGCGTAGTAAGTCGGCGTGGTAATCCTCAGCGCAGTGCGCTAGAAGCCGCAAGTTGGGGTGGCCGTCCTCGTCATTGTCGAAGCAGCGAGTCGGCGTAAGGAGTCGCCGTGCGGAAGGTTGCGCTCGGGGCGTTGGCGTTGGCGTGAAGCCGTGCCGAGTTGACGTAGGCATGCAGCCGAGCCGTATGATGCACTCGAGGTGCTGGCGTAGACGTGCAGCCGTACCAAAGGTTGCGCCGGGCGCCGGGCGTTGGCGTGTAGCCGTCGCCGAAGTTGACGAGGCATGCAAAGAAAGCCGTATGATGCACTCGGTGCCGTGTAGACGCAGCGTCTGCCGCCGTGATGATGGTTCTTCGCCGCGCGCGGCGTTGGCGTAACGCGTTTGAGTTGGGAGACCCATTCAATCTCTTTTTCTTGTGGTACCCGCACCAAGTATATTAAATCGCAATTGACCCCGAGGGTATATCCGGTATATGGCGGTACGGCCAAGATGTCGATCCGCTTATGGCTCACGGAGAGCATACCAAGGGCTTAGCCGAGTGGTCATCTCGAAACCCGTTCGTGATATCCGATTCTGACTCGTGCAGTAACCGACTGTGGATAACATGGGCCCCGGGTATCCGGAGAAGTACTATTGGACGCACCACCTCTTTGGGCCGAGTGAATTGGATCTTCCGTAGGTGGGCCTAGAGGTCGGGCGCTACTGATGTTTCTACAAGGAAACGAACTTCGTTTCCTACTCGAATACACAGATATAGGCGTAACCAACTCGGTTATATCTGTATCTTCTATACACGGATTAGGGATTCTATCTGTAACCCAGCCCCTACATTATATAAAGGGGGTCAGGGGCCCCTAGTTCATCATCATCAGCATCATCGTCATACACATCTCAACGTCCTTGAGATCCACCATAATACAATCCACGAGCACAGGAGTACGGTATTACCTCGCCCCGAGGGCCCGAACCTATATAAATTCGGCTCCCTGTGCTACCATCGTAGTTGTGATCTTTCGCATAGCCCTATAAAATATATTGCCGACACAAATCGTTGACAGTTGGCGCGCCAGGTAGGGGCTAGCGTCACGATCAACTACATCGACTCCGATGGCTTCAATTGGCGGGTTCGTCTTCACCTACGCCCCCGGCCAAGGCTTCATCTTTGGAGATCTCGGCTTCATCGCCGATGACTTCGAGGAACTTCGGTTGTGTGAGCCGAACTTCGTTCGGTCCATGCATTACCGGGGGAGGTGGTACGTGACTCTGACCGAGCCCCATCACTCCGGGATCTCTCCCCTCGATTCCGATCCGGAAGAGGTCCAATCTGATGATGACGATTCCAACTAGCCTACCGCTGGACTCCCCTTCTGTTTCGGACGGGAACTACCACTTCTTTCTTTACTGGCTCCTTATGCTGATGAGCAATCAAGTGGCAATTGTATTCTGGCCCGATCGCTCTCGATCCGGCCGAAATCGCAATCCTCAATCGTGGTCCGCCTGTCGGGTTAGAAACTCGGCATTGCTTTCCATCGGATAACATGCCGGCTTTTCCAATCTGGGCTAAGGAGCAGAACATGATTGAGTTATAATTACTCCCATTGACGAGCCAACGAATCGGTATCGGTTGAGCCTCTCCTTCTCAGAATCCGAGTCGGAAGAGAGCGTCAATGGGTTCCCCGACTTCCGCGGCGTCTACGTACTAGATGGGCAAGCCTCCGGATCGGCTCGGCGCCCCATCGGGGAGGCAGGAGCCGAACAAAACCACGAAGGTGGAGAAGACTTGCGCGACCAGTTACACGGTCGCGCACAGGAAGTCCAGGAGGAGCTGCTTCAAGTCCGCATGGGAGATCACTCGGTCTTCCGTACGCCACAGCAGAACATCCTCGCAAGTAAGACCCTATTGGACAATGTTGGTCCTTTACTTGGAGAGGATAACCCCGCAACGCCGATCATGGAATAAATCAAAGCCATGGTGACAAAGAATGGCGGTCCAAGGCACTCGGGATCAAGAGCCAACTTCGGAAGAAGCCGATCGCCACGAGTAGTACTCGGCGCATGATCGACATCGCCAAGTCGCGGGCAAGAAGCCCACCGAAGTACAAGTCGCGACCTTCGCCTTGACATCGAAGCCCGGCGGAGGGAGCGAGACGAGGATCGGCGCCGTACTCCACCGCGTCGGAATCTCCCCCTCCAATCTCTTCCCCCTGGGGAAGGATTAATTGACGGGATCAAGGCATTCACACCCCGACTCCGTTAGGTAAACTGGCCCGAAGGGTTTAACCCCAAGGGGATTACAAAATTTGATGGAGAGCGGGACCCCAAGGCTTCGTTGCAGATCTACTCTTTGGCAATCAAGGCCGCGGGTGGAGGATACGAGGTGATGGCAAACTATTTGCCCGTCATGTTAACCCCTCCGGCTCAGAATTGGCTCGCAGGCCTTCCAGAGAACTCAATCGGTTCCTAGGGAGAGCTTTGCGACCAATTTGTCGCCAATTTCCAGGGTACTTACGAGAAGCCTGGAACCCAGTGGGACCTTTATCAGATTCATCAGAAAAAAGATGAGTCGTTAAGGGGATTTCATTCGGCGTTTCACCAAGAAGAAGAACACAATCTGGGAGATCTCAAAGGCGGTCGTCGTCGCAGCCTTCCAAAAGGGAGTCCGCGACCCCGATCTGATCAAGAAGATGTCTCAGAAGCCCCTGACTACCGTCAAGGAGATGTTCGCCTTGGCAGATCGATATGCTACCGCCTCGAATGCTCTCGCTGAGCGTCAGGAGGATCGCCCAAGCAAACACGAAGGCAAGAAGGACAAGCCGGAATCGTCCTCCAAGAAGGACAAAAAGCGCTAGGGCGAAGAACTGGTAGCGGTCGCGGATCACGGTCGGCAGAAGCCGCCCCGGTCCAACGACTACAATAAAGTTATGGAGCCACCTTGTCCTTTCCACCCAAATGGAAAGCACGCGGCCAAAAATTGCAACATCTTGAAGAAGTTTGCTGAGGAGCACGGCAAGGACGCTCCGAACGCCAAACAAGACGACAAGCACGACCATCCTCAGGGTGACACTTACCAAGAAACCGAGCGAGAGCTCAACTACATATTCGGGGGATCGGATGCATATGAGTCCAAGCGTAGGCAAAAACTTACCAATCGGGAAATCAATGCAGCTTTTCCGGTGACCCCTGAGTACCTTCGGTGGTCTGAAGTTCCGATTAAATTTGATCGCTCAGATCACCCGGACCACGTCCCTTGCCCGGGAAGAAATCCACTCATCCTGGATCCTGTGGTACAGGGCGTCCGACTGCGCAAGGTCCTGGTCGACGGCGGGAGTGGATTAAACATCCTTTTCGCCAAGACTCTGGGTGAGATGCAGGTCCCAAGGACGGCGCTCCAGAAGACAGATGCGCCGTTTCATGGCATAATCCCGGGAACATCATCAATGCCGATTGGAAAAATCACTCTCCCGGTCACTTTTGGCACTTGCGATAACTACCGGACGGAGAACCTCAACTTTGAGGTAGCTGATTTCGAGATTGCGTATCACGCAATCTTGGGAAGGCCGGGTCTGGCCAAATTCATGGCCGTCCCACACTACGCCTATCGGGTCATGAAGATGCCAGGTCCACGGGGCGTAATCACGATCCGTGGAGACGTCAAGTTTTTCCATCTCCTCGATAGGGAAAACTGTGACTTCACCCAGTCAATCGAAGCGGCTGCCGAGTTGGACGAGATCCGGCAGGCGGCCACCACTCTTCGCGACGAAGGCGATCTACCGAACAAGAAACCATCTAAATTAGGCATCAAGCCTGACGAAGATGTCAAGCACACATCACCCGACCTGTCCGATTCAGCCAAAACGGCTCAGATCGGAACAAGGCTCGGCCCAAAATAGGAGGTGGCACTCGTCGTTTTCTCTCCAAGTGAATCAGGACGTCTTCACGTGACTCGTCGACACGCCCGGGGGCTTACCGACTGAGGCGAAGAAGACGGCGCCCTCCTGACAACTCATAGAACATCGAGCAATTGCGTCGGCTCTATACCTGACGACTATTATAACACATGTTTACAATTAAATAAAGATAAGTTTTCGTTCACACTGTCTTTACGATCATGCAATTCAGCTTCTGACTTGCTACTTATTTGTGTTTCAATTAAGTAGTAGGTCGGGGCTACACCTAATTAGGTGCGCAATCACGCACCTAATCTCTTTTATCTAGAATTGAACCTGACTTGCTCTCTAGTCGGATCCCGACTAGCTAGTAAGTCAGGGGCTACACCTAATTAGGTGTAGTCTGCACCTAATCAATACCTAATCGTTTTTTCTCTTTCAAGTCTATGACGAAGCCCAGTGTAAACCGTTCCGAGTAACGAAGGAACGTAATCTACTCGGGCAAAAAGCGTGACTCAAATAGAGAAAGGCCGATTAACGCATGCCATGTTAAAAAGAAAATTATTTACATAGATAATTTACGAGTTCCTACATTTGTAGGAAATCTAATTCTAAGTTATCTAAAAGGCACTCGGCGGTCGGCTTCATCTCCTCGAGCAGGGCCAACACCTCCTTTTCGGAGCAGGCGAAGCCATCCCTGATAGCGTCAAGCTCAACTCGAGGATAGTGCGACTTGACGATTCCCAGCACTTGGCTGGTACTCATCAAGCCGACTCCCTTGAGCCGCACCTTCAGTTGCTCGGGGGCTTCGGTCCACCTTTGGATCAGCTCGGCCCGAGAGCTTGGCTCGGCGTCGCCAGCATAGAGCTGTCGTCGAGTAGGCTCCACCGCCACCAAGTGCTCATCATATCGCGTCTGCGCGGTTTTGACGTTCTCCTGAAGAACGTCATACTGCGCTAGCGTCTTCCTCCTATGCTCTGTCAAGAACAGAGAACGCACGGTTGTATAATTGTGTGAACACCGGAGGTTCAAAGTTGGTCGGGTTCAGGGGCTTACCCTCCAACTCGGTGACGGCTTTTGCCTCCGACTTCTCGAGGCTAGCCTCGATCTGGATTTGGCCACCGCCAGAGGTCGGGCGATCGTGGCGTCATGCGCACACAGTCGCGGAGCATGATGTCATTCGGTCACACGCAAAGCGAGCGGTCCTGACTCAGGTCAGGGTACTTACACCGAAGGGAACCTGCAAGGTCAAACTTTTCATCCTGCAGCTCCTTGACCTGGGCCTGCAGCTCTCGGCGCTCCTTGGCTGCCTCGGTCCGGACCCCAATCACTTCCCCCTCCACGGATTTAATCCGCACTATTTGGGGTGGAAGTAATTAAGGAACTTGGTTTTCCTTTCAGAAAAACCACCAAGTTCCTGCAAAGAGGGAGAATTTTCATCATCCTACCTCGAGCCAAAGAAAATCTACTCTACAGATCAAAAGGCTTACCCTGGCCATTCTGCCGCATTCAGCGGCATACTCGAAGAAGGTCTTCCTGATCTTCTCCTCATTCTCGTCGTCAATAAGGGCCCAGTCCCCGGTCTCGTCCCTCCAGCCCGCCGAGAGCTTGGGCTCGGCCTCCTCTGGAGGAGGTGGGGGCTGGCGAGGGATCTCTTCCATCATCGACTCGGCCCTCTCGCCGCCTTCGGTGGGTGGTTTCGGGCTTGAAGCTGTGGCAGTGGCGCCTCCCCCGACCTTGTTTCCCGATGCGGCTTCCGTCGGCTCCGCCGGCGGGGTCACCGCGTCGGCTGTCGGAGGAGGTGCCGCCTGATTCGGCTTGGCAGGCTTCGATGCTGGCCCGGTCGGGCAATTCGACGGAACTTCTGCCGACGGTTTCCTGAAATAGGGAAATGGTTCGGTCAAAGAAAACGTAAAGAAGACTACCAGGCGGTGGCAGGGCCGTGCTTACCAGTTGGAGGTCTTAATCTTTATGCCGACGCCCCTCCGGGGGGAAGCCCCACTCGAGGAGGCGTCAGGAGGGCCACTCGGCCTAGCCTGAGGGCTGGATTTTGTCTCCTCTTCGGTAACGCACCGCTGCCCGCCCTCGGGGGATAAGTCCCCTGACTACGCCCGGAAGTCGGCGTCGGCTGACTCGTTCCCTCTTTAGGAGCCTCGCCGACCTTTGGCCCCGAAGCCATGCCGCCTTTCCGGTGGCGGACGCGTTCCACCACGGAGGAAGCCGGGCCCTTGCCTTTCTTCATGGCCGGGGTTTCTTCAGGCTCCTCTCCTGGGCGCTTCTCGCCTTTGTTGGCGGAAGCCTCGGGAGTTGGGGCGTGGGGCACGAAAGCCCGGCGGTCCTGCATAGGACCACAGCATCCCCGAGTTATCATCAAAGCAGGGCTGATCGGTACACAAAACAAGCGGAAGAATACTCGCTCCTTACCTCTGGTGGCGGATTGTTGAGGGAGAAGCTCCTGGGACTCCCTTGGTTGGAAAAGATAGTCCCTGGAGTGAAGAACTCGGAGAGCCGGTCGACGGCGTCCGAATTGGAGATCGGGGCATCCGTTTCTCGTGTCAAGTCGGATGACCCGGTGTACTCGAACCCGAGCCGGATCCTCTCCTTGAGAGGCTGGATGCGACGCTTTGTGAAGGAAACAGCTATCGCAACGCCGGTCAGCCCCTCCTCTTTGAGGCGTTAGATCAGGCCGAGTAGCTCGGTGACCTGATTCATTTCAGAGGAAGGAGGGGACGAATTCCAAGAGGGGGAGGCTCGGGGCTTTCTCCCGTCGAAACAAGGAAGACTAGGGGAGGATTGGAGCAGTAGAACCATTCCTGGTTCCGCCCCTTCAAAGAGGTCCGGAGCGGCAAGGCAAAATACTCCTTCTTGAGGCCGCTCCGGAGCTGAAATCCGGCCCCGCCAACGGCCTTGGGGGCATTGTCGGTGGGGTAGGCTTTCAAGAAGAAGAGATAACGGAAAAGGGTAAAGTGGGGAGCGATCCCCAGAAAGGCCTCGCAGAGATGAACAAAAATAGAAAGTTGAAGGATGGAGTTGGGATTCAGATGAAAAAGCGCAATCCCATAATAGTTGAGCAAACCACGAAGAAAGGAGGAAGCGAGGAGTCCGAACCCACGGGAGAAGAAGGATTCAAAAACGACGATCTCCTCTTGATGAGGAGTGGGGGAGGACTCACCCGCGGCGGCGCGCCAGTCGATGAGCTCTGGCGTTGGGAGAACGCCGGCGTCAACCAGGGTCCGCAACCGCTCATCGGTGGTGTTGGAGGTTGCCCAATCCCCCGCCATTGGAATGTGGTGGATATGGAGTTCGGCGACGGTGGCGGCGTTAGGGTTGCTTGGCGGCGGCGGAAGCACAAAAACCTAGCGGAAGTGTTTCGGCGAGACGAACGGTTTGGGCACACAGTGCGAGCGTACCGGTTCAAATTCCCCGGCGTGCTTCATTTAAAGGAAAACGGGCGACGTTTCGTTTCCACGCAAAGCGGGAAAAAATGAAGCCCTAGAATCATCGTCTCAGGACCTGGGCCCGGACTTAGGTTCGCGAGAGCATGCTCCATGAGGGCCACAAGCTGTACACGATTTTAGTCGGGTACAGGTGCCACTCGGGTTAACTTAGTCGGGAAGATAGCGTGCCCCCTGTAGGGCTCTTTGCCAGTGTTCAGTTTGAGGATTGGGCGCTCCCCAAATTACAATTTAGCTTTTGATGTGCCCCCTGGGGACAGTAGTTGGTCTGGCTTTTAGTCGGATCGAACATCGAAAGTTCTTTTTAATTGTCCCGGTGGCACATCTCCGGATCGTTTGTCATCAAGACAAGCACTACCTGGGCAAATTTTGATGCAGCTCTTGGCGTACCTCCTGGGGTCAACAGCTGGTCTGGTTTCTTAATCAGATTAGGTGTCAAAGAATTACCTCTTTAGTTAGGTCTTAGTGGCACATCCCGGATCGTTTGTCGCCAAGACGAACACCACTTGGAGGACCTCAACTTGGAGGCGGGCGTATTCCTCTGGGAATCACTAGCTTGACCTCGCACTAGTCGGGTCAGGGCGCCTGAATACCCTACACAAGCTATGACATGTCCCATGCTGGACCGAATGTCGAGCTCTGCAAGTCAGGCTCGAATGTCATAATTTGTAACAGGGAGAATAACGCTGGGTGGCACTGATCACTCGGCAACATCCACCTTTCTGGTATGCTTCTCCGTGGGGCCAATAGCCGGCATACCGATCAGTCGGGCTGGGTACCAGACATCTCTTAAGACTTGAGAATTTTCTCGAGTCCTTTGCAACTGTGTTGTGTGATCGGCAGATTACTAAGCGAGCGGAACTTCATCAACCAGATGAAGAGTGACGTCACTTGGTTGCATCCGAAGGGCTGCAAGCTGAACCACGAATCAAGACAACCTGTGCAGCAGCACTCGGGGCTCTCAGGATAATATGAGCCCCGGGTATCCGGAGAAGTACTATTGGACGCACCACCTCTTTGGGCCGAGTGAATTGGATCTTCCGTATATGGGCCTAGAGGTCGGGCGCGCTTTGATGTTTCTACAAGGAAACGAACTCGCTTCCTACTCGAATACATAGATATAGGCGTAACTAATTCGGTTATATCTGATCTTCTATACACGGATTAGGATTCTATCTCAGAACCCTACCCCTACACTATATAAAGGGGGTCAGGGGCCCCTAGTTCATCATCATCAGCATCATCGTCATACACATCTCAACATCTTTGAGATCCACCATAATACAATCCACGAGCACAGAAATAGGGTATTACCTCGCCCCGAGGGCCCGAACCTGTATAAATTCGGCTCCCTGTGCTACCAATCTTAGTTGTGATCTTTCGCATAGTCCTATAAAATATATTGCCGACACAAATCGTCGACACCGGCAATTGACCTGACATGAGGCAACAATTGACCTAGCATGAGACATATCACAGGATTAGGTTTAACTGAGTGCACCCATAACCAATGGTGTAGGGCAAGCAGCTCAATGAGCGATCCTGGAACTGAAACCTTAATAGCTTTCAAAGATCGATTTCACTTAGTGGTCACCAGCTAGTGGCCTAACATGAGGCATGCTTATTCACTGTATTGTTTTTGAAGATGGCGCGTAAGAGCGCACAATGGGTGCACCGACGTGAGAGCTCATAGCCTCGTGCCGACCCCTGACCGCTGATGGCGTTGACATATAACCATGCCGAAGTTGACGCAGGCATGTAGCCGAGCCGTATAATGCACTCGGGGTGCTGGCGTAGGCATGCAGCCGAGCCGAAGGTTGCGCTCGGAGCGTCGGTGTTGGCGTAAAGCCGTCGAAGTTGACGAGGCATGCAACAGCCGATAATGCACTTGGGGTGCCGGCGTGGCGTCTTGCCGTCTTGAAGGTTGGGCTCGGTATTGGCGTTGGCGTGAAGCCGTCGAGTTGACGAGGCATGCAATGAGCCGTAAAATGCACTCGAAGTCTTTGGCGTGAGACGCAGATAGTGCCATAAAAACCATCTCGCATTATCCTGCATTGTACCCTGTGGAGACAATTAAAAACACGAGTAGTACTAAAAGCTCCGTGAAACGACTTCTAGATTTTTTAAAAAAGCATCTTCAAGAAATAGCCAATCTATTCATTCATTCATTGATTGATTCATCATGATTACATTAGGCAAAACTAGCTGAATGTCCGTGCGTTGCTACGAAAATTATTAGAATCTAGATCATATGCAATGTCAATTGCCTAATAATTTCGCTAGCTATGAAGTATTATGTTTTTTCAAGTAATTAAATATCGTCTTTTTATTTTAGGCAATTTTTTTAGCTTACATGGTTTTGGAACTTTGCAAATAACCCCTTCCATTTTATTATTTTACTAACTGATCCCATGGCCTCCAGGGTCGTCCGATTGCCCTATGAGGCGGTTGTGCGCCTGATAATTTTGCATAAAAGCTCTCTTTCTTCTTTCGAATCAACCTGTTGAGTGCTATCCTACTCTAACCTAGCCCAGGCTCCTCGCTCCCCACACCTGCCAGTCGCCGCCTCCCTTGCTCTCTCCGCCTAATCTCCCCCCGCCCTCCCGATACACTGTCTCCTCGCTTCCTCTCCGCACGCCGCCTCCCTCGGCTATGCTGCTCCCTGTCCCAACTCCCACTTCCTCCTCGCCTCGTGGTCATCGGAGATGAGGTTGCCATCGCCGGGTCCGCTTCCTCCGCCCACCGGAGGCGCTTCCCTCCCTACTTGCGGATAGGGCTTATCCTGTGGTCTACTGGCTTGCCGACGTAGATCCTTCTTATACTTATGTCGCCCTTCCTACACAGTTCGTACCTCGTGGTTCCCCTTCGTCCCTGCTCCTCCGCGCTATAGGAACCGGATCCAGCCGAGGTGCCCGGCAGAGCAACAACAGCTTCACATCTGGTATGCTTGTGTCTCCTCCTCGCATCTTCTGGTTTGGCTGCTCCGGTGCCATCTGTGTGGTTGTGTTTTCCCCTTCATTGATTATATTATTAAACTTTTTTCTAGGTTTCGTCAACCTTGATCGGATACTTCTTCTAGCTATTTAGCTATTCACGATCCCTCTTCTAGCTATTCACAATTCCATGGTAATAAATTTATTCTTAGTTAAATGCGAACGCCATCATCCTTTTGCTCACCATTGCTAGTTATAGATGTCATACTTGAAATACTTCGATGCCATGATTCGTTTGCTTTGTTATTCTATATGGTTTTTATAAATAAAAAAGGAGTAGCTGGTTATTGTGGAGAATGTAGCCTGAATTGAAATTTTGTTGTTCTATGATGAACAGAGCATCATAGTCCATCATTAATGTAGAGAGCATGCCATTCCATACAGAAGATTTGGCAATGAACATATCAGATGCAATCTTTGTTGTTTAATAGGAGGGAGAGTTGTAGGGAGCATGCCATTCCATACAGAAGATTTGGCATTGAACAAATCAGGTTCAGTCTTTGTTGTTTACTAGGAGGGAGAGTTTATGTTGCTCTGTTTCTACGGGTTATTTACAGCACATTTGCCATGTTACCAATCAGGCTCAAAATAATTATGGCCTATTTTTGGTTATTGTAGCTTCACATGATAGCTTCTCTGTTATGTGATATCTTTGTGAGCATGTATGGCACTAGACCCAGCCAAACAATAGAAGAAAAAAAAGGATTGCATCAAGCTGTACTCCTCAAACCTATTGTTCCAATAGATGTCTGCATGCTAAAAGCAACACCAAACTCATGCCTCTTTTGAGCTGAAAGTCTTCATATATACATAGATTAATAAATTGTAAGACTAGATGGCAGCGGGATCTCGTTCCCCACCTTTCCCTCTCTTCGACGCCTAAGGGAAGCAGAGAGCTAAGAGAGAGAGAGCGGAGAGAGGGAGAGCCTAGGTGGTGACGGGAGAGGTTCGGGCGGCGGCGCCTTAGCGGAGTAGAAAGGGGACGGAGAGGGACTTCGGCGCGAAGGCGAGATGGCAGTGGGGCATTGGCGGCACGGCTTTAGCGACTTACCTAGACTCCGGCGGTGCGACTCTAGCCGGGAGGTAGCAGGCGATGGAGAAGACATCGCCGGAGTAGAGCAGGGAGCGGTAGAGAGAGTGAGTGAGTGAGAGAGAGAGAGAGATAATGGTGGGGTTAAAATATGGTGGGTGGATGCTTCATCAGGGCCTTTGGTTTCTGATCTAGTGGTTTAATGCTATAGTGAGGGAACAGTGGGTTTTTTCGGTGCTATTAGAGCGAGTACACTTTCTAGAGTGGTATGTTTTTAAAGTGTTTTTTGTGGAGTGCTGTGAGAGCAAGTTTCCCTATAAAGAAACAATTGTTATATCCATGAGTAACGAGACAATTATCAATGACCAACGTAGATGAACAATTTTACAAGGTAATAAATTCAGTCGGTGATTTGTCTTCTTTAATCAGTTTGACTGAGCACCACAACTTTAAAAAATTCAGTATTCAAATGCCAGTTCTCTTAACATCTAGGGTTCTTTGTGTAGGACTATTTGTCTGTGCTAAAGAGAAAGGGCATGTCATGTGAGAAAGGTATATGCTTTGTTGTACTCATCATCAAAACAAAGAGTATATGTGTGACGCAAATAGCAAATCGAGTAATATAGGTGCAGTGTCTGTCGACCATTGTTATGCCATTACACCAACAAATTCCCAATAATATATGTCAAGGTTTTAGCATTATGCCTTCTTTCAGGCTCATGGCCTATTCTTTTTTGTATGAAATCAGCTAATGTTGGATTTTCAATTTTGTGCGCTCTTCAGAATGATTTGTCCTTGACCATACCTTAGTAATCTTAAAGTTTTGAAAGTAAGGAGCCTTTTAGATGTACAATGGTTAAGACACAATGTTTGAAAAATGTGTCCATGAAATAGTTAATAATGATTTATCCATATTTTTGCTGTAGTTAATAATCCTAGAACAATTTTGCAGTCCAATTTGACCATATGAGACACTAAATGCAGTTTTTTCTTGTAGGCTTTGCATGGAGTACTTGGGAAAAACATTTGAACAGTACAACAAATGCTTCTTACTATTAGGAGATTAAGCATATCATTTCTTCTTAGATAAAATAGTTTTATTCAAAACTTGACTAAGACTTTTTTTCTCTCAGGATGAAGTCGGTAATTTGTGGTAATTAATATCTAGGCATTCAAAAATTAGGTCATTGATCATCACACAGTTAACTACATGCAGCCTTTGTCTGATCTGAATCCGAAGAATATATATTTCATTCAGCCAACATTTCAAGTAGCATTTATTATGTGATTTAATTAGTGCCATTGGTGTTAGCCAATCACATTTGTGGCGTGCAGATTAATAAAGCAATGATTGGTGAACCGAAAAGCAAGAAAGTTTTTGATACTACATAAATTCTCCCTGTACTTGCTGCACTGTCAGGTCAAGAAGCTATAGTTATCCATCGCTTTGGATAAGAGCCATGCAGCGAAATCTAGAAGAGCTGCTGTTCGTTTGTTCTGCTATATTTGGTCATCCAAAATGATTTTTGTTAGCCACTGAACTTAACAGTCTTTCCTCTTTGCTTACTGAAATTGGGTGAGTTACTTTTTTTGCTAAAAAAAAATGGGTGAATTATAAACTCAACTTGCCCCTGATATTGCACAGATTGGTTGTCTGGGCTTTTCAGTTTTAGAAGATGTTTATTGTTCATGGTTTACAAGTTGGACAAGGTAGCCAAATTCTGAAACGGGTGCCCTATTACAATGGCTTATCGCCTTATCCTTGTAGGCCATATTAGTGGAGCCTCCTTTGAGCTTTGTTGTAACCACTCATACATATGCCTTCCCTGTTCCTTGGATACATAAATTGGTGGGTTGTAGTTGGTATATGGACAACTACAAAATTTTATACTCAATGGCCTCTAATCTGATATATTTGTTACCCAAAAATGAAATGGTAATGTTGTGTTTTGTTCTGTAATTTGCCGAGTTTAATTGCATATGTTAATTTACATAGCTTATTAGATTCTGTTTCGTCTTTTGTTTTGGTATTTCTTGGTAAGATAGATTCTTGCACTTCAGTTGTGGCTTTTTTTATTTTAAGGATATCCTTTCTTGCTTTCGTCTGTCATAATATGGGTTAGCGTTCATTGGTTCTAGTTGTTTGCATTAGGATTGTAGCTTTTGCCCTGGCGTGTTACTACAACTTACACATATAGGTCTTGGTCCTTTATGACTATTTGATTTCAAAATTGACCCCATGCTTGTGAGATATCTTCTTTATAATGAAGAAACACAAATTTTTATGCATATGATCAGTATCTGGCTTTTTAAACTTTTCAGTTTTTTATGGTTGAACTTGTGTCTCGAATAAATTAAAATAGTTATGTTGTTATCTTATCAGGGTGAAGGAAGAACTCAGAAAAGAGATAAGAGTGCCTAAGAGCTGACCTGCAGCAAGTTAGAGATGACTATGATCGCCCTCAGGTTAGCAGTTTAAGAATTGAGCTTGCTGATGCACGAAACAAGATGGACTGTTCAGGGTTGAGTGCACGTGCTAGCCTTTCATGCCTACGGCCTCAGTTCTTATTGCAAACGAAGTTTGGCTTATTATGCTTGCATCCAAGAAATTGTAATATGTAGCTAGAATAAATTCGAACTTTGCAGAGGCAGACTCTGGTTCCAACTGAAATACTGAAGATTAGAAAGCATCTTGGCATTACAATATTTACTTAATACATATGATGTACCGTTTGCTGTCAAAAGAAAACTAACAGTATTACACATTAAATTTTGATTAGTTAGTGCTATTGGAACAGACATCCGGTGAAAGGAACAACGCGCCATGCGTGCGCTAACCTTCCTATATTTATACATGTTCCTTGCTACCTTGTATAGATCAACAAAAATTCATTTTTAGTCCAAATCCACTCAAAATTCAGAGTCATTTCAAATCCAAATCTAGCTCCCAGTAAATTTTCAGAATTTATTTTATTTTCTATTATTTTTGAGGCACAATAACTATTGTTATTTTAATATCTTTTAATATATAGGTATAAATTAAATGAAATAAATTTTGAATATTTGCAACTCAGTATCTTCTTGTATATTAACATTGTACCTGTCATTTTCCAAGATGGGGTTTAGAGGATGGGATCTGTTCCTTTACTGGTTCCTATTTGGATGTACAATTTCCTTGAGATATCTAGGTTAATTTTGTGAGCATTTTTGAGATCTTAGTTGGAAACCGGTTCCAGGTTCATTAATACTTTATTTATAGGACGGATAGCATTGGTGTCGGGACCCACAAAATGGAGCCGAGTCCTTTATATGCTTTACCCTGTACTAGTCCCTAGATCAAGTAGCTAGTACATACAGATTTTAGATCTTTGAATCATTGTCATTATAGTTCGAGCAAATATTATATCAGAGTGCGCTACATGGCGCTAAATCAGAGTACAAAATTCAGACACGCAGATCTTACAGAGCGGAAATCTTAAATCTCTACTCCTAAAAAGGCTGTTGTGGTGATAAGTGATGGCACATCAAAGCAATCTGAACCATTCAATTTAATCTAACGGCTGCCCACACCCCGATCCGTGTCCTCCTCTCCACCAATCCACACGCGAGCGTGTCGACCGCCACTCGTCTGCGTCCCACCGATCCACGCCTCCTCCTCCTCCACCAATCCACGCGCAAAGCACGGGCCCTCAACTAGTAACTAAGATAAACTCCAAGTGGAAACCCAAAACATTTCCACAGGCAAGACCGAAGGAAATGCGTCGTAGATGTTAGTAATCCTCATCTTGATCCTCAGTAGCGAAACCTTCATCTTGGTACATCACCTCAGGATACTATTGCTGATCACAACCTGCTCGTTGCAATGCTGTGAGGAAAAACAACCAAAAACACACGAATGCCATCGTGGTTTTCTTTTAAAACACCATTTTGAAAACAAAAAATAAGTAACAATGAGACAGCTTCCCGTCGTCCTTCCTTGACCGTGGACACGCTATTATGATAGTTTACACTCTGCAAAGATTGCACGTTTTATCCACAAGTGGTAGTTTTTTTTTTCAGGAATCACCCGAAGAAAATGAACACCACAAGGCCTTTAACCAACATTCCTTAGCCTGCATTCCCTCTAAAGATGCCATCGCAGCGCTAGTAGCCCAAGCTGACCGAAGTTCCCTCTTGAGCCTGTAGAATCAGCAATAACTGTCTACTCCACCGACTGAAATGCCAAAACTAGGAGTTCGGAGGGTACTCAACTAGAGCTTGTCAAATGGGCCGGTGCAACTGGGCCGAACAGGGCCGGCCCTGTTTGATAAACCGAATCAAACTTGGGCCGAGGCCGAGGCCCGTCGGGCCGGCCCGGTTCGGTTCGCTACTGTGGCATATTTATTTAATTAAATATATTCATTTCTATATATATTTCCATAAAATATGTAATGCATTTATTTAATTTATAGTACATATGTGTGAAATATAGTGGTTTTTCTTAATTTATTTATATATTTTTAATTAAAATAAACCAAATTTATATAAAACCGAGCCACCTTTGCCGATTCGATTCACTATACTGATCAAACTCAGGCCTAGACCCCAGCCCTTTGGCCCGGTTGGTATAGTAAACCGGGCCAATCGGGCCTGAATCGGGACGACCCGGTTTGGCCCGTTGGCGACCTCTGTACTCAACCAAGACTTGTCCACACAAGCACTCGATAGTCGCACTGTTGTACTTAGCTCGTCTACCTCAAAAAAAGAGCCTTAGGGATCAGGGTGGTTCCCACACTGGGCCATGCACCAACCTTGCAACCATCCATCCCGATCAGGTTTTGCAAAACATTTTTCCTGATAGCACACACTATCAACTAGCACATTAACATATAAATGACAACACCAATTGTCCATTAAAATCACACGGTTATATTGATAATTGATGGTAACAACCATATGATTATATGATCTATAAAGAGCATCACTAAGCAGTAGCAAAACCAAGACAAGGGTATCACAATATTTATCGAAATTAATAACCTATGGCAGCAAGGATATTTTATAAGAATTAATTGCTAATGGGAATTTAGCTAGGCAATTAGGTATTTAGCATTTTTATATTAAACATACATGCTACTGTTCAAACACAACAAAACACATGTTCGCAAAACATGGGTTCAGAGGGTTCAACACTTGTCTTGATCAACACAGTGGGAAAGGTCCTCCGCTGCATCGGAATTGAGACCCTCAGCGATCGAATATAACGCAACAAGAATTAAATAAAAAATACAATGCAAAATAAATAACAGAAATTGACATGTGTACAAATGCATATGAAAAATTATAGAACAGTAGGTTTAGATTTTATAAACATTTAAAATTTATTTCATAATTTTTGGAGTTATATAATTAAAGATGTAAAACTAACAGGTAATACAGTTTAAATAAATTGGAAAACCAATTTTTCGCCCAGGCGCAGAATCGCCCACACGGAGCTGCTTGGCCCTACACGAGAACATGAGCGTGGCCAGTGCGGCGCGGGCGGCTTAGGCGTGGCGCACTGCTGGCTCGTCCCGGTGTCTTGGCCGACAAAGCGAGGCCCACTGGCAATGACCGACGTATTGGCGCGATGGTCTGCGGCGGCTCGGCGCAGGCAATGACGATGCTCGGTGAGGTTTGGTGGCGGGAATGAAGAGGAGAGGCAATGAACTCGCCAATGTAAGGCCCATGGTCCGGCGACGATGAATGGCGTCGCCGTGGCAATATAAACGCGGCAATACAAGAATTAGCCGTGCCAACCCATGGCGGCGAGGGCGGCATGGGCATCGCGGCATCGCACAAGATAGGATGCCGTAGGTGGCGGTCCCATGATGGATGGAGGGGTGGTGCGGCCCGGCGGCGTGGCCGGCCGCGAGAAAGAGGGAGGCGCACGGCCATTGTTCTTATTTTTATTTTTTATTGCTATCCTTCTTATAATTATGATTAACACTAATCCCCTAAGTATTAATGTGCGCCTCAGGCATAACCATTGCCCTGTAGGGCATGTATGATCATTCTTCATTAGAAGTTTATCATGTTTCTCTGCCTAAAGCAGAGTATATGGTCATGTTGAGAATGGCTTGACTTAGACCTAAAACTTAAGTTTAGCTTAATTGAAAAACCGAACGGTTTGCCTTTTCTTAATCTAGTTTTTTTATCATGAAGTTACCTCTAAAAGGAAATAGTTCTTTAAGAACAAGCTTATTCTTTGAATTAGTTGGATATTATGTAATTTTTCTTTTTTTAATAACTAAGAGCATCTACATCAGAAACCTTATCCCCTAGTCTAAAACACTATTCGTCATTACTATATTCATCTTCTAAAATTTTTTCACACTTTACACTGTACTCAAACAGAAACCATATCTTTAAAAAATGTTTATAGGGTTTGTGCTATGGATACTCTAAATCACAAAAGGTGACGTTTTCCCTTTTTTTAGGGCATTATATTATTTGCCACTATCAAAGGTATGACAATTTAATATTTGCCACTCATGATTTAATGACATGTAACCCTATGACCCACATGTCATTGACACGAGGAGTGACAAATATTAAAATGGCATTCTTTACTGTGGCAAAAATTAAATTATGCCTTTTTTTTCTTGGTCGATTTGGCCCTTTGAGGCCTATTTCACTCGTAACCGCCAGGGGCCAGGGTTTCCACCCCCAGCCCCCACGCCACCGGCGCCGCCGTGGTGCCATCTCACCGCCGGCCAAAGCGTCGCCGGCCGGATCCACGGCCACCGCCGCTGCATCGCACAGAGCCGAAGCTCCTGCCACGTGGAGGTGGGACACCGTCGGAAGATAGGGCCGCAATGCCGGAGGTCGGGGCCACCGCACCAAAGACTGGATCCGGCGCGTCGAAGGCCGAAGCCGTCACGCTGAGTGGGGAAGCAGCCGGAGCCGCCGCGCTGAAGGCCCGCGCTGCTGCTCCGCGTGGAGACGTGGCTAGAGCCGCCGTACCAGAGGGCGTGGCCACCACCACGCGTGGAGTGCGTGGAGGTCGTGTGCTGCCAGAGACCAGGGCTGCCGCGCTGGGGGCCGGAGCGACGACGCCGCATGAGAACACCGCGATGGAGGCCGGAGCCACGGTTCCGCCATGGCACGCTGACGCCAAGCCGCCTCCTCCACCAGCGGTGCCAAGTCCTGTGACGCCGTACGCCTTCGATGAAGAAATACGAGGAGTTAGAACCATGCCGAAGACCACCAGTCCGTGGACTACAGGTGCTGCCACGACATTTGAATTTGGGGTCGGTATCCTTTCTCTTGGTGGCAAAGTGAGAAGCCTTTCGATCCATGCCGGAGTAGAGGAAGGAGAACGGGTCGGTGCTTGGATTCGTCGGCGATGTTCTGCATCAAGGATCACTAAAGCAGTTTTCTGTTCGATGCCTGCAGGTAAGAGAGATTGATGCCGCCATGGCAGAGCTCTGGAGGCTGGCCTTTGTTATCAGCAAAGGTAATGCCTTTATACTATTGTTAGATATATGAGTTAACCTATAATCTTCTTTTTATGGAGCTGCATGGGCATTCTTTACAAATTATTAAGCAGCTTCAGTGCAATTCTGGCCGATTCTTACCAGAGCTCTGCTTTCTAGCCACAGCCAGTAGTGTACTGAAACGATTTTTTTCTTCATTTCCGAAAGAGGGCAAGATTGGGTTGACATGAGGTCTCCATCTAACCATTTTGTGTGCGATTTTTGAATTATGATAGGAGCTAGTTACTGGTTGGCGCACTATTATGCTGTGCCTTTACTCTTCATTGATTCTAATGATTAAAATTCCTCACCCAAGTTCGTTTGCTAGAGCTGCAGTTGCAAATTTTAAGGTTCGATTGGTTGGATCTTGCAGTATTGTATGCATGCAGATGCAGCTATTCTTTGGCAAGCGATTTTTCTTCGTTTGATTTCTATACTCTCCTTTGCAGTATCTTGCAGTCTTGAGGCCACCAAGGACTCCCATCTCCAAGGTGGCCATGGAGGACAAAGAGAATTATAGGAAATTTATGGAGACCGTCCAACACCAGGTCGGCCACAGGAGCTATAAATTGCAAAAGGACAAGCATTTTGGTTGCTCTGTTCGGCTCCCCCACATCTCTCTCTCGAAGATGAAGGTCTGCATGCTTGGTGATTCGCAGCATGTGGAGGAGGTTAGCCCATTTGGTTCCACCACTAAGCCCCTTTTTACTTGTAAAGACTCCGATTCTAATGAATTGTGATTGTTGAGCTGTGCTGGAACCTTCTGTAGACTATACTGCCTAGCTTTATGACAACTAGCCTTCCGACATCCAAAAATGAACGTTATGTGCTAGCAAAACTTTAGACTGCTTCAACATGTAGTTTGTTTCAAGATTCAGGTTTTTTTTTTTTGTCGTAGACAGGTTATGTATTTTTAATACTCACTATGCTTATTCACCTGTGTGAAGGCTGAGAAGATTGGTTTTGATTACATGGATGTGGAAACTCTTAAGAAGCTTGTCAAGAAGCTTGCCAAGAAGTACCATATGTTCCTAGCTTCCGAGGCTATTATCAAGCAGATTCCCTGTCTGCTTGGTCTTGGTCTCAACAAGGCAGGCAAGTTCTCTGATCTGTTGCCAGCTATTTGTTTCTGTTGGTTGTTAACTTCGTGGTTAGAAGTTAGAACAGGGTTTGTTGGCTTATGTAGTTGCGAACCTGATATTTCTACTTGTATTATTAAGTCAATTGCTATAATGATGGGTTTTTATGACTCTGCCAGGAATTATCTATTAGCCATATGTTGTAAGTATGTTTTTAATATTCATTTCATTCCCTTAGCATTTGTAAAGACATAGAAGAATTTTTTTGGTCCAGCGCATTTGCATATTACAAGGTGAACCTCATGGCTGTAATGCAACCTTATGTCGCTTTTGCTAGGATCCCTAGTTTTCTACCTAAACCGTTGCTGCATGATATTGCATTGTGTGCCCTATCTGACGAGAGTTTATATTATCTCTTTGGTGTGTATAGTATAAATGCTGTCAACATCCTTGTTCTGATCATGCATATTGATTGTTGAATGTTTATGGCATTACAGGCAAATTCATGACTCCGGTTACCCATCAGGAATTCTTTAAATCCAAGCTAAATGAGCTATGGTTTTGGCGCTACAGGATCGACAAGCTGATCAGGTGCCTGCTCTTGTCTTTTCCTTTGCAACCCTGGCTACTACCACAATGCCCGTGCTGTGGTTGAATTGGACCGGAGAACTGGATGTGGTTGGTCCTAATTACTAATTACTTGTCTCTTGACATTATCTTTCTTTTTTAACTACATTGCCACAGTATAAAGCAAGCCAAGCAGACTAAGATGCAGACGCCCATGGACCCTGAGAAGGCCGGGCCATTTTCTAACTTCTTGGGTGCGCCAGGCATCACCTACAGCCTCTACAGGGACTCCAAGAGAGTTCTTGGCAACACCTTTGGCACTTGCATGCTACAGGTCCTGCTTCAAGCTTCTGTTTTATTCTTCAGTGTTAATGTTGGCATGGCACTTGCCTGTTACTAAAATTGTGTGAGCGTGGCAGGATTTCGAGACAGTTACGCCTAATCCTATGGCCAGAATCAAAACTGTTGAAGGCGGCGGCTCAATCATACTGCTGCTCCACTTGTTCTCCCTCACCAGTATATACACAATGGCCATGGTGGGCTCAGTTATCTATTGTGCTTCCCTTCTCTTCTATTTGTATATACATGACCCAATGTTAACAACAAATATACATAGTTCGGGTTACAATGTTGTTGGTTAATCTCTGTGCTCCCCCTCGTCATCTTGCTTAGTTAAATTTGACTTAGCTGTGTTGTTCCTGTGCTAACAAGATGCCAATGAAAGGTTCTGGACCAATTCTCATACTCAGGCATAAGCTGGGTTCAATGAGCGGTGCTTGCTGTCCATAGCGTTAGGCAAAGAATGTGTTGTGGCAAATGATGAACTCAACATTTTGTCTATATGTTATCAGATAAAATTTATACAGCCAGGCCCACACATCTCATGGGCAAGATTCTCGAGGACCTCCATGCCTGGCAAGGACCCTCTCCTAGCTTAGGCCCCCTGCCTTTCAACCGGTTGTACTTCTTGTACATATTGAATGTCTACCTCACTAAATAGAATTGGCAACGCTCCTGCCCTTTTGCTCAATTTTTTTTATATATCCAGTTACAAACAATGAGGGACTATGAAGTTTTCTCTTCCTTCTTTAATCTTCGGTAGCTCTACATAATTTGCATATCTTCTTATGGATGCATCTGCCAAGATGTTCTAAATTATGATGAATCTCTTGCATATTCTGGTTTTGTCGATTTGGCCATCTAGTTCTGCTATAACATGCATAAATGGTCAAATCTTTGGTCATTTTTGTCATGTTTTAGGATTATGAGGGATTATCAGAGAGGGAGAGAGATTTCAAAGACCTAAATGGTCAAATCTTTGGTGACTTTACAGTTGGTCCTCTAATTAAAAGCTGCTTCACAACGAATAAGGTGCAATTTAGTGCCTGTCCTGCCCAAATTTACCTCATACCATTTTGCCATATGTTGAAACTTTCACTTGTGAACAGGGTAAAACTGTTATAAATTTCCTTGAGTCTATCTTAGACAAGTCCCTGAGCACAATTGCTTTTCCTGCTTGTGAATGTGGGGAATCAGCTGTCCTTGGTCTTGCTATTACTGGAGCCTTTGCAACTGGGTAACACTCAGCTAAATGAAAATTATTTCTTTATTGAAAATGTGATCCTTTCATTAATGCTGATCTTTTGGCTTTCTAGATCTTCAAATATATTTGTGACAGCTATGAGTCCAGAGAACATAAAGACTCTGTTTGATTTCGTGTGCAAGGGAATAAACTTGTTGGAATACAAGGTGTCTATCGAATATCTTGTTTTGTTGTTGAAATTTATACATATGTTAAGAGATGAACGCTTTATTTCTCCCTTTCAGGATAATTTGCATTATGATGTGGTGAAGAGTGATGTTCCAGAACCCAAGAAAGTGAAGAAACCAACAATTCAAATATATGTCTATAAGCAACATCGTCAAACAATACAGGTAAATACTGGACTGCTACCATACCACCTCTATTCATAGCTCCTTTGGAGGTGTTTAGCTTCTTCCAGAAGCTCTCAGACAAGTTGGTGGACAAGGGCTTGAGTTTTTATGCAATAAGGGTTCGTGTAGCTTCCCTATAAATCTTTGAAAGATGCATTCTGTTATGGCAGTCTTAAGCTTTTGATGGCTTTAAGATGAGCCTTATGTTCTCCAAAATTCTGTATATTATTTTGATTACCTATCAAGATTATGCTATTCTTGGCAACCATGGTTATTCTCTGCCTATTGATGTCTGGTTGAAAATATGAAATATTTGTGTTTTTTGCCCTGTTAGTTTGGCATTCAAAATTGGTTAGGTGACGGGTTGCTTTGCTGAGGATTGAATTGAAGATATGTGTATCCTCGTTACTATTGCTTATAAAATGTCTATGCGTTTGATGCCATATTGATCACTCTTAAAGCACAAACATGTAGCCTGATGGCTATTTTCTAATGATCTAAAAATTTTCAAACACTCGTGTATTAGTACAAGATTCTATGCAAAGAACTAAAGACCCCACCATTGCAAGGCTTACTCCTTTTTTTTGGGTTGAATGGTGGTTATCTTGTCTTTTTCCCTAGAATTTTGTTGTCTGTAGTTCATAAAGATGTACCAGTTTTCTTTTCGCAATCAACCTTTTCTTGTTAGGTGATTCTATAAGTTATTTAAGATGCACGATGGTAAAATCAATTCATCTGCATACCCAAGAAAAACTCTATTTCCTCATTGTACGACTGACGTAATTTGGTGCCCTTGTTGAACATCACTTTAGCGTGCCTGGTTCAAATGTTTCTAATGTCTGCAGATTGAAACCACATGATCCCTTTTTCTTATAAACCTATATATTTTGCCAAGATATTAAAGCGAAGTATGAATGTATTACATGACCCTAAATGCATATTTATCTGGTTCTCTCTTTATTTCAGCGAATGATGGCACTTTACATCGCTTTGCATTACTAACATTCACCCAATGAATTATTGATGATGCTTTATAACTACTATAGCTAGTTGTTCAATAGTCATTATATGCCACAGGCCTACCCTGCACCATTAAAATAGAAATTAGAGAAATATGACCCATATTTTTTTTGAGCCATTTGGTTATATGGCACATGATTGGAATAATTTCTTTATTCTCTCTCTTAATTTTTACATGCATTTCATTTATTACACTATTACTTTTCAGCTGTATCATGATATCATCATCCTATGCTATGTTACTACAATTTATTTTTGTGGCTCTACAAGAATTTTAGATATTTCCTTCTAGAATTTTATACTAGTTATATGCTGCTGATAATATTCGTTATTTATGTTTTGTTTAGATTATTATAGCCGCCACTTGCAAACCACTTTGATCTACAGTAAACACTATTCATAGTTATTGTAGCAGTTAGTTTATAAACATACCATTCAAAGTTGGTTTGCAAAAGGCCTCATACAAACATACCATTTATCATAGGCCAGCCCATAACCACACTTCAGTATCATGCTACCACTACAGTGACTCCACCAGGCCACCCAAGTCCACAGACCACAACCACAAATGCCAGGGCCCAACCCACCATATCCACAGCCCACAAGACCACAATCCACATGACGTACAAGGCAGTACTGCAATAGCACAACTATTAACCCTAGCACAGCCATAAACATTGAGGCACAAGGCTCTACGCACTGCTGCCACCCCAGCGCACGCTTCATAGGCTCCCATAGAGTTCCTTTTCCATTTTCATTCTCCACGACTCTACTCGAGCTGCGCCCTTGTTTCTTGAGCTATGTCCTACGCCTCACTGTCCCGTCCCATCTGCTAGGACTCTGGGTCAATGCCTCGTCCCAGTCTGCCGCTAGGACTCCTCGAATGCACAATGATTGGTGAGGGCACCCTCTAAGCTCTGTTTTGAGCGTGGCAGCGACAGCGAACTCGGGCAGCGGCATGGGCTGGAGGAATGGTGGTGTAGAGGGGGAGGAGGAGACTCCGAAGTAAAAGAAGGGAAGTACATATACAAAATATATAACATAATATCGAGAAAAAATATATATACATATGTATCCCTGTATTGGTGTTTTTGAGAAATTGCCGTATTGAGGTGTCACCGTATCCTGTATCCGTATCTACATCTGTATCAGCGTATCTGGGCAACATAGGTCAGGGAAGGTGTTGTGATATTCACCGGTGCTCTTGTAAAGCATCTGTCGAAGGTACAAATACTTTCAGGATTCAGACTATATGGTGTGCCTGCCACTGAATAGATGTTAACTCAAAAAATATCTATTCGTGTTACTAATTTATAGACTTTGTGCCAGGAGGATTATAAAGTTCAAAGTGTTCTTGAGAAGTTGTTAGATGTACTTAACACTTCATCAGGTGTAGTTCAAAGGGTTGCATCAGACTGTCCATCTTCACTTGTGATCTCAAAATATGTGAGTTGTGCTGTTCACCACCAATTTTCTTCCTTGGTTTGATGACTATCTTATCTATTTAGCGCTCACACTTTCCATGCTTTCTTCTTTTTTGTTTCATGTCATGTTTCGATGATGAAATGTGAAAAATACGGCAAATAGTGTTTTGCAACCTTTCACCATCCTGAGGTGGTTAAAGGATTTGGAATTTCTAATTTCAAAAGGCATAGTATTCCTTTAACTTTGCGCCAAGGTTTGGAAGATAGGTATGCGACATTACCTCTTCCACAAGTTCTGTTTGAGGGGCTTCATGACTAATGACTAAAAATAGTGAAAATTACTATAGTGCCATGTTGTGTGAAGTTTATCTTTTAAATTTGGTTATTGTCTACTTGCTTGTAAGGCACTTGAACTGCGGATGTATGTAATTATGACCTTTACTCTTGATGGTTTAGTGGATTGGTTTATCATCCTTGGCTTGAGAACCTTTGCACCCTCAAAACATTTCAGCTTGAAGGCATAGTGCCTCACTCATGTAGCCATGCTGATTTTGCAATGATAGGGTTAGCCTATGCTTTGTATATTCTTTTTTTGTCGGTGTCATTCCCATCAGATACCCCACTTTTGTTGGATAGAATAGTATTGAACGTATTGGTTCTTTTCTGAATGATTAATATTTGATTACATCGAATCTGTCCATCCCTAGAAATTCAGTCAATCTCATGATGGAGCTACACATAGATTTGATTGCTTGTGTGACAAGCTAGGCAGACTTTTTTGAGCGGTAACTGTTTACTTCATAATTTTTATTTTTATCTGCTTCAAATTAGTTAATTATTATTGTTTTCTTGCAGTTATGTTACGGAAATGCCATCCTTATCTTATCAAGCTCAGGAAGTGTGTGAAGCTGCTGAATGTGCTTCACTTGCAATGTTGTCTCCGCTCACCGGCCATGGTGTGACGCCTAAGTTTAAGGTGTGCCTTATTTAAAGATACCAAACCGTTGAATGTTAGTTAATAGTTCGGATACTTTTGAGATAGTGATATTTTATTTAATTTGCGGATGTCACAAATTTTCGTCAAAGGCTTGTTTGGAATTGTTTATGTACAGCTGAATTTATCAAAACCAACAGTCTTTCTAGTTAAAATGGTTGAAGAGAGGACACATATAAATTTATCAGATTGTTATTGCACCTATCAAGGGAGAAAGTTAAGAAATGAAGAATCTTTATCGAGTCAAGGTGTCTAGAAAGATTCAGAAGTTATTTTGCACCATAGATTACGTGGTGGCAGGTACCACACTCACTTTAATTGGTCATGTCATTAGTTAGCTTTGTGTGTCTCTTTATTTTAGACTTTAATGCTGATGTAATATTGGTTTTGAGGACTATTTTATCAGCTTACAATATTGGTCAATTTATATATGAGTTGGAACTCCCTGATAAGAGTAAATACCCGAACATGGAACACAACGAATTCCTGGTCCTCACCTCTTGGGTCCATTGTTTTCTTGATGCTCTTGATTTTGGATGGTGCTGGGACGGATCTCTTTCGTTGGACTCCTTTGAAGTGGAGAATAATTGTGTGTATATCCGTGATCAGCCAACAGTTCCTGCTAGCAAAAAAGGGATTACAAGAGAGCTGGACATATTTTCAGGTATGCTCTGGTCAAGTTTTCAATTAGGAGCCTCATCCATTCCATATCTATCTCATCTGAGGGTACAACTGAAAGCAGCAAAATTCGATGAACATTGTCTCAATGCAGAATACAAGTTCATGCTATATCACATATTTCTTTGGCACCGTCAGGAAACAGGGAGAGATTAATATCTCAAGTCTTCTCACTTTATGACAGCCTGTCTTGGAAAGATCAGGCTACTTTCATCAGTAGGATAAGATAATGTGCAATCAACACCAGTTGGTATGTCTCAACATTTCACAATTCATCAGTTCTTAATTCAATTCACATTTATAAATTGCCTCCAGGATTGCAGAGCAGGTATAAAAGGAGTGTTCAGGATGCTCTTCAGTTCATGCGTAATTTTATTATGCATGGACCGGGCAATAGCCAGGTGATTGTTCTTAGTTCTTTTGTATTCTTTGAACAAAGAAATAATATCTTAGTAAACATAATAATGTCAAAGAAATTGTCTCGTAGTAAATATAATTATGTCTTGACTAGTTTTGCAGGATAGGAAAACAGGAAAAAAATTATATGACTATGACTGTGGTCTGGAAATTCTATTATATGTACATTTTGGAGATTTTTTGGCATCTATGATTAAGCACCTTCATGGAAGCTATCCACGGTTTGGTAAGATGTAAGTTATGGCAAATAGCTAGATAATGTTAACTTGTAGATTGTTTACACGGTTCTGAAATAAAGTAACATGTGGGCTGAGATATGTGCTAATTCGTCCACTGGCATGACAGTTCAAAGTTAGGTATGACATCCATGCATATCTCTTTCTGCAAGTAAATGATTGCCATTCTTAGTGGTTTTGAGCAGCTACTGTAGTTATCGTAATTTTTTTTGATTGTATAGTTATCGTAATTTTGATGCAGCTGGGAAGTTACCGGTCTTAGCCCAGGAGATACGTGACTGAGGAGGATGACGCTGTTAAGGACCCCAGTCTTCAGCGGTTCAGCCCAAGAGATGTGACTGCGGAGGATAACGCTGTTAAGGACCCTGGTTAGACATGTGACTGAGGAGGATAACGCTGTTAAGGGCACTGGTTATCAGGGTACTGAAACATGAACAGTGTCTTTTTGGATGTTCATAATTCATAATGCCACTCTTTTTATAAGCTGTCTTCTTTCGATGTTCTGGTGTGTGCTAAACTTGTATGAATCTGATTGTCATGGTTCCCCCTTCATTTTTTTGGACTCAAATGTTCATACATCACTGTTTGCGTACTTCTCTCTTATCATACATTATCTTTATACTATTAAAAAGACACTGATTGTGGTACCAGCGGTGGTTCAAATATTAAAAGACTTTAATAAAGTCTCAAATTTTTACAGAAACTTAGTGATCCTTTAAGGAAATTGAGAAAAATATTGAAACTTGGATTAGCATGGTAATTATACATAATTGCCTAATTTAAGTAATGTAAAACCCTCTTTTAGGAAATTATCTTTTACTATCAAATTTAATTCAATTAATTAAACCTTGACAACAGCAATCTAAGACTTCTAGGAAATACTACGTAGAAAAGTATTTTTGAAACTAAGTATTTTTGTTCATAATTATATTTGGGGATAATTGCATCATCATCATACATACATACATATTTGTTATCGCTCACACCATCGATATTTCCAATAATTCTCATTCACCCTAAATTATTGCAAATAGAAACCTAAGATTTGACTAGGCTTGCAATGAATTTTCCTAATCTCCTTCCTAAAAAAAATCAAAAATTAAATAAAAATAATGTTAAACCTCTAAATTTCTATTTTAAATTTTTTTTTTGTCAAACTTCAAATATCCCAATCTAACTTTGAGCCAAAATGGGTTACCCTCCATACGCCCAACCCATTTTTTGGGCTTAGCCCATCTGGTTGGACTAGCCTTTTTCTTCCTTGCTGGGCCAGCCGAGCAAAACCCTGGTTTAGCTCTGGCTCTCTCCCCCACTCCCTTTCCTCCCGCTCGGTAAAACCCTGGCTTAGCTCTGGCTCTCTCCCTTTCCTCCCGCTCTCTCCCTCGGCTCAACCTCCCGCTCGGCTCTGCCGCTGTGCCCCGGTCGGACCAGCGGTCCTTACATCACCATGTCGCCTGCGCCACGCTGGCAATGTGCCCCTGCCGCGCCTCCCTCCGTGACACCCTCACACTGACATCGCCGCCGCGTGGCCACTCATCCCTGCGCGCGCTCGCGCCCGTGCATTGACCGCCACCTGCACCGCTGCTACCCCATCCTGTCACCGTTGTGACGATGTCACCATCGCCGCCTGCATCCTCCGTCTTGTCTTCCTTGCGTAATGATGGCCTCGCTGCGCCCGTGTCGAGCTGCCGTGCAAGCCGTTGGTCCTCGCTGCTGCGCCATTACTTTTCTGTCCCGTCACTGCCGAGCCGTTGTCCTCTTGCCGATCGGACGATTCCCCAACCCTCTCTCTCTCGCTCCCCGGTTTCCCCCTTTCACTCCCCGAGAGACCCGAGCTATAAAACCCTCCACCGAAACTGCTCCACCGTCTCTTCCTTTTTTCCTCGCTGCCTCCGTCGCGCTCGACCATCAAATTGCCCCTTCACTCGATGACCTCGCACCTTGTGCCCATAGCCACTTGTCCCTGAGCCCCCCACGATCCTCGTCCTCCAAGCAATCGGCCCAAGAGCGACTGCAGCCCCCGAATTTGGAAGTTCTCTCCCACTAGTGCCGGACCGCCCCAAATTGTCCCCTTTTCAATTTCTCCCTCTCCGGTGAGTCATTTTCCAATTCATTGCACTTAGAACATCAGCGGAGCATCACTAACATTTCCTCTCAATCAATTTCGCAAGATCTTCACTGGGGTTGGCTCGCGCCTATGCCCCTGTTCGAAGGCCGCTCGGACTCCTCGTCGCTGGCCGCCACCGCATCTTTCCTTGTCCAATTCCTCGCTCGGTAAGGTTTCTGGTGACCCCTAGGCTCTCCTGGACATAAAATCTGAAACCAAACCCTATAGGATCACCGTAGCGTCAAGCTCCAGGTAGCGCCGCTCGCCTCCGGCCATGGCGCCACCGCTCCAGCTCGTCGTCGGTAGTTTTTTCGGTGACTCTTCCTAGCTAGGCTTCCCCTAGACCGAATGCGAAGCCAAGCGCTGCCCCTAAGGCCTCGCCGGGTCGCAGCTTCGGCACTAGATGCCTTGCCGGAGCTCGGCCGGACCACTACGGGCCTGGTTTAGCGAACCATGTGTAACGGACCAAATTCCGGTAAAAATTTACCAGAAAATGTCCAAAATGTCAATGTCCAGATTTGATTGCATTGAAATAATCTGACTTGCTTAATTAATTACATGTTACAAAATATTTTACAGCGGAATTGGAAATTTAACCTGGTAATAAAAGAAAATTACATGCCCATACACCACAGGCAGAGCCTGAGCATAAAGTAATCCTTAGAAATCGATCCTATGCGAATTCTTGTCTTCTTTATAAATGTCCAATCTGAGTATAAAGTGGATCCTGTAAAGAAATAAATTGTCCATATAACGTGGGTAAGTACTAATCGTACTTGCAGGTTTCTTGAGAATAATACTATTATTATATGAAAACAAGATTCAAGAAATGGTAAGGCTTTATGGTGAATATGCAAATTTGAGCTTTAAAAGTCCTATCATTATTTTAAAATAATTAATAATAATAGAACAAATTCTATCAGCTTTCTCCATCCTTATTCATTTACAATCCAAACAACAATTTTTCATAAATTCATGGATTTTGGTAAATAAGAGAGGCATCACCCAGTTGACACAACTTCATATACCCGAAGTAAGGTCCATCGATGAATTTGTTATTAGCTCTGCGAGAACCTATCGACTTTACCCATATAATGACTCCTTATATGGATGGATGATCAATGTGTCATTCTTATTCATTTTAAACCCAAGTTTTTATAGAAGCAAACGATATCTACATATTCTCATACCACAGATCGAGCAAATATCTAGTGCCCTTGAGTGTCAATCAAACTCTTTGATTCCTCTAACCCAAGGTGGCAAAACACTGTTTCCGAATCTGCTTCTATAGTTTATAGAGTAACGATTTCCAGGGAGTTCACATTCTCTCCACCTAGTGTTATTGACCTGGTATTTCTTTATACCGACGGGCCCAAATAACAAAACACTGTTTCCGAATTACTCTATATAAATACAATCAACCTTCCAGACTACAGCTTTTCCACCGCAAATAAGTTATCCAACTTATTTGTACAGACCAATTCTCCATCTTATCATGAGATAATCAAATTTTAACATTTTTGCCTATTCTAGGGTTTTATCAGGGTTGAATATTTTTAGGTAGCTTTTTAAGGTATTGGGGCTTGGATAAAAATTGTACTTAGAATGTATAAATAAATAGCTAGAAAATATATGCAATAAATAATAAGTAAAAGAAATGTAGGTATATCAAAATGCATCAAGGATAAGAAAAACCTGCCTTAATTGAAGATCGGATCACACTTATTAAATTTTCAGGACATTTATGGCTAAAACTTCCAGAGGGCGAAGTTCGTCATCTATACGTTGTAAAAAGAGAAACTTCAATAAATATCAAAATAAGAAGAGTCTTTAAATAAACGACAAAACAAAAGGGTTTGGGTAAAAAGGTGATGGGTTGTACGATTTTTTAAAAGTTTAAAATATTTTCTAAAAGGAAAAAGGGTAGGGTTTTGTGTAAAAATAGTTATTTTGGGCAGCATGAGATTAAGGTTAGTGTATGGATTTATTAATTTTAGGGTGTTTATTTTAAAAATGTGGATCAATTGAGTTCTAGAGATCGGGGTCGACAACATTTCTCATGTTGGAGTTCCGAGATAGAGCCAATTGAGGATAAAAAGAGGATTTTTCAAAAGTTATTCTTTTTACCACTTAAAAATATTTTAAGTAAATCAAAAGAAAAGGGGGTAGGAGTTTAGATAAAAAAAAATGGGTACTTTGGGCAGCATAAGGTTATGGTTATAAGTAATTATTGTGGAGAGATTTTTATAATTAGTTTATGGTAAATTGATATATATAAAGTTTTTATTGGAACATTTCTAATTGACCTTATAGTGATAAAAATTTATTAGATAAAATCTTATGTTAATTCTATATTTAAAGTAAATTTTATTGGATTAAAGAAAGAGTTTTAAATTTAAATTTGAATTTTTATAAGGTTTAATAATGTAAAGATATTATTTCTAGATATAACACATTATTTTGAGTAACTTTTATATTGTAAGTTTTACTAATTTTACTTCTATATTCTTTAATTAAAATGCTTTACTATATAAAGAAAAGAGAGTAAAAAATTTATTTAAGGTTATTTTATTATAAAAATATTTTATTTTATATTTTTATATGATTCTTTATCTTATGTTAGATTTATATGAATTTTGGTGGAATTTATAAAAGTGGTTTGATCTTTTAAATAAAATTGAAACAATATGATTGTAATATGAAATAGAAAAGGGTTTTTAAAATTTCTTACTGGGCTTAATTGGGCTTGGCCCATTACGAGGACACAAGCAGCTGACGAGAGGGACCCGTCGGCAGTGTAGACACGCGTGGCTGGCGAATGGGGCCAGAATGGTAGTGAAGGAACAATAGGGAATGGCGGAGGGAGTCACCGGCGACGGCGAGGGAGGTCGGTGGCGAGCAATTGGTGGCGGTTTCATGAAATTGGGGCTACGGGGTAGTCTTTAGTGGTCATGGAGGTGCTCGGGGTGGCCGGAGTTGGCGTGGCGGCGAGCTCGGGCGGCGGAGCAGCTCGGGACATGGTGACGGTATTGCTCCGGTGAGCAATAGGGTTAGGGAATGGTTGGGTTGGCTTTGCGGAGGATAGTGGAAGGTTTTTCTCATGGAAGTCGAGGTCGGATAGGGTTAGAGCAATGAGAACAAAGTTCGCCGGAGTTGAAGAAGGCGGCGGCGGATAAGGCGGTTCGGAGTGGTTGAGAGGAAAAGAACGAGCGGGGAGGAAGGTTTTGGGTATTGCGTTGCCGGAGGAAAGCTTTTATAGGGCAATGGTAGAGTAGCGGGCAAGAAATCGAAGAAATGGCGGCGGCGGCGCTGGCGGTGCGTCGGGATGCAATTGGCTGCGCGTGGTGGCCGGATGAGGTTGGTGATGTGGCCGATGAGCTTTGCGGAGTCGAGAGCTATCCGGAGGGGGTGAAATCAAGGGCGGCGGCGAATTCCAACGGCGGCGTTTGTCTTTTCCGGCAGAATCAATGGCGGAAGCGGCGGCGCCGGGCCTGGGGAAGAAAGTCCTGTGGGCTCGGTTTGGAGGAGGCGACGTGGACGCACTTGATCCATTGGATTGGGTTTAAACGGTCAAGATTACATACTTGAAGTGGTATGTTTAGCATCCGTTGGATCAAGATTGAATGAACATGGCTTAATCTCAGCCATTGATTGCCACTTATGGCACTAGTGGGCTGGTTTAGGCCGAAACAGTAGTGGGCCTTAAGCCCAAATGAGACTCCGGGCTGGAAAATGAGCTTATGTCGAAGGCGTAGTTTTAAAAAGGGAAAGCGTATTTTCGGGGTTGCCTAAAGAGGAAGGTCTCAAATTTAAATAAAAAGGGATTTTTAAGAATATATTTATAGTGTTGAGAATTCATAGAGAGCTGTAGAAAGTTCAGAAAAATATGAAATAAATTTGAAAAAATTCAGAAAAATGAGGAGAATCCAAATAAGAAATAATATTTATTATTTTATGGGATTTTTATTTTTAGAAAAAGAGATAAGGTATTTTCTTTAGAGAATAAATAGGTGCTTTGTTTAGAAAATTCTCTAAAATTTAGGAATGATTACAAGAATGTTATTATAACTTTTTGCGAAAAATTTTTATGCTAATTTTGAAAATTTGGGTATGTTACACCATGCGACTGACATGCGGGTCCCACATGTCAGTATGAGGTTTTATTTTAAACCTCCCGCGCGCGAGACCTGTCAGTCGCTTACAAGTGGGGTCCCGGACCCACCCGTCAGGCTAAGTGGAAGCGTACTCATGGGAGTACGTCTTCTCCATGGTGTGGCGTCAACCCGTCGGCGCCTCTTTCCCGCGTAGGAACCCTGGGCCGCGCGACTGGGCCGGCCCAACACTGGTCACTCTGATTCTCTTCTTTTATCCATTTGAGTAATTTCAGAAATAGAAAATGAATTATGTAAAATACGCGAAGGCTTTGTAAAAATATGAGAAATTTCTAGAAAATACTAAAAGCCTTAATAAAATTATAGTTATACGCAAATAACCTTTTAATTCTCTGATTGAATAAAGAGAACCCTTAATATTAATTGAGAAAGTTGTTTATCAATTTATTTAACTAGCTAATAATTGCCTAAAATAATGACAAAATTCGTGAGGGACACTAATTTGGTTTTGAACTTTAATATATGTATTGCACAAATTTAGGACCAAGATTGCTCCCAGGATAATTAAAATAGGCATTTTTAACCCATTTTCCCTATGTATTAATAAAACAGAAATTGCATATGATTTATTTCAAATATTAAAAAGACTTTAATAAAGTCTTAAATTTTTACAGGAACCTAGTGAACCTTTAAGGAAATTGATAAAAATATTGAAACTTGGTTTAGCATGGTAATTATACATAATTGCCTAATTTGAGTAATATAAAACCCTCTTTTAGGAAATTATCTTTTACTATTAAATTAAATTCAGTTAACTAAACCTCGACAACAACAACCTAAGACTTGTAGGAAATACTGCAGACAAAAGTACTTTTGAAACTAATATACTTTTGTTTAAAATTATATTAGGGGATAATTGCATCGTCGTCGTCATCATCATCATCATACATATTTACTTGTTATTGCTCACACCACCGATATCTATTCGTAAATTCATAAACATGAGTAGACTCATGGAACTTCCTAGATACCTAGAGAAAGACTTAACAACCGATGACGATCGCTAGGCTAAGCGAGTTGTATTTCATGAATCAAGTTTTCTCATTGCATATTGGTGTTTTATTCATCGTTCTTCAAATTTGTTCCGTTAACACACGTGGAGGAGCATGAAGAGCATTTCGAAGAGCAGCAAGAAGATCCTCTCTACTTCCAAGACCAAGGCGAGTTAACGTTCGGTTAGATCATGTTGAATTCCAATTTTCTAAAGTATTTCATTTAAAGTATCAAATTGCATTCCTTTTACGTAATTATGCCTACTTGTTTAATTATGATATATCAAGCCCTGTTTACTACTTGATATTGCTTTACCATAATGATCTTGCCTTGATAAAATCATCTCTTATTTGATTCTAATGATGATTGCCTTGATGATCACCCTTGATAGCTTGTTTAGGTTAAATAAAATAATTTAGACTCTTAGTCTTGGTTAAACTGCTTAGACATTGCTCAGATCCAGTTAATAATTTTTAAACTTTGTTGTCTCGGAACGGTGAACCGACATTCACTGGACATGATTACACAATAAACATAGATAATTGGAAATTGAGCCTGGCATGCCAGTGTGTGTGTGATTATGGAATGCAGATGTGGTCCCGCATGTGGGTTAGGGTATGAAGTAGCTCAGGCTACATGGTATGGAGAAGAGGGCTATGCGTTCACAATCATGGTGTGTTGAGGAGCACAGATGGAACACGCGTAGCTGCCAATCACTGCCACCTGGGGTGGTTCCGCCACATCATGTGCGGGGCACACGAAGGAATGATAACGGAAGAAGGAAGTGGTTACGGATAAGTGTGGATTGTTTAGATCAGATGTGACTCCTAGAGTGGATCGGACGGGCGTGCAGTGAGGCACGCAGTGAAAAGTCGCTAACCAGTTGTCTGCAGGATTTGGTTTCTAACACCATAAAGCGTGGCCATCGCGCAGTAGTACGGTATATCTTGTAGATTGCCAGTTATGACAGTTAGGAAAAAATTAATATATGACAGCAGTAATGCCATATGGGAAAAGTATGAGTAGTTTATTTATGACATGTGATATTTTAACAAGAAAAAACTATTTTTTTGGTCAGACGTTGTAGGCAATATATCGGAAAAGTGTATTTTAAAATGTTTTATAGAGATGGAGAGATAGCCAAGGGGTCCGATGGAGTGGATTTATCTGGATTTTCTTCGGTCACACGGGACATATCAAGACCGAGCGATAGGACATACAGGGGGTTAATACAATGGTTATATCGGTTATTCAATTTGGATAACCAGACTTATCGATTGCGGGTTAGAGCCGTAGTAAGTCATGCGCAAGAAGGTTTTTGTGGAGAGTTGATTTCTATAAATGCAACATCAACATGCGGGAGCTTTGTTGGATATGTTTTAGAGCGTGGTTGGTCTCTCGCACTACTGGTACCTATAATTTCATGCGGGAAGTGCGTGATGACGAGGTAGATGTAATGGAGGAGGAGGAGAGAAACTTGGAAACATGCGCTGTTGGAGGCGGCGAGGAGATTGAGGGCAGGGAGACGAGATTGGCGGTGGCGAGGAGACGGGCGTGGAGGCGAGGGGGAGGTTGATAAAGACGAGGAGGTGGAGAACATTGTTGAGATGATGGAGGCGAAGGACCGTGCAGACGACGATGTCTCAGAGGGTGAACACTCGGACAAAGAGGACAATACTCCCGATGTGCCTGTCCCCGATGCGTGGAGTACCTATAATTTCGAAAACTTAGCAATGAATAAAGGGAGCCGTGATGCATGGGAGTAGCATGAGAACGAGGTCACGGAGGGAACCATATATAAAGACAAGGATGCTATGATGGATGCTATGAAGTGCTGGGCAATGTCTCTTCGGTAGCAATTCAAGGTAGTGAAGTCAAGCAAGAAAGAGTATGATCTAAAGTATGTCTTAGATTCGTGCCCATGGCGGGTGCATACATACAAGGGAAGTTGAAAGATTATTGAAAATACTCTATAGTGAGGGAGCATAACTGTGAACTTGACCAAGCAGAGTAGGAGCACCGGAATCTATCATCCACCTAGGTGGCAAATGTGTTGTATGGTCATATTGTAGACAACTCGCACATGTACCCTTCCCAAGTGTTGAATCGAGAGAATCTAGAGAGGGGAGAGGTTTGGGAACACAAGAACAAGCTAGGGATGTGTTTGAATCTGAGTGGAATGGCTAATCCTAGCTAGGGGTTCAGGGTAGGGCTTAAATAGGAGAGCCCAAAAACTAGCCGTTTGGGCTGAAACTGTCACTTACATCGGATAGTCTGGTCCAGGGACAGGATAGTCCAGTGTACAAGCCCTGATTAAACAGAGAAGCCCAGACTTTGAAATTTCAGACACTCCGGTCTATAGGGTATCGGACATTCCGGTGGATGTACCGGATACTCTGGTTAAAAGTGGCAACCCAGTCAGTGAGTTCAAAACTTGGAATTTTCGGACATTCTGGTTTCAAAGGTACCGGATGTCCGGTGGTAACTACCTAATACTCCAATTGCCACTGAGTGAAAAAAATCCCTATGAGAAAATAGAGTGTAACGTGTCTCTCTCTATTGTAAGATTTCAATCTAAAGCATTAGACACCTCTAACAGTCATAATCCGTCGCATCCCTCTTAATAGTACGGCTGTCCTTAGACTCAATTAAAATTGAAAAAGCTACAAGATTAGGAATGTTGCCGATGGATGTCGATTGAATTTCTTGAGGGGTCCACAATCTTCTCGAGAATCTCCATTTGGACTAAGTATCTGTTCATTACTCATTGCAGCGTATTAGTCCTTAATTGCTTATCATTAATCACCAAAACAATCTAGGGCCTAGATACACTTTCAATCTCTCCATTTTTGGTGATTGATGACAACACAATCAACACAGCAAAAACAAACGTATATGAGTGATGTGCACATGCTAATCAGAGGTAGCTCCCCCTAAATGTGTTCATTAACTATAATAGATAATGAATGCAAATGCACAGGAGCTCCCCCTGAATCTGAGCAATAATCCAAACTGATATTAGATAGAATGCAATAATCCAAACCGAAATAAGAAAATCCTTAAGGCATTCATACCATGCTTTCGGAGCTTGCTTAATCTCGTAGAGCACCTTATGGAGGATAGACATGGTAAGGATACTTAGGATCTTCGAAGCCCGGTGGTTGCTTCACATATACTAACTCATTGATTGGCCTATTTAGGAACACATTTTTTACATCCATTTGCTTAAGCTTGAAACAATGGTGAGTGGCAAAAGCAAGTAATATTCGAATTGACTCGAGTCTAGCCACGGGAGTGTAAGTCTCACCATAGTCCAAACCTTCAACTTGAGTAAAGCCTTGGGCTACCAACCTTGCCTTGTTCCTTATGACTATCCCGTTCTCATCTTGTTTGTTGCGGAAGACCCATTTTGTTCCAATCACGTTTTGCTTGGGCCTTTCCACCAAAACCCACACTTGATTTCACTAGAAATTGTTGAACTCTTTTTGCATTGCTACCACCCAATCCGGATTACCAAGTGCTTCTTCTACCTTCATAGGTTCAAAAGAAGATACAAACGAGTAATGATCACAAAAATTTGCAACTCATGATCTAGTAGAGACTCTCTTGTTAATATCACCAAGTATGTTGTCGAAGGGATGCTCTCTTTAAACGGTTTGGTGCACTGTTGGATGGGGTATTGGCGGAGTAGGTTCAACTTAAACTTCCTCCACTTTGTCCAAGAGTTTATTGGGGAAGTCCTCTTCCTGATTTATGGTAGGGGGCTCCACTTGGGTTGACGAAGCGGGTTCATTTTGTCTATCTTCGGGCTCTTGTGGCTTGATTTCACCAATCGCCAATTTCTTGATCGCCTCGCTTAGAATTTCATCACCTAGCTCATTAAGATCGAATCGCTCTACTTGAGAGCCATTAGTCTCATCAAATGTTACATCACATGCGATTTCAACAATACCGGTGGTTTTGTTGAAAACATGGTATGCATATGCATTTTATCCATATCCAAGCAAGAAGCCTTCATCAACTTTAGGAGCAAATTTAGAAGATTTGGTCTTTTTGTTAAGAATATAGCACCTGTTACCAAAGACTCTAAAGTAGGAAACATTTGGTTTGTTACCGGTGAGTAGCTCATACGAAGTTTTCTTCAATAGCTTGTGGAGGTAGAGCCGATTATTAGCATGGCATGCGGTGTTGATGGCTTCCGCCCAAAAATTATCTGAGACCATATATTTGTCGAGCATTGTCCTTGCTATCTTGATAAGTGTTCGATTCTTTCTCTCAACTACCCCATTTTGTTGGGGAGAATAGAGAGCCAAGAACTCATGCTTGATGCTCTCCTCATCGAGATACTCTTCCACCCCGGTGTTTTTGAATTCCGTCCCATTGTCACTTCTAATCTTCTTGATTTTCACTTCGAATTCATTTTGAGCCCTTCTTATGAATTTGTAGTCCTGCTTGGCATGGACTACAAATCCTATTCTTCTCAAAAGCAACATTGGTTAGTCCTAAAATGTGCTCGCCTTTAAGAAGTTTGTGAAGATTTCTCATACCAACATAAGCTAGTTGATGATGCCATAGCCCCAACCCATACTAGATTTAGCCGTTAAGCATGTCTTAAAGTTAGATTTATCAGTGGAGAAATCCACTAGATAAAGCTTTTCCTTGGCGTAGCCTTTAAAGACTATTGAATCATCATCCCTTCTAAAGATGGTCACATCAACATTGGTGAACAAACAATTGAATCCCATTTCACATAATTGCGACACGGACAACAAATTGTAGTTCAAGGATTTGACTAGAAGCATATTTGAAATTGAAATATCGTTTGAGATAGCAATCTTACCTAGGCCCATTACCTTTCCTTTGCCATTATCTCCAAAGACGATGTTCTCATATGATGATCCATTTGTGTCAAGAGATGTGAACATCGATGTCTCTCCGGTCATATGATTTGTGCAACCGCTATCAATCTAGAGAGGGGAGATGTTTGGGAACTCAAAAATAAGCTAGGGATGTGTTTGAACCTGAGTGGAATGGCTAAACCTAGCTAGGGGTTCGGGGTAGGGCTTAAATAGGAAACCCAAAAACTAGCCATTTGGGCTGAAACTGTCACTTACATCGGATAGTCCGGTCCAGGGACCGAATAGTCTGGTGTAGAAGCCTTGATTAAACAGAGAGGCCTAGACTTTGAAATTTCGGACACTCTGGTCTACAGGGTATCCGACATTCCGGTGGATGTACCGGATACTCTGGTTAAAAGTGGCAATTCAGTCAGTGAGTTCAAAACTCGGAATTTCCAGACATTCTAGTTTCAAAGGTACCGGATACTCCGGTGGTAACTACCGAATACTCCGGTTGCCATTGAGTGAAAAAAACATCCTTGTGAGAAAATAGAGTGCAACGTGTCTCTCTCTATTGCAAGATTTCAATCTGGAGCACTAGACACCTCTAACAGTCATAATCCGTCACATCCCTCTTAATAGTACGACTGTCCTTAGACTCAATTAAAATTGAAAAAGCTACAAGATTAGGAATGCTGCCGATGGATGTCGATTGAATTTCTTGAGGGGCCCACAATCTTCTCGAGAATCTTCATTTGGACTAAGTATCTGTTCATTACTCATTGCAACGCATTAGTCCTTAATTGCTTGCCATTAATCACCAAGACAATATGGGGTCTAGATGCACTTTCACATACATGACCGTTATGCTGAACTTCTGAAGGCGATCTCTAGTGGTGCCCCTTTTTGGGATGCCCCATGCACCGTAGCAGTGAAATTTGGGGCATACCGTTGGGGAGGATGAATAGCGATAGGGCAGTGAATAGTAAATATAGAGAGTGGAAAGATGAATAGTGATGGTGTAGTGCATAGTGAATATAGAGAGTAGGAAGATGAATATTGATAGGCAATGTCCTAACACCATAGAAAAATAGTAATGGTGCAAATGGGACACTGCTGGAGATGGTTTTTACAAACTCTGAAGTCGACTGCCCCATATAAAATAGCTTGAATAAAAGCCACGTGGACCATACCCGGCCCACATGTGTTGGAAGCCTGCTACTCTTCATTGGATTGGTTGGGTCGAGTCCGATCTAGAGGTGGCCAGTTGGGCCAAATTAAGTGGGCCGAACCGGGCGGCCCGCTATTGCTCACCGGGCTGGCTCGGTTCGGTTATAAAATGAACCGGGCCAGCGGTGAAGCGAATTGTGCTTGGGTTTGACCCTCGACCTATTGAGCCGACACGATTCGATTCACATAGTAGCTATCTTGTTTGGTTCGTTTGGCCCGGTTCAATAGCAAATAGAATTTTTCTTTTTTTTTTTGCAATTTTTGTACATATTTCATGATAAAGTTCTTCACATTTATTTAAAATCCATAATAATAATAATAAAGCTATTCTTCTCATTTCAAATATATTATTATATTTCTTTCGGGGGTTTTATCATTTCCATATTAATTTTAATTGCCATTTTTGAATTTCTCATTTTTTTAAAAAATTAAAAGTATTTTTCAAAAAAGGGCCAACCTGCACCAACTGGGCCAACCGGGCCAAATTTGAACCAGGCCAGCCCGGTTCATTTGGTTCTGTATCCAAATCGAACTTGGCCTCAGATACCCAAATTCACTGTCAAAATTTGGTTTTACCCAAATCTTTCATTTCAAACTCCGTCTCAAGATGATTATTTGCTTCCTTTATATCATTTGTGGTATCGATGATATTTAAATCGTCAACATATACTAAAATTATACAAAATGCAATTTAGGATTTCGCTATAACACACAAGGACAATCATCATTGTTTAAGTAATCCTTCTTAAAAAGGAACTCACTTAGTTGGTTGTACCACATTCTATCTATTTAACCCATATAGTGACTTTTCAATTTGATACTATACATGTTGTAATTTGCTTTAGGATTCAAAATTGTTATCCTTCAAGGACCTTCATGTAAATATCCGAATCAAGTGACCCATATAAATATGTGGTCACAACATCCATCAACTACATGGATAAATTCATATTAACTACCAATGAGTCCCGTGCAACCAAAATTCTCCACCTCTTATATTTTATAAAAGTGGTCTAGCTATAAACCTTATCCTCTTATTAATGGATCTGTTAAGCCATTTTATGTATGAACATATGTCATAGAATGCTTTATATTAATGCCCAAAGCCATGCAATAATTATTAGATGCCCATGATGAAAATTCAACGACATTGTCCAATCGAATGAACTTTATCATTTCATCAGGGTGGTTGGCTCGTTATTTAATTACTTGGACAATTAATTAAGCAAAAGCATGGTTCCTTGTAGATAGTAAACATATGCAGGCCCATCATGTAGATGCATCAGTTAGGACCATAAATACTTAAACGGCCTAGAAAAAGACCGAATATGCCCAAAATACCACCTTGAATTCTTTCTAGAAAAATCAAATTTTCATTTTTAATTTTAAGGTACAAAGGCCTCAAAATTAATTTCCCTTTAGCACATGTAGTATTGTGGCCAACATAACTTTGGAAAATGAAATTCATCGTATTTTGGAAAATCTGAACTTTAGTATTGTGGCCAACATAACTTTTGACTGCATCATATCCAAACCTGGATGACCAAGTCGGTCATACCACATCTCAAAGCAATCAATATTATAGAAAATTATCTTTAATGCAACATGTGGTTCGGATTTAATATATATGTAATACAATTCGGATGAAAAAAAGAAAGTTTTTTAACCACTTGTTTTTCGCGTCCATTATTTTTGGTTAAGAGCAAATATTCAACATTGTCCTCATTGCTAGTCTCTCCATGGAAACCATTACGTGAATATCTTTAAGACTTAAAAAGGTATGTTTTGATCATTTTGTGCATTCGAGAGATTAATATGTCCTGCTAAAACCGTTATTGACTTGTGGTTTGGAAAAGAGTTTTGGGGATCATGGCCGCTTGTATATGAACCTAGCTGGTCACACACTCAATAGGTTGAAATATGTCTAATGGATTGGATTCATTAGTGGGTTTTGCGGATACTGATCTGTGTAAGATTAGAGTCCTAATGGGCTTCTAGTATAGAAATTCATTAGTACGCTCCATATAAGAAGAGGCGTGGAGTGGCGCGGCCAGCAGTACGAGTACACCACTAGGAACACTAACTGTCGCGCTCACTCGACTTTCAGAAACCCTAGCCGAGCGTGGCGGTGCTAGCACACCAGTGCACGATGTTCTGCTCCTGGATGTGTGGATACCCTAGAGACACCATTATAGTTGTTGCGATGCTGATCAATGACAAGAAGGAGAATCTCAGCGAGATCAACTAGATCCTCGGCAGTACGACGTTGCTAGGTGCTGATCGGCTATGTGGAGACATTCGGCTTGTCAAAAAGGAATAATTAGAGACAAAATAGGGTCTCCATACAGATCTTGGGAAACATATTCCATAATCATATCATCTATTTTGTTGAATCCATCTTCTTTCTATTGAACCACCTCATGGTTATCAACATTGTTAACAACATCATTCTATTTTTTATTCAGATTCTCTTCTGGATTTTTGGCAAAGTAAACTTCATGTTTTCACTTTTGATTCTTGTTGTTCTTACCAACTAATTTGAGATATAACTCTATAAGGTACTTGGGTGTGCGACATTCATTTGCCAAATGACCCTTGCAATCACATCTATGGCAAGATTCAGATTTCTCTTTAGGAGAGTAATTTTTAAATTTTTCCTTGCCATATAACTTTTCTTTGCTCTTCTGCATTTTATTGGACTGCCACTTTCTATTGTTCTTATTTTTATTTTTATTGCTATCCTTCTTATAATTATGATTAACACTAATCCCCAGAGTATTAGCGTGTGTCTCAGGCACAACTATTGCCCTTGTAGAACGTGTATGATCATTTTTCATTAGAAGTTTATCATGTTTCTCTGTTTGAAGCAGAATATATGGTCATGTTGAGAATGGCTTCGCTTAGATTTAAAACTTAAGCTTAGCTTAATTGAAAAACTGAACGGTTTGCCTTTTTAGTCTAGTTTTTTATTATGAAGTCATCTTTAAAAAGAAATAATTCTTTAAGCCTATTCTTTAAATTAGTTGGATATTCTGTAATTTTTTCTCTTTTTAAGGACTAAATCACAAAAGTGGCATTTGCCCCTTTTTCCGGTCGATTTGGCCCTTGAGGCCTTTTTCACTCGTAACAGCCAGGGGCTAGGGTTTCCACCCGCCCCCACGGCCACCGGCGCCGCCGTGGTGCCACCTCACCGCCGGCCAAAGCGTCGCCGGCCGGATCCACGGCCACCGCCGCTGCATCGCACAGAGCCGAAGCTCCTGCCACGTGGAGGTGGGACACCGTCGGAAGATAGGGCCGCAATGCCGGAGGTCGGGGCCACCGCACCAAAGACTGGATCCGGCGCGCCGAAGGCTGAAGCCGTCACGCCGAGTGGGGAAGCAGCCGGAGCCGCCGCGCTGAAGGCCCGCGCTGCTGCTCCGCGTGGAGACGTGGCTAGAGCCGCCGTACCAGAGGGCGTGGCCACCACCACGCGTGGAGTGCGTGGAGGTCGTGTGCTGCCAGAGGCCAGGGCTGCCGCGCTGGGGGCCGGGGCGGCGACGCCGCATGGGAATACCGCGATGGAGGCCGGAGCCACGGTTCCGCCATGGCACGCTGACGCCAAGCCGCCTCCTCCAGCAGCGGTACCAAGTCCTGTGACGCCGTACGCCTTCGATGAAGAAATACGAGGAGTTAGAACGATGCCGAAGACCACCAGTCCGTGGACTACAGGTGCTGCCACGACATTTGAATTTGGGGTCGGTATCCTTTCTCTTGGTGGCAAAGTGAGAAGCCTTTCGATTCATGCCGGAGTAGAGGAAGGAGAACTGGTCGGTGCTTGGGTTCGTCGGCGACGTTCTGCATTAGAGATCACTAAAGCAGTTTTCTGTCCGGTGCCTGCAGGTAAGAGAGATTGATCCCCCTGCGTGCCGCCATGGCAGAGCTCTGGAGGCTGGCCTCTGTTTTGAGCAAAGGTAATGCCTTTATACTATTGTTAGATATATGAATTAACCTTTAATCTTCTTCTTTTATGGAGCTGCATGGGCATTCTTTACAGATTATTAATCAGCTTCAGTGCAATTCTGGCCGATTCTTACCAGAGCTCTGCGTTCTTGCCACCAGCCAGTAGTGTACTGAAACAATTTTTTTTTCATTTCTGAAAGAGGGCAAGATTGGGTTGATAGGAGGTCTCCATCTAACCATTTTATGTGCGATTTTTGAATTATGGTAGGAGCTAGTTACTATTTGGCGCACTATTATGCTGCTCCTTTACTCTTCATTGATTCTAATGATTAAAATTCCTCACCCAAGTTCGTTTGCTAGAGCTGCAGTTGCAAATTTTAAGGTTCGATTGGTCGGATCTTGCAGTATTGTATGCATGCAGATGCAGCTATTCTTTGGCAAGCGATTTTCTTCATTTGACCTCTATACTCTCCTTTGCAGTATGTTGCAGTCTGAGGCCACCAAGGACTCCATCTCCAAGGTGGCCATGGAGGCCAAAGAGAATACTAGGAAATTTATGGAGACCGTCCAACACCAGATCGGCCTCAGGAACTATAAATTGCAGAAGGATAAGCATTTTGGTTGCTCTGTTTGGCTCCCTCACATCTCTCTCTCGAAGATGAAGGTCTGCATGCTTGGTGATTCGCAGCATGTGGAGGAGGTTAGCCCATTTGGTTCCACTGCTAAGCCATTTTTTTCTTGTAAAGACTCTGATTCTAATGAATTGTGATTGTTGAGCTGTGCTGGAACCTTCCGTAGACTATACTACCTTGCTTTATGACAACTAGCCTTCCGACATCCAAAAATGAACGTTATATGATAGCAAAACTTTAGACTGCTTCAACATGTAGTTTGTTTCAAGATTCAGGTTTTTTTTTTGTTGAAAACAGGTTTTGTATTTTTAATACTCACTATGCTTATTCTCCTGTGTGAAGGCTGAGAAGATTGGCTTTGATTACATGGATGTGGAAACTCTTAAGAAGCTTGTCAAGAAGCTTGCCAAGAAGTACCATATGTTCCTAGCTTCCGAGGCTATTATCAAGCAGATTCCTTGTCTGCTTGGTCTTGGTCTCAACAAGGCAGGCAAGTTCTCTGATCTGTTGCCAGCTACTTGTTTCTGTTGGTTGTTAACTTCGTGGTTAGAAGTTAGAACAGGGTTTGTTGGCTTATGTAGTTGCGAACCTGAAGTCAATTGCTATAATGATGGGTTTTTATAACTCTGCGAGAAATTATCTATTAGCCATATGTTGTAAGTATGTTTTTAATATTCATTTCATTCCCTTAGCATTTGTAAAGACATAGAAGAATTTTTTTGGTCCAGCTCATTTGCATATTACAAGGTGTACCTTGTGTTTGTAATGCAACCTTATGTCGTTTTTGCTAGGATCCCTAGTTTTATACCTTTTCTAATTTTGCTCAGTATTTTCTAAACTGTTGCTGCATGATATTGCATTGTGTGCCCTATCTGATGAGAGTTTATATTATCTCTTTGGTGTGTATGGTATAAATGCTGTCAACATCCTTGTTCTGATCATGCATATTGATTGTTGAATGTTTATGGCATTACAGGCAAGTTCATGACTCCGGTTACCCATCAGGAATTCTTTAAATCCAAGCTAAATGAGCTATGATTTTGGCGCTACAGGATCGACAAGCTGATCAGGTGCCTGCTCTTGTCTTTTCCTTTGCAACCCTGGCTACTACCACAATGCCCGTGCTGTGGTTGAATTGGATCGGAGAACTGGATGTGGTTGGTCCTAATTACTATTTACTTGTCTCTTGACATTATCTTTCTTTTTAACTACATAGCCACAGTATAAAGCAAGCCAAGCAGACTAAGATGCAGACGCCCATGGACCCTGAGAAGGCCGGGCCATTTTCTAACTTCTTGGGTGCGCCAGGCATCACCTACAGCCTCTACAGGGACTCCAAGAGAGTTCTTGGCAACACCTTTGGCACTTGCATGCTACAGGTCCTGCTTCAAGCTTCTGCTTTATTCTTCAGTGTTAATGTTGGCATGGCACTTGCCTGTTACTAAAATTGTGTTAGTGTGGCAGGATTTCGAGACAGTTATGCCTAATCTTATGGCCAGAATCAAAACTGTTGAAGGCGACGGCTCGATCATGCTTCTGCTCCACTTGTTCTCCCTCACCAGTATATACACAATGGCCATGGTGGGCTCAGTTCTCTATTGTGCTTCCTTTCTCTTCTATTTGTATATACATGACCCAATGTCAACAACATACATTGTTCGGGTTACAATGATGTTGGTTAATCTCTGTGCTCCCCCTCGTCATCTTGCTTAGTTAAATTTAGCTGGGTTGTTCCTGTGCTAACAAGATGCCAATGAAAGGTTCTGGACCAATTCTCATACTCAGGCATAAGCTGGGTTCAATGAACGGTGCTTGCTGTCCATAGCGTTAGGCAAAGCATGTGTTGTGATAAATGATGAACTCAACATTTTGTCTATATGTTCTCAGATAAAATTTGTACAGCCAGGCCCACACATCTTATGGGCAAGATTCTCGAGGACCTCCATACCTGGGCAAGGACCCTCTCCTAGCTTAGGCCCCGCCTTTCAGCCGGTTGTACTTCTTGTACATATTGAATGTCTACCCCACTAAATAGAATTGGCAACGCTCCTGCCCTTTTGCTCAATTTTTTTTTATACATCCAGTTACAAACAATGAGGGACTATGAAGTTTTCTCTTCCTTCTTTAATCTTCGGTAGCTCTACGTAATTTGCATATCTTCTTATGGGAACACATCTTCGTCGCCATTGATAAGTTCACCAAATGGATTGAAGCCAAACCTGTGACCAAGATTACGGGGGCCAAAGCCACTAAGTTTTTCCAGGAGATCATCGGTCGGTTCGGCGTACCATCTCGGATCATCACGGATAACGGTTCTCAGTTCAAAAGTGACGAATTTCAAAGTTGGTGCGAGGATGTGGGCATAAAGATTTGCTTTGCTTCGGTGGCACACCCACGAAGTAATGGGCATGTCGAGCGTGCGAATGGCATGCTTCTACGAGGCGTCAGGGCGCGTACTTTCGATCGGCTCAAACCCTATACGGCAAAATGGATAAAGGAATTGCCTGCCGTACTCTAGGGGCTTTGTACGAGCCCCAGTCGAGCTACGAGGCAGTCACCCTTTTACCTCGTATATGGGTCTGAGGCGGTTCTTCCCACAGAGCTACAGTTTGGATCGCCCCGAGTTCAGAGGTTCAACGAAAACGAGTCAGAGGCCAGTCGGATTGACGATCTCGACCGACTGGAGGAAGCTCGGGACGTTGCCACAATTCGGTCGGCTAAGTATCTCCAGGGTTTGCGTCGTTATCATGATCGTAGTGTGCGAGATCTAGCCTTCTCGGTTGGAGATTTGGTCCTTCGGGTTAGTCAATCGGGTGGCCATAAGCTTTCTCCACAATGGGAAGGACCGTACATCATTGACTCCATGACGCGCCCGGGGGCTTACCGATTAAGGCGAGAAGATGGTGCTCTCCTGGATAACTCATGGAACATCGAGCAATTGCGTCGGTTCTATACCTGACGGCTATTGTAACCCCTGAACACAGATAAATAAAGATAAGTTTTTCGCTCACATTTTCTCTTATGTTTACACAATTTGGTTTCTGACTTGCTGCTTATTTACATTTCAAGTAAGTAGTAAGTCGGGGACTACACCTAATTAGGTGCGCAATCGCGCACCTAAGTTTCTATCTAAATTTGACTTGCTCCTTAATCAGATTCTGATTAGTCAGTAAGTCGGGGGCTACACCTAATTAGGTGCGCATTCGTGCACCCTTTCTCCTTTATTGAGTTTGACTTACTCATTAGTCGGAATCCGACTTATTCATCAGTCGGAATCCAACTGGTTTGTAAGTCGGGGGTCATACCTAATTGGGGGCAGTCTCTGTCACTACATTTTCCCAACGCTTAATTAATTTTTTTTGGTTTGAGCTAACGATGAGCCTAAGCGTCTATCGTCCTGAGTAACGAAACTCTTGTTTTCTGGCGACATCCATGCTTTCGGGTCGCGTTATTGGAGGTAAGGCTCCGTGCCAACTCCTAACGCTAAGGAACTTGATGCACTGGGCATAGTGCTTAGCGAAAGGGACCTAGCTTACTTGGGCGAAGCGTACTACTCGGGTTGGAAAAAGTCGATTAAACTTGTGCTAAAAAAAAGAGAAGAAGGCATTGCACATTCGGAATAAAACAACTTTATTAAAATTTTTTGACGGCCCGCGAGCCGTTTACAGGATGTGGCGGTGGGCGTGGGCCTGCGCCCTGACGATCAGGTCCGTCACCTCGGCGAGGTTTGGGGCGGCGTCGATCAGAGCTTCGGCGATGGCGGCATCGCGGGCGTGGGAGCGGACCAGGGCCTCCACGATCACGTCGGTCACCTCGGCAAGGGCCGGGACGACCTCCACCAGGACCGCGACGGAGGTGACGTCACGGGCGCGGGCCTCCTCCTCGGTGATCTCGGCAAGCACGAGGTCGTACTGCGCCCAGAGCTCCGCCAACTCTTCATCAGCCATTGGAGCAGGAGGAGGCGGAAGGATTTAGGAAGAAGCTTGTGAGGAACGGCTGCTACGCCGGCTCCTCTTTATAGCCAAACTTGTGGAAGTCGAATCGGTTTCGGGGAGTGATAGCGTCGGGAAGCAGCCCCGATGAAAAACAGTCCCCGGGATTTGATGTGGAGATTTCTAGGAGCACGACGCTGCGTTCAAAGCGACGCTTGGGCTTCCGGCAAAGTAATACTGGGATGACTTGTGGCAGCAAGAGATAAGCGCGCCTTTCTCGAAGAACCGCGGGCGACGCTTCGGCTTCCCGCTGGGCAGGAAGGTGCAAAGCCTTGCTTTCACTGTTGCGATATTTGGGCCCGGACTTAGGTTCCAGAAGACACGCTCTTTGTGGGCCGTATGTTATACGTTGCTCACATACGAGTGTTGATTGGACCGAATCTAGTTGGGACAAAGGGGCGCGCCCCTGGTTGGGCCTTATGCCAGTTATTGATTCCTCGATGACTGGGTGCTTCTTGGGAAAAAATCAATCCAGCTCTTGGCGTACCCCTTGGGGTCAATGGCTGGTCCGATTTTACAATCGGATTAGGCGTCAAAGAGTTATCTCTTCCATTGGGTCTCAGTGGCACATCTCCGGATCGTTTGTCGCCAAGACAAACACCACTAGGAGGACCTCAACTTGGAGGCGGGCGTATTCCTTTGGGGATCACTAGCTTGTGTCCGCATCAGTCGGATTAAGGCGCCTGAGCACCCTACACAGGTTGTGGCATATCCCATGTTGGATCGAATGTCGAGCTCTGCAAGACAGACTTGAATGCCATAAGTTGTAACAGGGAGGACAACACTGGGTAGCACTGCATACTCGGCAAAGTCCACTCTATTCTCCTGGTATGCCTCTCCGTGGGGGCCATTAGCCAGCATTCCGATCCGTCGGGCTAGGTGCCAGACATCTTTAATAAACTTGAGAATTTTTCTCGAGTTCTTTGCAACTGTGTTGTTTGATCAGCAGGTTACTCGGCGAGTAGATTCCATCAGCCAGACGAAGAGTGACGTCACTGGGGTAAACATCTGAAGGATTGCAAGCCGAACCCCGAATCAAGACAACCCAGTCCCGAAGCACTCGGGGGCTACTGTGGAAAACATGGGCTCTAGGTGTCCGAAGATATACAACAGGACGTACCACCTCCTTGGGCCGAGTCAGTTGGGCCTTCCAGAAGGCAGGCTTGGAGGACGGTGCGCCCGGACATGATCTACAAGGAAACGGATTCGTTTCCTACTCGAATACACAAATATAGGTGTAGCTGAATCGGTTATATCTGTATCTTTCATAAGCGGATTAGGGATTTTATCTGTAACCCGACCCCTTACACTATATAAAGGGGGTCCGGGGACCCTAGTTCGGCATCCAACTCCACATCTCACAATCATCATCATCATCCACCATAATACAATCCACGAGCACAGGAGTAGGGTATTACCTCCCCCCGAGGGCCCGAACCTATAAAAATTCGGCTCCCTGTGCTACCATCGTAGTTGTGATCTTTCGCATCGCCCCCTAAAATATATTGTCGACACAAATCGTCGAAACTACCCCTATAAATACCTCCTAGACCCGCTCCCTCAACCACCAAGGTTGGAGTCTCGGAATTGGAGCCCTAGCCACCAAAACCCTAGCCACCCGAAGCTATTTCAAGGTATCCCTCTTATTCCCTTGCTCAAACCCTAGATCTAATGCCATCCCGTTGTAGATCTCGTCGAGACGATCAATTTGGATATATGAAAGTCCTATTTTGGTGAAGAATCGGAGGAGTTATGGAGCACCGAAAATTCGCCGGATCTTGGACGTCACTCCCGCCGCCGGCGAGCTGCTGCGCCGCCTGCCCCGCCTCGCTGTCCGTGCCGCCACGTGCCAGCACCAATCGCCTAGCCAGCGCCAAGGTTCTCCCCACCACCAAGGGCATCCCCGCCACCACGCGCCGCCGCCTCGCCGGCTATCCCGACTCGCGTGCCGACCTCGCGCCGTCGCCCAACCAACTACCGCCATCTTGTCGCCGCTTTGTGCTATCCCCGACGCCCGCCAATGAACGAGCGCCGCCACTGTCGGCTCGGGGTTAAAACCTGTTTTTCCTCGGTTAACCTCGGTTTTTTTATTTCCTGGCTTTTCTATTTATCTCGAAACTTCCAGGAATTGTTTAGGGAGAATCCGAACTCTGATTTAGATGATTCCAGAGCCCAAAAATCATAAATAATCTCAAGAATTGTATATATTTTTTATCACACTATTTTCTCTTCATTGATTATTTATTTCTGTTATTTTTTCGCGTAGATCCCGCGTGCATCTACTGTACGGGAAACATTCCGGAGCCTTTCAAAGGAGGACAACAAGACCAAGACTTCTTTGAAGGAAAGCTAGATTCATATTGAATTCCTAGTTTGCTAAAATTCTATTCTTTCATCTTTATTTAATTGGCATGCATGAATTATCGTTGTGTGTGTAATACTGTCCCGTTTTCATGTTAGTCTTCTACTAATGTGAATTAGCCTGCCATTGATAGCCCGTTGGTTATATTTTCCTGATCTATCCTTTGTGTAGATGCTTAGCTTTGCTTCTGGGTTGGTAGTAGTTAGGTTTCACTCATTAATAAATTTGTATCGTGAAGTTACGGCTTCGTGGTATTGTTTTGGTAAACCTAATCAACTAAAATCAACGCGGTATGTGTTGATTCGAGGAGACCTAGAAGAGGCCGATCTGGGGCTTGTGGTTGTGTCGTGCAGGTCTCTGTCGACGAATTGCGTCGGTAATGTATTTTATAGGGCTATGCGATAGATCACAACTCGATGGTAGCACAGGGGCATGATTTATACAGGTTCAGGCTCTCGGAAAGAGGTAACACCCTACTCCTATACTTGTGGATTTGTATTATGGGGTGTCGATCACAATGAACAAAGGATGATCACAATGATAGTAGGTTGTCGCCGAGATTGCATGAGATCGTAGGCAATCACGGGAGATGGCTCTGGACTAATCTAAGACGAAGATGATGATGAACTAGGGACCCCAACCCCTTTTATATAGTGTAAGGGGTTGGGTTACAGATTGGTTCCCTAATCCGTATTAGGAAGATAAGGGATATGGCCGAGTCGGCCTCGCTTATCTCCACGTATTCGAGTAGAATTAGGATCCTACTCCTTATAGAGCAAGTTGGGCCACGCCGTCCTCCAAGCCCGCATTCTGGAAGATCCACGCGATTTGGCTCAAGGAGGTGGTGCGTTCAATCGTCCGTCTCCAAATACCCGGGGCCCATATTGTCCACAGTAGCCCCCCGAGTGCTTGGTGACTGAGTTGTTTTGGTTCTGGGTTCAGCTTACAGCCCATCAAATGTAATCCGAGTGACATCAGTCTCTGTTCAGTTGGTGCAGTTCTGCTCGCCGAGTAACCTGCAGATCAAACAACACAGTTGCAAAGGACTCAAGAGAAAATCTCAAGCCTCTAAAAAGATGTTTGGTATCCAGTCCGACTGGTCGGTATGCTGGCTATTGGCCCCACGGAGAGGCATACCAAAAAGGTGGATGTAGCCAAGTGATCAATGTCACCTTGCCTTATCCTCCTGTTACAAATTATGACATTCGGGTTTGACTGATAGAACTCGACATTCGGTCCAACAGGGGACATGTCACAATTCGTGTAGGGTGTTCCGGCGCCCTGACCCGACTAGTGCGGATTCAAGCTAGTGATTCTTGGAAGAATACGCCCGTCTCCAAGTCAAGGTCATCCGAGTGGTGTTCGTCATGATGACGAACGATCCAGAGATGTGCCACTGAGACCCGACTGAAAAGGTAATTCTTGATGTTCGATCCAACTAAAAGTCAGACCGACTATTGACCCTAGGAGGTACATCAAGAGCTGGGTTACAATCCAGGAAGCGCCTAGGCGAAAGGCCCGACTGGGGGCACGCTATTTTTCCTAACTAGATTTGGTCCGAGTGGCACCTGTACCCGAGTGATGACATGTACAGCTTATGGCCCACGTGGGGCATACCCTTCGGAACCTAAGGTGTTCAGGCGCCCTGACCCGACTTTGTGCGGTGTCAAGCTAGTGATTCTCGGAAGAATACGCCCGCCTCCAGGTCAAGGTCATCCGAGTGGTGTTCGTCATGATGACAATACAATCCGACTGTCAACGAATTATGTCGGCAATATACTTTATAGGGCTATGCGTAAGACCGAAACCCGATGGTAACACAGGAGACAGATTTATACAGGTTCAGGCCCTCTGCGGTAGAGGTAATACCCTACTCCTGTGCTCGTGGATTGTATAGGGGTTGATCTCGAGGGATCAATGTTGAGGATGGCTATGGATCGATGTGATCTCTCCTCTCGCCTACTCTTCTTGTCCTCCCGAACTTGGGGCCCCTGCCTCCCTTTATATAGTGGAGGGAGGTAGGGTTACATATTGATTTCCTAGTCGGTTATGGAAACTGAGGATAGAGATAGGAAGTCTATCTCTATCCTTTCTTGCCGAGTATGTACGTACCGGGTTACAACTGTGCCTTTCTTGTGATACAAGTCGGGTCTTCATGTGGGGCAGACCTGTCTTCTAGATGGTAGGCGTGACCCTGCTGCGTGAGGTGGTCCGTCTAATGTCTCCGTGAGGATACCCGGGGACCATGTTATCCACAGTAGCCCCCGAGTGCTTTACAGCCGAGTTGATGCCTTCTCGGATGTGTGTCGACCGAGTCATACTTCAAATCGAGTACTCCGACTGGAACCTTCTCTATGCCGAGTGCTCCATTGGCATGCAAGGAGGCTGTGAAGGGCTCAAGAGAGCTTTGTAGGTTGAAATCTCCGAGTGACTCCTAGCCCAATTTCTTGGAGTCCTGGAAGTCGGCGCGATGGTTGACATCGCGGCGTGAGTAGAATGTCGACGCAACTGTCCTCAGCGCAGTGTGAGAAGCTGGCGTAGTAAATCTGCGTGGCTGCCCTCAGCGCAATGTGCGAGAAGCCGGCATAGTAAGTCGGTGCGGTTGTCCTCAGCGCAGTGCGCGAGAAGCCGCAAGTTGGGGTGGTCATCCTCGTCGTTGCCGGAGCAGCGAGTCAGCGTAGGGAGTCGGCGTGGCTGTCCTCGGCGCAGTGCGCGAGAAGCCGAGACGTGGTTTGCACTCGGGGCGCTGGTGTAGGCATGCAGTCGAGCGATATAATGCACTCAGGGTGCTGGTGTAGGCGTGCACCCGTACCGAAGTTGGCGTAGGCCTGGTGCCATGCCGTAGATTGCACTCGGGGCGCGGGTGTTGACACGTAACTGTGCCATGAGCGGTGCTTGTAGCGTAAACACTTCCTCGAACCCCTGTAACATGTACATGTAGAATTTAGGCAGTATTTGAATATGAAAACATTTGGTCGGATATAAAATCCGACTATCTTTATGTGCGAAATAGCCATTTTTTATTTTTCTACTTAATGATTTTTGTTAGTCCGAGTGGTTTTTCTTCCTTTTGTTATGCACTCTGCCCGACTAGTCTAGCCCTCGAGTGTAGGGAGTTGGCACATGGCTTCTTGTCCCAGGCACTCGTTTGGGTGACGTAGAGTTTGCCGTGTTATGGGTTCGGAGCTTCACTACTCAGAATTATAGCGCACTCGGATTTCACTTAAATCACTAAGTATAAAAGCAAAAAATAACTATGAAAAAGATGGGTGCACGCAAGTGCACACAATTATGTGTAGCCTCCGACTTACTTCTTAGTTGGAATTCAACTAAGTAGCAAGTCAAGAAATGACTATGAAAAAGATGGGTGTACGCAAGTGCACACAATTATGTGTAGCCCCGACTTACTGCTTAGTTGAAATTCAACTAAGTAGCAAGTCAAGAAATAACACGAGTTTATATGTGAAAAGATTATGATGACGAAAAACTTAGCTGCTTTGCTGACGATGTTGTCGTCCTTGTTTTTGAGCTGTTAGCCCTAGGCGTATCACCTTGTAGGCTTGAAGCGCAGACGTAGGCTTGTAGCCGTGCCGATGCCGAAGTTTGCCCTCGGGGCGCCGACGTTGGCGTGAAGCCGTGCCAAGTTGACGTAGGCATGCAGCCGAGCCGTATGAAGTACTCGGGGTGCTGGCGTAGACGTGCAGCCATGCCAAAGGTTGCGCTCGGGGCGCTGGCGTTGGCGTGCAGCCGTGCCATAAGAACCATCTCGCATTATCCTGCATTGTACCCTGTGAAGACAATGAAAAACACGAGTAGTAGAGAAAAAATTGGATTGTAAAGCAATATGCATGATATCCAATTATGTATTTTTATTATGTGAAATTGTCGTCCTTTTATCTTTTCCGTATTGATTTACGCTTCTCCGAGTGTGTTTAATTCCTTTTGTTAAGCACTCCGCCTAGCTCATTAAGTCCCTTAGCGTTAGGAGTTGGCGCGGAGCTCTGTCTCCGGACACGTGTCAGGAAACCCAAATTTTGCATAGGAATCAGAGTTTCACTACTCAGAATGTGTGACACTCGGAATCGGTAAAAGTCAACATGAAAAAGAACAAAAGAAAATTGAAGAGAGATGGTGCAGATAATGCACCTAATTAGGTGTAGCCTCCGACTTACTGGCTAGTCGGAATCCGACTAGGGAGCAAGTCAAATCAATCTCAATAAAAGAGAATAAAGGGGTGCGCGATTATGCACCTAATTAGGTGTAGCCCCCGACTTACTGCTTAGTTGGATACCAACTAAGTAGCAAGTCAGGAGATAAATTATAATGATGTAATTGAGTATAAAAATGGACAACTTAGCTGTTGATCGTGTTGTCCTCACGTCCGAGTGAATGAGCCCCCGGGCATGTCACCTTGTCAGCGCGGTTGTCGTCGGCGTCGTGCACGAGAGGCCAGCGTAAAGAAGTCGACACGGCTGTCCTCGGCGTCATGCGCGAGAAGTTGGCCTAGGGAAGTTGGGGCGGCTGTCCTCGGCGTCGTGCGCGCGAGAAGCCTGCCTAGGAAGTCGGCGCGGCTGTCCTCGGCGTCGTGCGCGCGAGAAGCCTGCCTAGGAAGTCGGCAAGGCTGTACTCGGCGTCGTGCACGAAACCCAAGACAAGATATGTGCTGCGGCTATTCTCGGCCGTCGCGAGAAACCTGCCTAAAAAGTTGGCACGACTATCCTCGGCGTCGTCTTGTAAAACCGCCTAGGGAAGTCGGTAGCTGCCGTCTTGACATCGGCGCGGAAGCCGTATGATAGAATCGGTCTGTTGTCCTCGGCGTCGTCTTGCGAGAAGCCACCCTAGAAAGTCGTGCGACTATCCTCGGCATCGTCTTGAGAAACAGGCCTAGAAAGTCGGTCTGTTGTCCTCGGCGTCGTCTTGTGAAGCTCGTCTAGGAAGTCCGCGGGTGTCCTCGGCGTCGTGTCGAAGCCGCCTAGGAAGTCGGCCTGGTATCCTCGGCATTGTCTTGTGAAAGCCTACCTAGGAAGTAGGCGTGGCTATCCTCGATGTCGTGCGCGAGAAGCCGGCTTAAGGAAGTCGGCGCGGCTGTCCTCAGCGTCGTGCGCGCGAGAAGCCTGCTTAGGAAGTCGGCACGGCTGTCCTCGGCGTCGTGCGCGCGAGAAGCCTGCCTAGGAAGTCGGCAAGGCTGTACTCGGCGTCGTGCACGAGAAACCGGCACAGTATGTGGCGCGGCTGTTCTCGGCTTCGTGCGCGAGAAACCTGCCTAAAAAGTTGGCACGACTATCCTCGGCGTCGTCTTGTAAAACCGCCTAGGGAAGTCGGCGCTGCCGTTGTCTTGGCGTTAAGCGCGGAAATATAACGCATCATCGGCGCATGGTATCCTCGGCGTCGTCTTGTGAAGCCGCCTAGGAAGTCGGCGCGGCTGTCCTCGGCGTCATGCGCGCGAGAAGCCTGCCTAGGAATCGGCGCAGCTGTCCTCGGTGTCGTGCGCGAGAAGCCGGTCTAGGAAATCGGCGCGGCTGTCCTAGGTGTCATGCGCGCGAGAAGCCTGCCTAGGGAGTCGGCGGTCACGGTTTGACCGAAACCTATTCTATTGTCATCATGGTGATGTCTCTCATCTTCTTCTCGCCGGAGCAACGAGTGGGTGCGGCGGTAGTCGTTGTCGTCGTCGCCGCAAGTCGGGGGCATAGGAGCCGCAAGTCGGCATCACAGGAGACGCCAGTCCGGGCGTCGCAGAAGCCGTAGGTCGGGACGGCGTATGAGCCTCGCCGTGATCTCTGGGATGAGATCCATTTCGTCGTCGAGGTACGCCATGCCCTTGCTGAGGTGCGCCAATGATCGCCGAGGTGCCGAGCGAAATTCACGTCGAGCTCCATCTTCGCTCGGAATTCGCGTCACCTCCGCGCAGTTTGTCTTCAAATGGCCTCCACGGTCACATTCAAACTCGATTTTCGATGAGCTTGGACTCGTTGGAAAGATAACGAGATAAGCTTTCCAACGCATCCAAAACCACCTCAAAATTCCTTCTGAGTCAACGGGAAATCACGATGCAATTTCTGTCTAGATTCTGGACGCGAATAGGGCAATGTTTCTTTCAGCGTTTGCGTTTACGTTTGCTTATAAGCTAAAAATTTGTTATTTGTGTACAAGTTAAACGCTTTGACGTTTGGTAGCCAATTTTTGTAGGTCTTACTATTTCTTCTCAAAACTCTCAAAACCATTTTTCTATAATGTTTTGATCCCTCGAATGTCCTTATCGAAGAGCTACAAATTTCTAGTTTAAACGCAACCGCAACCGCAACCGCTGAAAGAAACACTACCTAGATCGCATCTTCTTCCCGTGTTTGCTTCGTGGTTGAAGTTGTCTTCCGATCGGATCTGATCCAATTCTTCGAGGGCAAGTTTGCCGAGGTTGTTGATGATGAAATCCAAGCCTCCAAAACAGGAAGCTTGACCGAAGGTGAATTCGACGGCGCTGCAGCCGAGAGATGCCATCGAGCTTGATGAAGATGATTTTAGCGCTGGCTCCTACCTGGCGCGCCAACTATCGACGAATTATGTCGACAATATACTTTATGGGGCTATGCGTAAGACCGAAACCCGATGGTAACACATGAGACAGATTTATATAGGTTCGGGCCCTCTGTGATGGAGGTAATACCCTACTCCTATGCTCGTGGATTGTATTGGGGTTGATCTCGAGGGATCAATGTTGTGGATGGCTATAGATCGATGTGATCTCTCCTCTTGCCTACTCTTCTTGTCCTCCTGAACTAGGGGCCCCTGGCTCCCTTTATATAGTGGAGGGAGGTAGGGTAACAGATTGGTTTCCTAGTTGGTTATGAAAACTGGGGATAGAGATAGGAAGTCTATCTCTATCCTTTCTTACCGAGTATATACGTACCGGGTTACAACTGTGCCTTTCTTGTGATACAAGTCTGGTCTTCATGCGGGGTAGGCCCGTCTTCTTGATGGTAGGCGTGACCCTGCTCCGGGAGGTGGTCCGTCTAATGTCTTCGTGAGGATACCCGGGGACCATGTTATCCACACCGACAGAAGAGGTAACTCTTGATGTCCGATCAAACTAAAATTTAGACCGACTATTGACACTAGGAGGTACATTAAGAGCTGGGTTACAATCCGGGAAGCGCCCAGTCCTCATAGACTGACAACTGGCGAGAGACCCGACTGTGGGCACGCTATTTTTCCGACTAGGTTTGATCCGAGTGGCACCTGTACTCGAGTGATGACGTGTACAGCTTGTGGCCCACGTGGGGCGTGCTCTCTAAAACCTAAATTCGGGCCCGAATCTTGAAGCGGTGATTAGGGCTTCATTCTTTTCCGCCCAGTGCGGAAACTGAAACATCGCCCACTTCCTTTTAAATAGAACACGCCGGGATATTTGAACGGTTACGCTTACATTGTGCGCCCAAGTCCGTTCATCTCCCCGTAGCGCTTCCTCTACGGTTTCCCACTTCCGCCGCTGTAGAGCAACCCTAGCGCCGCCGCCGCTACCAGTCTCCAGATTCAATCTCGCCGCCCCCATCCCCCACCACATTCTCTCAAATGGCGGGGAACTGGGCGACCTCCGTCACCACCGAGGAGCGACTGCAAGCCCTGGTCGACGCCGGCGTTCTCCCGGCACAGGAGCTCATCGGCTGGCGCGCCGCCGCGAGTGAGTCTTCCCCCACTCCTCGCCAAGAGGAGATAGTTGTTTTCGAGTCCTTCTTTTATCGCCGGTTCGGACTCCCCGCTTCTCCTTTCCTTCGTGGTCTGCTCAACCACTATAAAATCAAGCTCTTCCATTTGAATCCCAACTCTGTTCTTCAAATCTCTCTTTTTGTTCAACTTTGCGAAGCTTTTCTGGGGATTGCTGCCCACTTCGCCCTTTTTCGCCATCTCTTCCACTTGAAAGCCTTCCCCAACGACAGTGCCCCTAAGTCCGTCGGCTGGGCCGGATTCCAACTCCAGAGTGGTCTCAGGAAGGAGTATTTCTCCCTACCACTCATGACCTCCTTGAAGGGATGGAACCAGGAGTGTTTCTATTGTTCCAACCCACTCCCCGGTCTCCCTTCTTTTGACCGGAGAAAACCCCAGGCTTCTCCCTCTTGGACCTCTCCTCCTCCCTCCTCTGAAATGGATCAGGTCACCGAGCTACTCGGCCTGATCCAAAATCTCAAAGAAGAGGGGCTGACCGGCGTGGCCATCGCCATCTCCTTCACGATGCGCCGCGTCCAGCCTCTCAAAGAAAGGGTTCGGCTCGGGTTCGAATACACCGGGCCGACCAATCCGACTCGGGAGGTGGCCACCCCAATCTCCCATCTGGATGCCGCCAACCGACTTACAGAGTTTTTCAGCATGGGGACATCCATTTCCAACCAAGGGTATCCCCGAAGCATCTCTCTCATCAATCCGCCACCGGAGGTAAAGACCGAGTAATCATCATATTTGTTTCATGCCCGCCGAGTAGTTTTATTGCCATCATACCAACTCATGAAGGCTGTGCTTCTGCGCAGGACCGCCAGGCCTTCGAGTCCCTCGCCCCGACGCTTAAGGCCCCTGCCCACAAGGGCGAGAAGTGCCCGGACAAGGAGCCTGAAGAGGCTCCCGCGGCGAAGAAGGGCAAGGGCCCGGTCTCCTTCGAGGAGGAGGACGTCCTGCCGTCCGAGGGGCGCAGCTGACAAGGCTCGGGCCCCACGATCCACGAAGCCCCCAAGTAAGGAGCAAGCCAGCCAACGCCAACCCAAAGGCCGAGCAGTCAGGCGGCTCGTCCTCCGAGAGCGGATCGTAGGACATCGCCGAAGAAGAAGCAGGCGCATTCGACGCCTAAGCCTGCGGCGCCCCAGGCCAGGCCGAGTGGCCCGCCCGACACCTCCTCAAGCGGGTCCTCCGCTCAGAGGGGCGCCGGCATAAAGATCAAGACTTCGAGCCGGTAAGCACGACTCTGTCACTCCTTGGTAGCCTTCAATGTGTTTTCGTTGTACTGAAGTGTTTCCTTCTTTCAGGAAACCGTCAGAAGAAATTCCGACGGACCGCCCGACCGAGCCAGCATCGAAGCCTGCTGAACCGAATCGGGCGGCATCTTCTCCCCCTCCTTCTGCTTCTTCTTCTTTTCCTCCTCTGACAGCCGACGCAGTCATTCCGCCGACCAAGCCAACCGAGGCCGCGTCGGAGGCCAAGGTCCGCGAAGATGGCGCCGCTGCCCCTCCGAGCCCGAAGCCGACCAACGAGGGCGGTGAGGAAGCCGAGCCGGTGGTGGAAAATATTCCACGCCGGCTCCCATCTCCCCTGGAGGAGCCCGAGCCCAAGTTCTCGGTGGCCTGGAGGGACGAGGCCGGGGACTGGGCTCGTCTCGACGATGAGGCAGAGGAGAAGGCCAGGATGATCTTCTACAAGCACGCCGCTGAATGCGGCAAATTGATCAGGGTAAGTCTTCCGATCAGCTGAGTAAGTTTTTGTCATCTTGAAGTAGAATAGTCATTATTCACTCTTTTTGTAGGAACTTGGTGAATTTTTCGAGAGGAAAACCAAGTTTCTCAACTACTTCCTCCCACAAATAGAACGGATTAAAGCCGTGGAGGGGCAAGTAGTTGAGACCCAGATCGAGGCGTCCAGGTAGCGTCGGGAGCTGCAGGACGAGAAGTTCGACCTCGCAGGCTTCCTTCGATGTAAGTATCCCAACCTAAGTCGGAACTTCATGATTCGTGTGCGACTGAGTGACACCACCTTCTGCTCATTGTGCAGCCCGTGACGCCATGATCGCCAGCCTGCGGGAGGAGATGGCCAAGTCCAAGGACTCTGAGGCCGCCGCCCAAGCAGAGCTGGTAAAGTCCGTGGACCAGAGGCTGGCCCTGGAGGAGTTGGAGGCCCGTGCCGTCGCCGAGCTAGAGGGTAAGTCCCCTAACCCGACCGACTTTGAATCTCTAGTATTGCACAGTCGTATGACTGCATTTATGCCTCTGCTAACAGAATATAAGAAGAAGACGCAGCGATATGGCGTTTTGAATAAGCAAAAAGCTAAATCAGCAGCGCATATGAACAAACTTCGGTGGCCGTAGAGCCCACTCGGCGACGGCTCTATGCCGGTGACGCTGAGCCAAGCAGTCGGGCCGAGCTGATCCAAAGGTGGACCGAAGCCCCTGAGCAGCTGAAGGCCAGACTCAAGGAGATCGGATTGATGAGCACCAGCCAAGCGCTGGGAATCGTCAAGTCGTTATATCCCCGAGTCAAGCTTGAGGTCGCAGGGCAACCGCTTCACCGCACCGGAGAAGCGTTAGCCTGCCGAGGAAGTGAAGCCGGCAGCTGAGTCCCTTGTAGATAACTTAGATTTAGATTCCCTGTAAACATATGAACTTCTTGTAAATTATCAATTTGTTTGTACGTAAACAGTTCTTTTTGATATAATATAACTTACGCGATTTTTCTCAGTTGAATTATGTATTTTGCCCGAGTAGGTTAGGTTCCTTTTGCTAAGCACTCTGCCAAGCACATCAAGTTCCTTAGCGTTAGGAGTTGGCGCGGAGCTCGGTCTCCAAGAACGCAGTAGGGAAGTATGAGTGTTGCGTGGAAACAAGAGTTTCGTTAATCGGAATGACCAACACTTGGCTCAACAAGAACTCAAAAAGAAAGTTATCGATTAGGTGCAGATTGCACCTAATTAGGTGTAGCCCTCGACTTACTGACTAGACGGAGTCTGACTAGGGAGCAAGTCAAATCAATCTCAATTAAAGAGAAGGAAGGGATGCACGATTGCGCACCTAATTAGGTGTAGCCCCCGACTTACTACTTAATTGGAGCACAAATAAGTAGCAAGTCAGAAACAGAATTGCACAAGTGTAAAGATAATGTAAACGAAAACTTATCTTTAATGAATTGTAAATGCGTATACAATGGCCGTTAGGTATAGAACCGACGTAATTGCTCGATGTTCCACGAGTTATCCATGAGAGTGTCGTCTTCTCGCCTCAGTCGGTAAGCCCCTGGGCGTGCCACTGAGTCAATAATGTACGGACCTTCCCAGTGTGGGGAGAGCTTGTGGCCACTCGTCTGATTGATCCGAAGGACCAAATCACCAATCGAGAAAGCACGATCCCGCACATTACGACTATGGTAACGACGTAGCCCTTGGAGGTACTTGGCCGACCGAACGGTTGCAGCGTCCCGAGCTTCTTCCAGTCGGTCGAGTTCGTCAACTCGACTGGCCTCTGACTCGTCCTCGGTGACCCGAATTGTAGCTCCGTTGGGAGGACCGCCTCAGAGCCATATACGAGGAGGAAGGGAGACTGCCGCATTGCCCGATTAGGACTTGTGCGAAGCCCCCAGAGTACGGCAGGCAATTCCTTCATCCACTTTGCTGCATATGGTATGAGTCGATCAAAGATACGCGGCTTGACGCCTTGCAGAAGCAGGCCATTTGCGCGCTCGACGCCTTGACGCCTTGCAGAAGCAAAACAAATCTTTATGCCCACATCTTCGCACCAGCTTTGAAATTCGTCACTTCTGAATTGAGAGCCGTTGTCTGTAATGATCCGAGAGGGCACACCAAACCGACCGACGATCTCCTGGAAGAACTCGGTGGCCTTGGCTACCGTAATTTTGGTCACAGGCTTAGTTTCCATCCATTTGGTGGACATGTCAATGGCGACGAAGATATGTTCAAAACCACCCGGGGCCTTGTTGAGGGGTCCGACTATGTCGAGCCCCCAGACGGCGAACGGCCAGGTGATAGGGATCGTCTGAAGTTCTTGAGCCGGCACATAAACCTGCCGAGCAAAGAACTGACAACCTTCGCATTTTCGGACGATCTCCTTTGCGTCTGAGACAACAATCGGCCAGTAGAACCCTTGACGAAAGGCTTTGCCGACCAATGTAGCTGAAGCAGCATGATGGCCGCACATACCAGAGTAAATTTCACGCAACAAAGCACGTCCTTCCAACTCGTATACGCACTTTTGAAGTATGCCAGAGGTGCTTCGGCGGTACAAGATTCCTTCAAGTACCACGTACGCCCGATTCCGACGTTCAATTTGTCCAGCGGCCCCCCGATCATCGGGAAGCTTTTCTTCTTACAAATACTCCAAGTACGGTCGCATCCAATCCGAGTCAAGGGTGAGCACTTTTGACTCGGATGGTGGTTCATCCGGTTGGGGTAGTTGCTCCTACGGTATGATGGAGGGGACGTGAAGCTCTTGCACAAAGATCCCAGCTGGTATTGCAGCCCTGCTGGGGCCCATCTTCGCAAGCTCATCTGCCGTCTCGTTGTCTCGCTGTAGGATATGAATAAGCTCCAGTCCATCGATCTAATCTTCCAACTTTCTGACCTCCTGACAATAGACGGTCATATTGTCGTTGACACAAGTCCAATCCTTTTGTACTTGGCTTACCACGAGTTGAGAGTCTCCGCGAACCACCAATCGCCGGATGCCGAGCGACATAGCAATATGGAGCCCATGGATAAGTGCTTCCTACTCGGCTGCGTTGTTTGAAGCCAAAAAATGAATCTGGAGAACATACTTGAGTCGTTCACCTCCAGGTGATATGAGAACGATACCAGCCCCCGCGCCCTATCATCGGAGAGAGCCATCGAAGTACATGTTCTAGTGCTCGGATTCTTCGACGACTGGGGGAGCCAGCATCTCCGTCCACTAGGCAACGAAGTCGGCGAGTGTTTGTGACTTGATAGCGCTGCGTGGCTTGAACGAGATCTCGAAAGCCTCGAGTTCTACTGACCACTTAGCAATTCTCCCAGTGGCTTCCCGATTATGAAGGATATCTCCAATAGGGAAAAAAGTGACCACCGAAATTAGATGTTCCTGAAAGTAGTGCTTCAGCTTCCGAGAGGCGATCAAGACCGCATACCTTGGACTCACCCAATACATCGCAAACGAAGTAGACCGGGCGCTGAGCCTTATAGACGTGTCCTTGTTCTTCCCGTTCTACCAACACCGCGACACTCACTACATGCGGGGTGGCCGCAATGTATAGTAGAAGCGGCTCCTGTGGCATGGGAGATGCTAAGACAGGTGGCGAAGTAAGGAACTATTTGAGATCCTCAAAAGCCTTCTGTGCTTCAGGTGTCTAGATAAACTTGTCCTGATGCTTCTTTAACAGTTTAAAAAAGGCGACCCACGCTTGCCGAGTCATGAGATGAATCGGCCGAGTGCGACCATGCATCCGTTTAGACACTAGAAATCCCTTTGGCATGCTGGGGAGCCATCTCCATGATGGCTCTGACCTTTTTCGGGTTGGCCTCAATTCCGCGTTGAGGCACCACGAAACCGAGTAGCTTTCCCGAAGGGACCCCGAAGACACACTTCTCCAGGTTCAACTTCATGTTGTATGCCGATAGGCTCTCGAATGTCTTCGACAGGTCGGTAACCAAGTCGGAGGATACCCGAGACTTGACGACAACATCATCGACGTATGCTTCCACGTTGCGCTCGAGCTGGTTGTGAAAGCACCGCTGAATGCAATGCTGATATGTTGCTTCGGCGTTCTTCAATCCGAAAGGCATAGTGACGTAGCAGAAAGCCCCGAACGGAGTGATGAACGAAGGTTTGATGCAATCTTCTTCCTTCAAGCTGATCTGGTGATAGCCCGAGTAGGCATCCAGAAAGCTCAAAAGCTCGCAACTAGCAGTAGAATCAACCACCTTGTCGATGCGAGGTAGTCCGAATGGATCCTTGGGGCAAGCTTCATTTAAGTCGGTATAATCGACACACATACGCCAAGTACCATTCTTCTTTTGCACAAGTACCGGATTTACCAGCCAATCGGGTGGAGTACCTCCCTTATGAAACCAGTGGCTAAAAGTTTGGTGATCTCCGCCTTGATGGCTTTCTTCTGATCTTGTGCGAACCGACGCAGTCGTTGCTTGACTGGCTTAGCTTTGTCATGTACATTCAAGAAGTGCTCGATCACCTCCCTCGAAACACCCGGCATGACAGATGGCTTCTAGGCAAAGATGCCTCGATTTGCTTGGAAGAAGATGACGAGCGGCTCTTCCTATTTCGGATCGAGCCCTGTCCTGATCAGAGCCGTTTTGGCTGAGTCGAACGGGTCGAACGAAATACGCTTAACATCTTCGTCAGGCTTAATGCCTGACTTAGATTGCTTCTTGTTTGGGATGTCGCCTTCATCGCGAAGAGTGGTGGCCGCCTGCCGGATCTCGTCCAACTCAGCAGCCGCTTCGGTTGACTGGGTAAAGTCACAGTTTTCCTTTTCCAGGAGATAGGAAAACTTGACGTCTCCGCAGACTGTGATTACGCCCTACAGACCCGGCATCTTCATAGCCAGGTAAGCGTAATGCGGGACGGCCATTAATTTGGCCAAGCCCGGCCTTCCCAAGATTGTGTGATACGCAGTCTCGAAATCGGCCACCTCAAAGGTGAGGTTTTTTGTCCGGTAGTTGTCCCGGGTGCCAAAACTGACCGAAAGAGAGATTCTCCCAATCGGGACCGAGGAGGTGCCCAGAATTATGCCGTGAAATGGTGCGTCAGTCTTCTGAAGAGCCGACCTTGGAATCTGCATCTCATCAAACGTCTTGGTGAAAAGGATATTCAATCCGCTCCCGCCGTCGATTAAGAATTTGCGCAGTCGGACGCCCCGTACCACAGGATCCAGGATTAGTGGGTATCTTCCTGGATATGGGATGTGGTCAGGATGATCTGAGCGATCAAACTTGATCGGAACTTCAGACCATCGAAGGTATTCGGGGGTCACCGGAATAGCTGCATTGACTTCCCGAGTGGTAAGCTTTTGCTTACATTTGGACTCATATGTACCGAACCCCCATATATATAGTTAAGCTCATGCTCGGTTTCCTAGTAAGCGTCACCCTGAGGAGGATCACGCTTATCGTCTTGCTTGGCTTCCTTCGAAGTGTCCTTGTTGTGCTCTTGAGCGAACCTCTTCAGGACGTTGCAATTCTTCGCCACATGCTTTCCGTTTGGATGGAAAGGACACGACGCCTCCATGACTTTATTGTAGTCATTGGGCCGAGGCGGCCTCTACCGACCTTGATCCGCAACTGCCACCAGTTCTTCACCCTTTCGCTTTTTTCTCCTTCTTGGAAGATGACTCGGGCTTGTCTTTCTTGTTTTTATTTTTGCTCAGGTGATCCTCCTGGCGCTCGGCCAGAGCATCCGAGGCGGCGACATACCGGTCCGCCCAGGCGTACATCTCTTTAACAGTAGTTGGGGCTTCCGAGACATCTTTTTGATTAAGTCGAGGTCACGAACTCCCTTTTGGAAAGCCACGACGACAATCGCTTCAGAAATCTCTCGGATTGTGTTTTTCTTCTTTGTGAAACGCCGAATGAAATCCCTTAACGACTTATCTTTTCTTTGATGAATCTGATAAAGGTCCCACTGGGTTCCAGGCTTCTCGTAAGTGCCCTGGAAATTGTCAACGAATTGGTCGCAAAGCTCTCCCCAGGAACCAATTGAGTTCTCTGGAAGGCCTGCAAGCCAACCCTGAGCCGGAGAAGTTAACATGACGGGCAGATAATTTGCCATCACGTCATAGCCTCCACCCGCGGATTTGATTGCCAGAGAGTAAATCTGCAACCAAGCTTCTGGGCCCCGCTCTCCATCAAATTTCACTATTCCCTTGGGGTTAAACCCTTCGGGCCAGTGGACCTGACGAAGTCGGGGTGTGAATGCTTCAATTCCATCAATCATTCCGTCCCCAGGGGGAGGAGACTGACGGGGAAGTATTCGGCACGGCGGAGTGCGGCGCCGGTCTTCTTCTCGTTCCCTCCACCGAGCCTTGATGTCGAGGAGGAGGTCGCGATTTGTGCTTTGGCGAGCGTCTTACCCGCGAGTTGGCGAGTGCCGATTGCGCCGAGTTTTGCTTGTGGCAGTCTGGCTTCTGGCCGAGTCGGCCTGTTGATCCCGAGTACTCTGGACAGCCGCTGCCGTCACCATGGCTTTAATCTGTTCCATGATCGGCGTTGCGGGGCTATTTTCCCCAAGTAACGGACCAACGTTGTCCAAAAGGGTCTTGCAGGCAAGGATGTTCTGTTGTGGCGTACGGAAGACCGAGTGATCTCCCATACGGACTTGGAGTAATTCCTCCTGATCTTCACGTGCTCGACTGTGCAATCTATCGCGCAGATCTTCTCCACCTCCGCGGTTATGCTTGGCTTCTGCTTCAGTCATCGGACGCAGGGCCGACCCGAAGGGTTGACCATCCACCATGTAAACGTCACAAAAGTCAGGAAACCCGTTGACGCTCTCCTCAGATTCGGATCCCGAGTAAGAGAGGCTTAACTGATCCCGATTTGTGGGCTCATCAATGGATGTGATTATTATTCCTACTTCCCGTGATGAATTGTTCAGCGGAAGGAGACCCGACTGATATTTGGCAGAATAGATTTGCTGAAATCTGACAGCCGAATTGGTTAATCCGAGTGGCATCCTAGCATCCACTTGGAAAGTAGATCCGGTTAGAGTTGTCCCCAAGCCGGAACTCGGGAAGCTCATCCCAGTAAGTGTCCATTGGGCTCCACCCCTTAGCCCAGACTGAAAAAGGCGTCATGTTATCTCATGGAAACCAGTGGCCGAGTTTCTCAATCCGAACAGGGTTTTGCCCAAGTGAGAAGTTGCAATTCCCGATTGGATTTGATCGCGATCCGGGTCAGGAACAGCATCTCCAATTGGTTCTTCGTCAGCGGAGGAAGCTGACAGAACCAAAGGTTCATGATCCCGACTGAAACTGAAGGGAATCCCTGCGGCGAGCCAGTCGGAATCGTTGTTATTAGATTGGATCTCCCCCGAATTGGAATCCGAGAGAGGTAGCCTGAGGTGGTGAAGTTCGGTCGGAGTCGCGTACAGCCTCCCCCGGTGGTATGTGGGCCGAACATCATCCGGATCACATAACCAAGTTCCCCGAAGTTGTTGGCGAGGAAGTCGAGATCTCCGAAGACAAAACCTTGGCCGGGGGTGTAGGTGAAGATGAATCCGCCGATTGAAGCCATCGAAGTCGATGAAGTTGATCGTGACGCTAGCCCCTACCTGGCACGCCAACTGTCGACGAATTGCGTCGGCAATGTATTTTATAGGGCTATGCGAAAGATCACAACTACATAGTAGCACAGGGGCAGGGTTTATACAAGTTCAGGCCCTCGGAAAGAGGTAACACCCTACTCCTGTTCTCGTGGATTTGTATTCTGGGGTGTCGATCACAATGAACAAAGGATGATCACAATGATCGTAGGTTCTCCCTGAGATTGCACGAGATCATAGGCAATCACGGGAGATGGCTCTGGACAAATCTAAGACGAAGATGATGATGAACTAGGGACCCCGACCCCCTTTATATAGTGTAAGGGGTTGGGTTACAGATTGGTTTCCTAATCCATATTAGGAAGATAAGGGATATGGCCGAGTCGGCCTCGCTTACCTCCACGTATTCGAGTAGAATTAGGATCCTACTCCTTGTAGAGCAAGTCGGGCTGCGCCGTTCTCGAAGCCCGCCTTCTAGAAGATCCACGCGACTTGGCCCAAGGAGGTTGTGCGTCCAATCGTCTGTCTCCAAATACCTGGGACCCATATTGTCCACAGTCTCCTCTGTCATATATGGACCATTACTACAAAACACCACATCGGTGCGGTTGGGCGGCATTAGTGCCGGTTTTGAACCCAAGATCGCAGAAGCGGCGATGATAACTCAGGTTATCACAGCCGGTTTTGGAACCGACAATGATAGCCTTATCACTCTGGTTCTCGAGTAAAAACCGGCAGTGGTAGTCCCTGCCGAACTGTGTAAAAATTGAAAAAAATATTTTTTTTATGCCTGGAATCTATACACTAATCATCTACCACCTATTATAGGTTATTAGGACACATTTTCACGCGAAATACAAATGTTGCGTTACCCGAGACTCAAACCTGCAACCTCTCCACTGTACCCTCACCCTTCTAACATCCCTCCCAAGCTCACGTTCTTACTTATAGAGGATATGCATACCTTTTAACCTTTACTTATCAGTGCCGGCCGGCACAGATAATGAGTTATCACTGCCGGTTCTAGCCAAAAACCGACAGTGATAAGTTCTTTCACTGCCAATTTGAAAATTGGGGGCGGGAGTGAAAGAACTTATCACTGCCGATTCTTGGCTAGAACCGGCAGTGATAACTCATTATCAGTGCCGGTTCTTGACAAGAACCGGCAGTGATAAGTTCTTTCACTGCCGGTTAAAAATTGGGGGCGGGAAGGCCTAATGAACCGGCAGTGATAGGACTTATCACTACCGGTTCTTTTCTCAAACCGGTAGTGATACTTCACTGTTGGTTTTGAGCAACGAACCGATAGTGATAAGTCTTATCATTGCCGGTTCTCAAGCGCACAACCCGCTGAGGCTTACGAACCGGCAGTGATAAGTTATCACTGCCGGTTTTGGTCTATCCGGCAGTGATTGGGGGACACGGATGACCATTTTTGTAGTAGTGGACTGTATACTTGTGACTACCATACCGATCCTGAACAGTACAGCCACTTCTGCCTTCTGGCCCTAACTTATTAGCTGTGGAAACCTAGTTTTCGGTGTACTCATAGGCGGTTGGATGTGACTAGCTATCACCGGTTCCGAATGGCTTAAATGGGGGCCAACCTCATGCGGTGCGCTATCAGGTCTGGCTGAAGGAGATGCGCATGACTGTTGGTCTGGTCGCAGCGTAACGTATGGAGCGCGAAACCAAAAGAAAGGGTACACTAAGGGGCAGGTCAAAGCAGTGAACGGTTTTGTACTGTTTCTCTCTTTGAAATGAGGCAGGGCTTGTGGGGAACGTGTACACACTCTGCATAGTTAAAACTATCATGGTAGCCGTGCTCGCAGTTATGGGCGGGGGAAAGGAGTTTGACACAAGGTAGTCCCATATGTTTCGATTAATTAAATTGATGTAGTGTAGGCAGGGAGTGCCTCTTTTGAGCTGGTTAGCCGCTTTCATAGCTACACTCATCGTGTGTTGAGCCAGATAGCCGTCCTTTGGCTACGCTCATGTGTTAGAAGGTGATCTATCATGTTCAATGAATTATAAGTAAATAAATAAATAGATAGGTGTTGTTTTAGCAAAATAACCAGATCCGTCCTTTGTCCTTGCATTCATTATTAAGGATTGCTTGCTGGGTAGCCGTCTACTCACTATATGGATCACGGATTATTTGTTCAGGAAAAGAACTCGACATTGGTGTTAGTTGGGACCAGGAGGGTCCAACTCAAGGTGACTTGGGGAATTAGGTATGCGTTCCGGGTCAACTTTGGTGTATCGTCGCATTTGAAGTCTTCCGCTGTGTTCTTTATGCTTTTAGTTTATGTCCTGTTATTCAGTACAAGACTGTGTAAACGTCTATGTCAAATGGATGTTATTTATATTATGTGAACTATTATTTTTCTAGTTAATTCAATACCTGTGATGATATTCCAAACTGTCCTTGAGTGCAATACTAGCTATGATCTTCTGGGACTAGTATTCGGTCACACAAGCCGGTAGAAATACCGAGGTGCACGACAGTGACTTAATGGATGATGACTATGAGGTCGAAGATGATGATGATTATCTCTCTCTAAATGATGATCCCTGACCAAAAAAGGGGAAGAAAGTCCTAAGTGAAGATGATGACAGCTCTGAAGAAGAAGGGTTATAGTTCTCAAACTCTTCATATGAGGAAGGCAGTAGTTAGATTGAGTTTAAGGAATTTGTGCCCTAGGAAGACATGGTTGCTTCTTGCTACTCAATCGAAAAATATACTAAAGCATATAATCAAAACACAATGCCCTTGCAATGATAAGAAAAATTGGGAGAAGCAAAACACATGCTAAGTAAACCCACCAGCATATATAGAGAAAGTGGGCAGACCTAAGAAATCAAGGAGGAAATGACCACATGTAATTGATGAAAAACTGAATAAATATGGCAGTGTCATGCATTGCAGCTGGTATAAGGTATCTGACCATAATTCCAGAGGCTGTGAACTTAAAATGGTTGGAAAAAGGCCACCTAAGCCAATAAAAAGGAAGCAACAACCAATTACTGTGAAAGATGAAGAATATGATGAAACAATAATTAAGGTATATTGTACTATCTTATGATGAAACAACAACTAAGATATATTGCACTATCTTATAGTCAATTAATACTTTTTTCCTATCGCAATACCTTATAGTCAATTATTCATGTAGTATGCAATGGAACCAAATCCAAAAAATGAGTCAACTGACATCAGCAATGATGGATGACCTAACAAATAAGGTAAACTTATTTTTGTCAATTCATCCCTTGTCAAACATATCATCATTTGGTACTAATTCCTCGCTGTATTTAATAGAGCAACCACTCCATCAGACAAACCACTCAACCTGTTGCAAACGTGGAATCTTCATTCATCCAAGAAAATGCACGCACAATAAGTTCAATGCCACTTACCACAGCCACTAAAGAGGGAAAAGCAAGGATGAGGAAGCACAAAAGGGCTAAGAAATAGACTGATAATCTATTGTCATGATTTTTTTTTTGCTGCTTCCATAATTTTATAGACTGGTGTTTTAAGTCTTACAGTTGAAGTATTTGTTACATGCATGACACTATATGCTAATTTAACTAGATTGTGTTGCATGCTTTTGGTCAGAACTGTGTTGGTCTTTTGGACCACGCCATGTAATAGCGCTGCTCTAGATGATATTTTGGACTGCTTGGATGGTCTATTGAAGATATTTTGGATTGCTTGGATGATCTTATTTACTATTTGCATGATCTTATGCACATCTTTAAATTGTGTTGCAAAGTCTTATTATATCCTGTAAGTCATGCACATCTTATGCGGGGCACCCTCCCCTCTAGCCTCTTCTTCCTCTCCTCAGTTCCTCCCCCTCTCTCTCTCGTAGTTCCATGTTTTACCTGGGACACAGAGCAAGCTAGAGGGGAGGGTACCCCGCATCTTGGGCACCGTCATGCGCCGGCCATCGGACGCTCCTTCCCTACTGGGTGGTAGCTCACCGAGGTGATGACCTGATATAATGTGGATGTGAAAACTTGAGCATGTGGAAGATGAAGAAGGTGGAGCGGTAACAATGGTTGAAGTGCACGACGCTAGGCTAAGTGGCGGCTCGAGCTCAACCAGATGTGGTGCGGGGGTAGGGTAGGGGTGATGCAAGGGCTACGCAAGCCACTGGTGGGAAATGGGGGTTTAGGTGGTCACCAGAGGAGGAGGTAGCACGAGGGTGGAGGTCGCCATAGGAGGAGGCGGTGAGCGCAGGTGCCCTAGCCTGCCGAGGTGGCAGCACCTTCCCTCTCCGCTAAGATTTAGAGGGGAGAGGAGAGAAAGAGACAGGTTAAGAGAGATGAGAGGGGATAAAAAGAGGGCTAGGTGGCAGCGCCACATGTTGGCCATGTCAATCTATACAGCTACTTGGATTGCCACATCAGCAAAACAACCTAAAACGTCCAAAACCGCTTTGTTGACCAGTCAAAGGACCATTTTGCCCGGTTTTACTAATTGAAGGACCAAGTTAACTAGTATTTTAGTTTAGGGACCAAATTGGTACAATGGGCATTGGTAAATAAATTAGTGCATGTGAATCTGGGGAAAAGATTTGTCCAAAGCTTCTGGAAGACCAAAATGTTTGTGTTACTAGAAATTTCAGGAATTTCGGCTTTTAATGGAAAATTCACCAGAAAAAAATTTGACTACCGCCAGATAAATCTTTTTATCACTACCATTTGGTAAAAATTTGTAAACGAAATTTTATTCATTGTTCTGCCTAGTCTATTTTAGACCCCTCCAGCAGTCTTTCTTTGACACTTTTTTTAAACAAATTTTTAGTCTCTATATGCCCCCGCATAGCTCCCTCTTGGCTCTTTATCTTTACACCTTCTCGGACGGCCTCTCTATTATTGACTCTATCTTCTCTTTCCTATATTTTGTTGCTTACTTGTGGTTGTGGACTGAGGGAGGAGGTAGCTAGAAGAATATTTCTGTTGGGGAAAGTACGTGGCCCGAGGAGATGCGGCCCACTAACTCACCCTCGGCCCCGTGGGAAACGCGCTCGAGCTTGGTAAGCTCGAGCCCGAGCTTGGCATGCTCACATCCGAGCTTCCCTGCCCCAGAAGCCCGAGACGCTCACTTCACCCAGGCTCCCGAAGTTTAGGGCTCAGGACCCGAGGCGAATCGCGCCGCGCCGCGGACAGGATAAGCCTCGGTCCCGAAGGTCTCCAAGAATTAAATGTGCATACTGTACCAAGGAAAGCCTAGCAGAGGCTACTGGCGGGTTGGCAGCAGGTCTCGTCAACCGCCATGCATGGGCGAACACGTCTTGGCCGTGCGGTCGGTCCCGCAATCGGAGGATACGCTCGATTACCCGGCGGATTTTGTACGCCCCGGCATGGCAAGGCAACGACTATTCAACGAACCAACGCAGGCTACAGTAGCCGGGCACCGCCTATAAAAGGGGCGCACAGGCCACAACGACAGAGGGGACGTGGGATCCACACACAAAACAATCTCCTCTCCCGGCACAACACACACTCGGAAGGTAGCCACTGCAGAACAGGAGCACTTGCACTCGCGTAGGAGCTCTAGTTCCCGGCGGTAGTTCTCCGCATACAGGTAACTATAGGAACACACATAGTGTCTTGAGCACTTATTGTACTCGAGCCCGGGCTTCCCAAAGCCCGGCCTCACCCCCTTTTGTACTCGTTTGAGCTTGTCCTTAAACGAAGAATGGACGTAGGGCTGTTATTTGACAGTGGAGGCCTGAACCAGGATAAAAATTCTCGTGTCATCACCTTCATCTTCTCTAGGTCTCGACGCGTCTGACCGCGTTGGGACTTAGACATTCTTACTCTCCCTCGGCGGCACCCGGCCAGCGGCCGGGCCTTTGTCTAGGGGACAGGGCCGCCTTCGGGTCCCGCACCCACCTTCTTTCTTGATCATTGGACGGCCCGCGGAGGCTCGCCTCCAGGTCGCCGACAGCTGGCGCCCACCGTGGGGGGCCGATTGCGGTCTTCTCCTCTCGATCGAGTCGAGGATGGCCTCGTTGTCATGCGATGACATCGATACTGTAGACCTCAACTACGACGATCGCGACGATCTCGACGACGTCGACGAGTCGTACGAGGAGTGGCAAGCTGATATCCTCGCCGAAGCTCAAGCTGACGAGATGGAGGTGGAAGCAACACCCGCCTCGGGAGTAGCTGTTCGCTCCCCAGCTTTGCCCGGCCAAGCCGACACTTCGCTGACTCACGTCAGCGAAACCCTCATGGAGGGACTGGAGGCACCGCCGTCGGTCTGCCGCCGACAGATCACGCGGCCCGTGGCTCTGCCAAGAGGAGGATTTATCTGCGGCGCAATCGGGCGCCCGACCCGTCGAGGCGAGCGGACCAGCGCGTGCTCATGGTGGTTAAAGGTGCCGACGACACCACCTCCGTGGGAGACACCGACATGTCCCCCTCGCGGGAACCCGCCTCGCGCCACGTCTTTGGGGCGTCAGGTGGAGTGACCCTGCATCAGCCACGCACTGACCTGAGCGGAGAGCATCAGCGGCGCGAGGCCGCTCGAAGCCTCTTCGCTAGGTTAGTCGGGCGCACTCTGGCGAACATCCGTTGCAGGCCCACCGGCCCGACGCCCGCCACTCGCCTACCACTACGGTCACCAACCCAGTTCTGCGTAGTCAGCAACGGGTTAAGGCGATTGTCTAGGTCATGCGTGACCTGAAGAAGGACCCACGAGGGTTCACCATGGCCGATCTAGGCGCCGCAGTTGCTGGCGGCCTCAAGGAACTCGCCGGGGATCTCGGTGAGCACCTCCAAGCTCAGTTGCGCACTAGTGGCTCCTCAAAGCGGCGTGGCTAGAGTGTTCGGTCACGCCGGCAGGCATCCACGTCCACAGCGGACGGCGCTCTCCAGCGCACCCCAAGAGGAGTATTTTCCGACCTCGGGCAGCTTCCGGGCGGAAGACCCCCCGTTGGAAACAACGGCGCTGCCCCTGGATGTCCGGCCTTCTCTTTGGCTTTGCGAGGCCCCTTGGCCTCGCAAGTTCAAGCCCGGGAACATCGAGAAGTTCGACGGGAGCAAGAATCCCGACGAGTATCTCGCTGTCTATACTACCGCCATCTTGGCCGCCGGCGGTAATGAGGCCATCATGGTCAACTACTTTTCTACCGTCTTGGAGGGAATGGCCCGAACCTGGTTCTTCAACCAACGCCGAGGTTCGATACGTAGCAGGGAGCAGCTACAGGAGGCACTTCGGACGAACTTCCAAGGGTGCTACGCGCGCCCCGGAAAGCCCCAGGACCTCAAGTTCATAGTCCAGAGGGCGGGGGAAGGCCTGCAGGACTACGTCCGCAGATTCGTCCAGGTGCGCAACACCATCCCGTCGATCTCTGACGAGGCCATCATCGAGGCCTTCAAGGAGGGAGCACGGAACACCCGTTTTACCGAGGATCTCGAGCTTCATCCGGTCCACACCGCGGCGGCTGATTTATTTCGCGCCGCGGAGGGATACATCAATGCCTCCGAGGCGGTGGAGCGCAAGAGAGGTAGAACGGTGGAGAAGGCGGTGGCTCGAACTGGCACGGATGCTAAGAAGAGCGACGCCGAGAAGGAGAAGAAGAAGAAGAAGAATGAGCCCGCTGTCCCGAACTACGTCGCCGTGGTAGAGCCCGAGAGGCCCACTCCCCCGGAGCGGCCGCGTCCTCGGCCAGCCCGCCAGGCAGGTGGCGGAAACAACATGGCCTTGGGCGAGGCGGGCGAGCTCCCGGCCCGGCCTCGGCCGCCCAGCGAAAACCTGCGAGCGCCGTTCTTCGTCTTCTCCACAGCGAGACGGCCATGACTCGCAGAATCGCAGGGGCGTGGGCGCACGATTCGAGACTTCTCGTCGGATGCGGGCCCATGCCCGAACTTCCCAACCATGGAGTGCCAAATGACTGAGCGCCCCAGGGCGGCCATGGCGACGCCTTCCAGGAGGTTCGCGTGCACGTCGCCGTGATCTTCGGCTGCGCGTCCGCCTACAGCTCGCGACGCGAGCTTAAGGCCACTACCCGAGAGGTTTACTACCTCGAAAGGGGTAAGCCCGGAGACGCACCCATGCGGTGGTCTCACCAGTCGATCACTTTCTCCGGGGATGACTGTCCCTCCGGAATGACCAGGCCCCAGCGTCTACCGCTGGTACTCTGTCCGACCATTAGCAACACGGGAGTCGATCGCGTGCTGGTGGACGGCGGAAGCTCCCTGGACATCATCACTGCTCAGGTCCTTGAGCAGACACAGGTCCCGCGGTCCAAAGTCAAGGACATTGCCATTCCTTTTCATGGCATTGTCTCGGGGTCGTCCTTGCAACCGATCGGGCAGATCGTGCTGCCCGTGACGTTCGGGACCCCTCAGAACTTTCGAACGGAATACGTCACCTTCGAGGTGGTGGACTCCGAGCTTCCGTACAATGCCATTCTTGGACGCCCCGCGTTGTCCAAGTTCATGGCGGCCACCCATCACGGGTACCACTCCCTGAAGATGCCGGCCCCTCATGGGGTCATCTCGATCAAGGGCAGCCACAAGGCCGCTATGGCTTGTGATGAGAGCACCCTGGCCATGGTCGGACAGCTCCCAGAGCGCGGCCCAGCCAAGGCCGATCGGCCGCCGGTTCACCCCAAGGTGGCCCTGTAGCCGCAGGAACCCACCAAGGCAGTCCCCCTCTCCGAGGATGACCCAGCTAAGGTCGTCCACGTAGGGGCCAACCTCGAGTCCAAATAGGCACTTGAGCTCGTCACCTTCCTCTGAGTTAACGCAGACGTGTTCGCGTGGGAACCGTCCGACATGCCCGGAGTCCCAAGGAGGTGTCGAGCCTGAGCTAGCTGTTGATCGACAAAAAGCACATTAGACAGCCCAACGGCGCATTCCCAAGTGGAAAGCCGATATCATCCATGAGCAACTTGGCAAGCTCCTCTAAGCCGGCTTCATCCGGGAAGTCGAGCATTCCGACTGGCTCGCTAACCTGGTCGTCGTCAAAAAGAAGGGCGGAAAATGGCGAATGTGCGTCGACCATCGCGACCTCAACGCCGCCTACCCCAAAGAAAATTTCCCCCTACCGCGCATAGAACAACTGGTCGATGCAACGGCGGACTCGGCGCTCATGAGCTTCCTAGACGCCTACTTAGGCTATCACCAAATCGCTCTGGTAAGGGAAGACGAAGAGAAGACTGCCTTTGTGACACCTTTTGGTACCTTCTGCTACACGATCATGTGATTCGGTCTGAAGAACGCGGGAGCCACGTTCTAGCGGTTAATGCAGAAGACGGTCCCTGATCAAATAGGGCGCAATGTAGAGGTTTATGTAGACGACGTCGTTGTAAAAAGCATAGTCCCACGGACCATGTGACCGACCTTCGGGAAACTTTTGATAATCTAAGGAGACATCAAGTGAAACTGAATCCTGAAAAATGTGTCTTTGGTGTCCGATCTGGGATGTTGCTTGGCTATGTGATAGGGAAGGCGAGTATCGGGGCAAACCCCGAGAAAATCGAGGTGCAAGCCCTCATCGGGCGGATGGTGGCTCTCAACAGATTCATATCTCATCTCGGCGAGCGTAGTGTACCTTTCTGTAAGATCCTGCGCAAGCACGATGGCTTCGAATGGTCAGAGGAAGCCGAGGCCGCTTTCAGCGAGCTAAAGCGTTACCTATCCACGTCTCCCGTACTCGCCACGCCGAAGCTCAGGGAAGCTCTACTCCTCTACTTGGCAGTTGCCCCGCAGGCTGTGAGTGCTGTACTAGCAGTCGAAAGCGAGGGCAAGCAACAACCCGTCTACTACGTAAGCGAGGTACTCCATGGACCTAAGGAGCGGTACCCTGAGGTCCAGAAGCTCTTGTACACCTTGCTTATGGCCTCGCGAAAGTTACGTCACTATTTCCAAACCCATCCAATTACGGTCCCAACGAGTTTCCCACTAAGAGATATCATCCGAAACCCCAACGCGAACGGGCGGGTCGCAAAGTGGGCAGTCGAGCTTGGTGAATTCGACATCAAGTTCGTACCACGAACAACGATCAAGTCTCAAGTCGTGGCCGACTTCCTGGCGGAGTGGACTAGGCCGGCCGACCATCCTGAGGGCTCGCCCGAGCTCGCAAACCAAAAAGCGCACTGGACCATGTTCTTCAATGGGTCGCGCCAATTGGAGCGATCAGGTTGCGGGTTTGTTCTTATTTCCCCCCAAGGAGAACAAATTCAGCATATAGTACAGCTTCATTTTCCCGCAACAAATAGTGCTACGGAGTACGAAGGCCTCCTAGCTTGACCCTCTGAGCATGCATGCGCGCTCGCCATAAACGGCCGACAATGAAGGGATTCGCAGTTGGTTGTCTGCCAGGTAAACAAGGAGTTTCAGTGTTACGATAACTCAATGGCGCAATAGTTGGCAGGGGTGAGAAAGCTGGAGAAACACTTCACGAACTTCGAAGTGTGTTACGTTCCCAGACTGGCTAATAGCCTGGCCGATAATCTCGCAAAGCTTGGCTCCTCACAAGAAACCGCCCCGGCGGGGGTGCTCGTGCAGCACCTACTAAAGCCCTCTATTCCTTCCGGAGAAGAGGCCCCCGAGGAGACGGTTGCCTCGACCCAAACGACCGATACCATTTCGTTCCTAGAGCAGTGCGACACCTGGATGACGGCATTCGTCCAGTTCTTGATGCATGGGACACTGCCACAGGACACAGCTGAGAAATCCCGTCTCCAAAGACAAGCCCGACCTTACCGATTACTCGGGGGCTTGTTGTACCGAAGGGGTTCTAACGATGTACTTTGTAAGTGCGTGACCGAGGAGGAAGGCAAATTTCTCCTCCAAGACATCCACAACGGGATCTGTGGGGCCCACGCCTCTTTCAGAACCTTAGTGGGAAAAGCCTTTCGCATGGGGTACTACTGGCTCACTGCGTTGACCGACGCAAGAGACCTAGTGAAGCGTTGCCCGGCCTGCCAATACCATGCCCGAGTGTCCTACCAGCCCGCATACGAGGTGCAGACCATCCCCTGACCTGGCCATTCTCAACATGGGAATGGACATACTTGGTCCGTTCCCAGGGGTCTAAAGGGGTGCACACACCTGTTCGTCGCCATCGACACTTTCACTAAGTGGATCGAGGCTGAACCAGTGTCGAGCATATCAGCCCAAACGGCCAAGCGGTTCCTAAGGAACAGCATTGTGACCAGGTTGGGTGTTCCGAGCAAGCTGATCGCTGATAACGGGACACAGTTCACAAGCGAGCTATTCTAGGACTACTGCAAAGAGCTCGGCATGAAGGTCGCCCTAGCCTCGGTGGCTCGCCCACAGAGCAATGGTGCGGCCGAGCGTGCAAATGGACAGATCATGGAGGGCATCAAACGCCGAGTATACGATGCTCTTGCCGAACAGCGTCACTACTGGGTAGAAGAGCTACCCTCGGTACACTAGGTAGCCCGTACAATCTCTAATCGGGCTACCAGCGAAACCCCATTCAGGCTCGTATACGGCTCGGAAGCGGTCTTACCCGCCGAGTTAAGACTTGGTTCAGTTCGCGTCGATTTTGCAGGTCAAATCGACAACGATGAGGAGCGACTGTTGGACCTCGACCTATCCGAGTCCTGCCGCGAGCAAGCACTACTGCGAGTAGCAGCATACCAGCAATCCCTGCGACGGCATGCGGCAAAGAAGGTACAGACCCGGACCTTACAAGTGGGCGACCTGGTTCTAAGACGAGTTCAGAACCTAGCCCACGCCAACAAGCTCACCCCAAAGTGGGAAGGTCCGTACACGGTCGTATCGGCCATGCGCCCGGGGGCCGTAAGACTGGCTATTCCGGATGGTAGAGTCCTCAACAGCTCCAGGAACATCGCTCAACTCCGGAGGTTCTATGCCTGAATCAAGGTCGTAAGTCTCCTTTCCCACCCCTCTTCTTTTCTTTTGTCCATTTTCTCGCTTCCCAGAATGCCCTTAAGCAAACCTCGGCGATCTAGACCTACGATCGAGCTTGGGAGAACGCCCGGGCTGTCTTAATATATATCGGCAGAGTAACGGCTATGCAGGAGCTAACCCCTGGGATTCCCTTGCACACGGGTAAGCCGATATCCATCGCACCACGCAAGATCCCGCGCGGGCACATGCTTTCCGGCCCTACATCATAAGCCCGCATAAAGTTGTCACAGCCCGGGATAACTCTAAAAGCCCAACACTCCGCCTCTCACAAAGAGACAGAGTAAGGGCCACGAGCTCCGTTCTAAGGATACAATCTCTCTAAAGCCACGCCCGAGCTTCTCTTTAGAAGCTCGGTTGTGGCTCGGGGGCTAGGGTCAATTTTTCTAAAATTGATCTCTCTAAACCACAACCGACCTTCTGTCGAACCAGAAGCTCGGTCGTGGTTCGGAGGCTAGGGTCGATTTTGCAAAAATTGATCTCTCTAAACCACAACTGACCTTCTGTCAAACCAGAAACTCGGCCATGGCTCGGGGGCTAGGGTCGATTTTTCAAAAATCGATCTCTCAAAACCACAACCGACCTTCTGTCGAACTAGAAGCTCGGTCGTGGCTCGAGGGCTAGGTCGATTTTTCAAAAATTGATTTCTCTAAACCACAACCGACCTTCTGTCAATCCAGAAGCTCGGTCGTGGCTCGGGGGCTGGGGTCGATTTTTTAAGGGTCGATTTCTTAAAAGTCGATTTTTCAAAATTCAATTATCCGAGCAAGGACCTTCGATCTTCTCTAAGCCACGCCCAAGCTTCTCTCTAGAAGCTCGGCCATGGCTCGGGGGCTACGATCGATACGAACTACACTACGACCTTCGAACCCTTCTTGCCTATACGACTACTTGTGTTCGTTTGCACGCAGGAAAAAACGTTAGAACCAAAAAGTCGAAGAAGCACCAAAAGAAGGAGGCAGCAACCACAAACAACTTTACTAAAATCTTGAGACGGCCTACAAGCCAGTTACACAAAGCCGCGGCGAGCGCGGACCAGTGCATCAACAATCACATCGGCCACCTCGGCAAGCTTCGGGACGGCCTCGATCAGTGCCGCGACGGTGGCAACATCGCGAGCACGGGCATCTTCCTCGGCCCACTCAGCAAGGGTGAGGTCGTACTCCGCCCAGAGGACTGCCAGGAACTCTTCGTGATTCATGGAAGCAAAGGAGGTGCTGAAGGAAGCAAGAAGAGAAGGAGGTACGGGAAGAAGAGGTTTGGAATGAAAGTGGCCGTCGCATTAGCCCTCTTTTTATAGCCAGGATCAGGGAGCCGAAACGATCCCAGGAGAAATAGCATCGGGAAGCAACTTCGACGCAGAGCGGTTTCCGAGATTTGACGTGAATGTCTCTCGGGACATGGCGCAACAGTCAGATCAACGATCGGCATTCCAGGGAGAAGGTGGACCGAAGAGGCAAAAGGTCAGAACAAGTCAATCGCATTTTCAAAAGCGTTTACAAAAAAGGGGCAAGTCGGATCACCGCCCAACAAAAAGAAAAGATACGAGGGCCTACGACTTAGGCTGGCACCTGAGCTTATGAAGCTCGGCCAGTGCCTCGTCATGTTGGCCCTAAAGATCGAGGAAGTCCTTTTCCCTATCCCGGGCGGTTCGCATGTTAGTCCGCAGGACCTCATTGGCTGCCTCCAAGTCCCGCACGGCGTCCCGGTGGGTCTTCAGTAGATCCTCCGTCGCGGCTGCAGCTGACTTCACCCGGGAGAGCTCCACAGCGAGGAGGTCACGCTCCTCTCTTGCACGAGCAACCTCGGCCGCGCGGCACGTCTCCACCGACCGAAGGAGCTCCTCGAGCCCAGAAGAACGGTCACGTTTGGCCTTAAGGGCCCCCAGCGACCAACGGGAGACTTCCCCGGCATCTTCCCGCGCCACGGCTAGGGCCGCCTCCGCCGCCGCCTTCGAGCTTCGAGTTCTTGCTGGGTCGAGCTCGGCGAGCTTCTTCAAGCTCGGCAGCGGCCTCGCTTTGCCGTCGCCAGGCGTCGCATCTCGCCAGCAGGCCTCTCATTCGGCATCATGCTCAGCCCCAAACGAGCAAGCGATGCCAACGAGCTCGCGGTAGAACTGCACAAATAGAATGAGCTAAGGGAAAAGAAAGAACTAAACGCAGGTCAACACGAAGCATCAAGAGCCACACTCAAAGGCACTTACCCGCCTTGCGGCCGCTGCGATCCACGGACTTATACCGAGCCCGCGAGGCACCCCTGGCGCAGTAACGCCATCGATCAGACGCCTCGAAGCCGCTCCGAGCTGCCGGCTCCTCGGGCGCCCTTCTACTGAGCCCGCCGAGCCTTCCACAGGCTCGACCGCTTCCCTACAGACCTCGGCGCTCCTCCACAGCTCGGCCGAGCCTCCCGCAGCTCGGGCGTCTCCCACGCAGCCTCGGGAGTTTCCCCAGCCTCGGCCATTCCCTCGGCGGCCGGCCACCTCAAGGCATGGCTCGGGGCAAAGTCGGTTGCACCCAAAGATCCGCTTTAAGACGGACCTTCCTATGATGGCCACCACTCTGCAAGGGATCGCCGGAACGGGCCGGCCGGATGGGCTCGCTGGCACACCCCGGCGGCGAGATGATGCTCAACCCATGCCGGCGTTGCCCGATCCACCGGCAAAGAACCAGGCGAGGCCACGCTCACAACCGCACCGGATGACGCTGGCGATCGTGATAACCGGACCGGCGGTCCCCATCAAGCGAGGCGTATCGCTCACGTCCAGCTAGGGGCCGGGCAGGTTGCACCCCATGAAAATCTCCGACAGGCCGCCGAAGTCAGTTGGGGGCCACCCTGTAAAGGTCCGCCCCTTGACACGGAGCGGCACCAGGAGCGCTGTCCCCTGATCCGTCACCACCTCCACGGTCCAGCCCGGCAGCGCACATCGCTGCGCGCCACCAACGGGAGGAAGAAGGGCCCTGAGCCTCAACGCCCGGGCTCGTCCTTGACAGGATCGTTCTCCCGGGCCACCTCCTCCGGCCGCACCGGGATGAGCTTTCCCGCCCCGGTGGACATGGAGACTAAAAACGAAAAGGAAGTGGTCAAGGCCCAACCAATCAGCCCAGGAACCACGATGAGTGGAAAGGAGAAGAGAAAACAGAAAATGGCGGCGCTTCGTGCGAAGCCGGGCGTCCGTCCCGGCCAGCCGTTGTCCGAGCCGTCATCGTCATCAAGACCGATCGACGCCTCTTTGGCGCCCGGTGAGTATCTTGTGCACCAACCAAGTCGGTCGAGGATTCCCTAGCCCGGCCGGTCGGGACGAAGCGAGCTTGGTCAATCTCCGCCCTATGGGGCAACTTTGCCTCGGCGAGCGCCCGCCAGCTTCTTCAGGCGATCGCCCATGCGCTGCTCATTCTTCTTGCACCGGAGCGGAGCCAGCGTCTCCGGCCGCCGAACTCGCAGCCTCGGGGGCTGCCACCAGTGCAAGGTCGGCAGGTCCGGCTTCCTCACCTGCTTCCTCCTGCGAAACAAGGCAGGGAATGTCAACCCGCGCCCACGGAAGATCGCTCCCAGAAGCGCTTGAGCCCGCGGGAGCACGTACCTCGTCCAGGATGTTGCGGATGCCCGAGCCTGATGGCTGGTTATGGTTCGCGGGCAGCAGAAGCCTCACGGTCCAGATCACGTCATCCGGGGGCAGGGCTGCAAAGAAAAAGGCGAAGACATAAAAAATGTGCCCAAAGGAAGCTCGGGCGAAGGACTATAAGGTCGAAGAGAGGAACTTACGGGAAGTACCTTCGTGGGTGAGATCGTCCCACCCGCGGATCTCGAAGAAAGGGTGAACCCGCTTTCGCAGCGGGCTCACCCGGTGCCTGATGAAGTCGGCTACAATGTCGTAGCCGTTAAGCCCCCGACCGGCCAAATCCCGGATTTTGGCCGCCGAGGCCGCCGAGGCCGCCTCCAGCGAAGGCCGGGACAACGCCAACTTCCCAAGGCTCGCGTTCGTGAACCATAGCAAGCAGTCGTCGAGCACCTTGGCATAGTACCACCGCGACGCCCACCCCTCGACGTTCTCCTTAGCCCTGAACAACGGGTACACGGGTTTCATGACGCGGCGGAGCTTGAAGTAGGCGCACCCCACCGCATCGCTCCCGTCGGTCGTGGTCAGCTCATAGAAGTGGAGGAAGAGGCTGACCGTCGGCTCCACCTCGACGAACGCCTCGCAAAGGTGCGCGAAGATCGTCACGAATAGGATCGAGTTGGGATCGAGGTTCACCAACTCGATCCCACACTGAGCGAGGATCGCGTCAAGGAATCCGAACTCCGGAACCCGGAGCCCATGGATGGCGAAAAGCTCGAAGCAATTCTTTGCTCTCAGGTGTGGGGACCGTCTCCTCACCGGTCGTCCGCCAGCCACCGACCTCGATGAAGCCGGCGGCGACCAACTCCTTCAAGTCGTCCTCAGTGAGGAGGCTCTGCGAGGTCGGGGGGCGAGAGGCGGCGAAAGAAGTGAAGGGATGAAAAAGGCAAAAAGGCAGTAGCACAAGAGGGCGTAAAGTGAAACAGTGGACGAGAAGCCGCCTGATATAAACCGTCATGGGGAGACGAACCGTCGCTAGTTCGCCCGAAGACGCGGAAACCGAGAAGCAGAACTGCGGCGCGCATAATCGCGCACATTTGGGATTCCCGCCGAAGCCGGGGGCCCCACGCGCGAAAAAGGCAATCATTTCGCCCAGAGGCGGTTACCAAATAAACCTCCAAGCGGCACTACTTCGTCCCGCTCGAGGCTCGGGGGCTAGCTGTTGGGGAAAGTCGTGGCAGGGAGATGCGCCCACTAACTCACCTCGGCCCGTGGGAAGCGCTCGAGCTTAGTAGCTCGAGCAGAAGCTAACATGCTCACATCCGAGCCTCCCTACCCCGGAAGCCCGAGACGCTCACTTCACCCGGGCTCCCGAAGTTTAGGGCTCAGGACCCGAGGCGGATCGCGCCAGCGCATGACAGATCGCCTCGGTCCCGAAAGTCTCGAAGAATTAAATGTGCGCACTGTACCAAGGAAAGCCTAGCGGAGGCTACTGGCGAGTTGGCGGCCGGTCTCGTCAATCGCCCTCATGGGCGCAGACACGTGCTGACCGGTAGCGGTCCGGCGCAGCAATCAGAGGATACGCTCGATTACCCAGCGGATTTTGTACACCCCCGCATGGCAAGGCAACGATATTCAACGGACCAACGCAGGCTACAGTAGACGGGCACCGCCTATAAAAGGGGCGCACAGGCCACAACGACAGAGGGGACGCGGGATCCACACACAAGACAATCTCCTCTCCCGGCACAACACACACTCGGAAGGTAGCCACTGCAGAACAGGAGCACTTGCACTCGCGTAACAGCTCTAGTTCCCGGCGGTAGTTCTCCGCATACAGGTAACTGTAGGAACACACATAGTGCCTTGAGCACTTATTGTACTCGAGCCCGGGCTTCCCAAAGCCCGGCCTCACCCCCTTTTGTACTCGTTTGAGCTTGTCGTTAAACGAAGACTGGACGTAGGGTCATTATCCAAGCGGTGGAGGCCTAAACCGGATAAAAATCCTCGTGTCATCACCATCATCTTCCCTAGGTCTCGACGCGTCGACCGCGTTGGGACAAGACGTTCTTCCTTGCCCTCGGCGGCACCCGGCCAGCGGCCAGGCCTCGGTCCAGGGGGCAGGGCCGCCTTCGGGTCCCGCACCCACCTTCTTCCTTGCTCATCGGAGGCCTGCGGAGGCTCGCCTCCCGGTCGCCGACAATTTCTTTTATGGGAACACTGTAAAACGGGTGGATTTGCTAGATACCTTTACAAATTCATTTCTTTGATGTATGACACTCTTTTCTAGAAGACACTTTTCCTAATAAAATACTATATCCACCTCTACAAGAGAGAGATGATAGTGAAAGGTCCATTTTACCTTTCGAGTTGAGCAAGGTGATATGGGTGGGAAAATAACAAAAAAATATTAAAAAAAGGCCTGATGAAGTATAATTTTTAAACCTATTTTCCCCAATTTTTCCTGTAATTTGTTTGCTATTTTTCTAGTCATATCACCTTGCTCAACCCAAAGGGCAAAATGGACCTTTTACTCTCATCTCTCTCTCTTCTACAACCGAATATAATATTTTATTGGAGAAATGTCTTCTGGCAAAGAGTATCAAATTTACAGTGTAATACAACAAAGAGACAAATGTCTAATAGTACCTAGCAAATCCACCTATTTTATAGCATTCTACAATAAATTTTCCCTTCTTATATTTTAGGGAGATTATTTTATTGTATATACTTTTCGCTATGAATTTTTTGAGAATAATATAATTTCCATTAGATCACTTACCAAAAGGTTACAACCAGGAAAAATTATTACAAGACAACTCCACCTATAGAATCAATACCTACTATAAGCAGTATTAAGACCGACATGCATTCCTCTCGCCCGGATCAAGCATTTGTAGTATGCGTGGTACAATATTTACACTAGTAATATCATACTAGGAAATTTATACAGGTTCTGAAAGGCATGCTTTTTTCTTGTTAGAGATGATGTATGAACAGCTATATCCAGCTCCTCCACCGTTCTTCTTTGATCTGCCTCCGTCGATCGCATTTTCAGACTAGCAAAATTATCTGACATCGTTATGGAAAGCGTATGTACAAGAACTCGATACAAAACTCCCACCACAAGGGAAGACAAATCCTAATAGGCCACAAACAGATCAGGGACCATAGGTACTTATGATAAAGCCTTAGGAAAAAGTACTTAAGATAAAGTACTGCCCTGAACTATATCCTCACTCATTTTAGATGCTACACTATAAAACCGAATTAATTTGTCCTCAGAATATCAGACCAAGGCACAAATGTTCCTTTGAACTAGTCAAAAGTGGTTAGGTCGAAGTGTTATGAAGTGTTATATGTATTTTACATAAAAATATTTTATGGAATCCAAATTAAACTATGTATTTGAGTTTCTATTGATTAATCAGTCTCACATAAAATTTTCACATAATTTTATGAACACTACAAAATTATTTAGTATTTTGTCTTTTTAATACTACTATAAAAATGCTAGATTTTTTTAAAAAACTAACGCAACGTGATAAAGTAAGTGAAAATTTTTTGCTTATAAAATAATTTGCAACTCAATTATACAATTTAGTTTATATTTTGTGAAATAGTTTTATATAAAAAACATGTAACACTTTGTTCAAACTATTTTTGACTGGTCAAAACCATCATTTGACTAGTCGAGGCACCTTTCGTAATTGGTTTTCTTATTTTGAGGACCGAGTTAATCTGGTTTTAAAGTTTAGGAACCAAAATTAGTCGAGGCCATATTATAGGGATCAAAACAATATTTTTCCAAAGCCTTATGTTGCTAGTTGCTACAGATGTTGTGATCTTCTGTTGTGCAAGCGGCTGACGAGACATGATCAATTTGCTTCTTAGTTCTTGAGGATAAATTCTTATATGCCGCTTCAGAGCCCCCAATCACTTCCATGCCACCACATTCACACTTTACGCTTAAGTGCTATCACATTCATGGCTTAATACCTTCTATGCCACTATTGATCGTCAAGCCGTTACAGAGTTGTATAAAGACGTTTATGCCCCTATCTTTTCAATACATTGGAAAATAAGATGAATTCTAACAAAATAGAAAATTAATAAAATTGTGAGAAAAATTATATGGGTTCAAAAAATTATGTGTACTCAAATGTGCAAGTGAAATTAAAATTTTTTGGAATGTGAAATTTTATATGAAAATTAATGATACCAAGTGTCACAAAATTAATTTTTATAGTATAATTTTGTGTTACAAAAAAAGATAAAAGTTTAATGGCAAGTAAAATATGATTTTACATAAATTTAAAAATTTGAATATCTCGATTTGGAGTTCAAATACAAGAGATACAGTTTTTCAAAGTTTTAAAATACAGTAGTATTTTGGACATTATGGCTAGCTTTGTAATAGTCTACCCTAACGGAGCTAACGGCGTTGGCATGTAAGGTATCAAGCTTCCAATGTGATACATTAGGATAGAGTGTGGATGTGGTGGCATACAAGTATTTATCCCTAGTTCTTATACCCAAGAGGTTATAGCCTAGCAAGGAATGTGTGCATTTCAAACCCCCTCCGTGGTGCATCTTGACAGCAGCATCAAACCTGATCAAACAGAACATATACAAATTGCCATGGATTACCTTCCAAACCACCGATTTAGAAAAGAGTAGCTCAGATAAACAATTTGTTAGGTTTTTGACTCTAATTCTTATTGGATTAGGACTCAATTTTAGGCTCTATTTTCGGCTATATATAGCCACCCCTTGTACATGTAAACCAGAGCCATCATAGTGATTGTTTTTCCCGTGGTTTTTTTTCTCTCCACATTGAAGAGGTTTTTCCACGTTAAACACTGTGTTCGCGTGCGTGTGTGTGGTGCCCTACCCCTAACCAGTGGTATCAGAGCACATCTGGGTTCCGTCGTCGGCGCCCATCGTCGACGTCGTGCTGCCGTCGTCGCCGCCCACCGCCGCCTCGGTTCGCTGGCCTCCTTCGTCGCTGTCGCGGTTCCCTCCCGGTTTCCTCCAGATCCGTCGCCTCAGGCCTCAGATCCGTCGCCGTCCGCCACCAGCGCCGCCAGATCCGGCCTCGCGAGGCCCCGTCGCGCTTTGCCGACGTCGCGCGCCGCCGCTCCTGCCGCCGCCGTTGCGGCGCTTTTGCCCGGCTTCCCGGTCCCGAGCCGGCCGCCCCCGACGCGCTTGCCGGCATCTCGCGCCGCCTGCCGTGCGCGTCGCCGCCTCCACCCGGCTTCTCCGCGTCGCCCATCGCGCCGCCTGGCTCGCGCTCGCGCCCGGCCGGTTCTCTGCGTGCGCGTCGAAGAAGCAAAAACCGCGATGCTGCTTTGGACCACGCGTGAGGAAGGACAAAAAGCAAGAAAGCTTCACGTGGTGGAAGGAAAAAAAGGGTCAGTGTCATGCTCGTGTTCCCACGCGAGAAACAAAAGAAAGGAAAATCTATCCGGCCACTGTTCAGCTGCAATTTTGCTACGTTCACCATCTGTCCTACCAGGAAATTTATTTTTCTTTTATTCAACTGCTAATCTGTACTCTTTTTGCCATTATGTATGTAAAATTGACATTGCGAGTTCGATGGCAAGATCAGTTTTCTATCTGGCGATTCAGATGAAGGCCGTTCTTCTGCAGCTCGGTGTCCAAAGGCACTTCTTAAAAAGCGAAGGATATGTCCGCAGATGAATGGGAGGAAATCGATCGAGCTTTGTCTATCATACAACTCGGTTTGTCCACAGATGTTCGGCGTGAAGTCATTAACAAAGTCTGCCGTCTCATTGTGGAAAAAGTTGAGACGCTATACATGACGAAAAGTCTCGCCAACAAATTGCCTTTAAAGAACGTCTCTACACTATTCGCATGGCGAAGGTACCTCCATTCAGTCACATTTTAATGAGTTTAATTCAATCATCATTGATCTAGAGCAGCTAGATATGAAAATTAATGATGAAGATAAGGCAATTTTGTTGGTTGTCTCTTTGCCTGCTACCTTTAAACACTTTAAAGAAATTATGCTTTACGGCAATTATGATACCCTCAGTTTTGAGAATGTTAAATCAAATTTGTTGTCAAAGGAGAAATTTGATGTTGATTCTCGTTCCGGTGAAAAGGGTGAGGGGTTAATTGTTAGAGATAGATCTGAGCAACGAGCGGTTCTAATAGATCAAAATCGAGATCTAAATCAAGGGTCAAATAAATCCAACAATTTTTGTCGTTATTGCAAAAGAACAATCATGATATTTCTCGGTGCTATAAATTGAAAAATAAGGAGGAAAAGATGAAAAAAGAAGGATAATGAGAAATCTTTGACCGATGCTAGCTTTGTTGATCATAATGATGGTGGTGAGGCTCTTATTACTACATCGACATAAAGAAACGTGCTTCTTGGATTATTGATTACGCATGTACTTTTCATATCCGCCAATATAAAGAGTGGTTTTCTACATACACTCTGTTGATGATGGTGATGTTGTTATTGGTGATGAGTCTCCACTTGAAATTTCGGCATTGGTTACTGCTCAAATTAAAACTCATGATGGCACAGTTAGGACCCTTAATAATGTTAGCCATGTTCCCGAATGAAAAAAAATCTTATTTCTCTTGGCACCATAGAAGCTTTGGGTTACAAGTTTACGGTGAAAATGGTGTTCTTAAGATTTCAAAAGGCAACCTTGTTGTGTTAAAAGTCGATCGTGTAAATAGTCTATATTACTTGCAAGGATCTCTGATTCTGAGTTCTGCATTTGTTTGATTGCATCAATCCTCACAATACCAAGATTTGGCACATGCGCTTGGGTCATATGAGTGAAAAAGGTATGCATCTCTTGCATAAGAAAGGACTTTTACATGATATTGGGAAACTTGATTTCTGTGAGCATTGTGTTTTTGGCAAACAAAAGAGGGTCAGTTTTGCTATTTCAACTCACCAGAGTAAAGGAGTTCTTGATTACATTCATTCTGATCTTTGGGGTCGTTCACCTTTTTCTTCTCTTAGAGGATGTGAGTATATGATTACTTTCATGGATGATTTTTCTCGCAAAGTTTGGGTTTATTTCTTGAAACACGATAATGATGCTTTTCCCACTTTCAAGATTTGGAAAGCTCTAGTTGAAAATCAAACTGGCAAGAAAATCAAGAAATTAAGAACTGACAACGGATTGGGATTTTGTAGTGGTGAGTTTAATGCTTATTGTGCTGATCATGGTATTGCAAGACACCTGACTGTTCCAGGTGCTCCTCAACAAAATGGTGTGGCAGAACGAATGAATCGTACTCTTCTAGAAAGGGCTCGTTGTATGCTCTCCAATGCAGGCCTATGGGAGAAGCGTGCTTTATGGGCTGAGACTGCTGCCACAGCTACTTATTTGGTTAATCGCTCTCCAAATTCAACAATTGATTTTAAAATCGCAGAAGAGGTTTGGTCGGGTAACTTTGTTGATTATTCTAATCTAAGAATTTTTGGGTGTCTGCTTATGCTCATGTTAATAATGGTAAATTGGAGCCTAGAGCTAAAAAATGCATATTTGTTGGCTATGGTCTTGGTGTCAAGGGATATCGTTTGTGGTACCCTGATTCTTGCAAGGTGATCGTTAGTTGTGATGTTACTTTTGATGAAAAGGCTATTTATTCATCTGATAGTAATACTGCAAGTGAATCAAAAATTTCTGGTGATGGTATAAGTCACACTGAATTTGAATCTACTGTTGATTCTACTACTAGTTCTTCTTCACAACCAGTTGCTACACAATCAGATGATACTCATGCTAGTGTTGATCCAACACCTCCTGCCACTAATGATCATTGCATTGCTCGAGATAGAATTAGGAGAAATATCCAGCTGCCTACTAGATATCGTGACACTGATAATGTTGCCAACTATGCTGCACAAGATATTTGTGATGTTTTTGAGCCTTCTTCTTATTCTGAAGCTATCTCATGTGAAAACTCTGTTATGTGGTTGTTTGCTATGAACAAAGAAATTGAGAGCCTTCACAAAAATTGTACATGGGATTTAGTGGAGCTTCCTGAAGGTAAAAGACCTTTAAAGTGCAAATGGATTTATAAGAAGAAGGATGGTATTTACGGAGTTGAGCACCGCAAGATGGAAAGCTCGATTAGTGGTTAAAGGCTTTGAACAAAAGGAAGGTATTGATTTTAATGAAGTTTTTTCTCTGTTGTTCGTCATACTTCTATCTGAGTTATGCTTGTTTTAGTTGCTTTATTTGATTTGGAGTTAGAGCAACTTGATGTTACAACCGCTTTCTTGCATGGAGACTTAGAGGAGGAGATTTATATGGCGCAACTTTGATGGGTTTGTTGCTACGGAAAAGAGCATTTAGTTTGTCATCTGAAAAAGTCTCTTTATGGCCTCAAACAAGCTCTAAGCGGTGGTATAAAAGGTTTGACTTATTTATGATGGCACAAAACTATTCTCGCATGACAACTATGATCATTGTATTTATTTTAAGCAATTTCCCAATGGATCATTTGTGTACTTGCGCTTTATGTTGATGATATGCTTATTGCTTCTCATGACAAGTCATTAATTGATCAATTGAAGGCTCAACTTAGTCATGAATTTGAGATGAAAGACCTTGGACCAGCAAAGAAAATTCTTGGGATGGAAATTCAGCGTGATCGGAAGGTCGGTAAATTATTTCTATCTCGGAAAAGCTACATTGAGAAAGTTCTTGAAAAATTTAATCTCGGTGATTGCAAGCCTATTTCTCGCCATTTGCTTCACATTTTAAATTATCCTCAAGTCAATGCCCCAACAATGAAGAAGACAATGACTATAAGTCTAGTGTCTACCGTATTCTAGTCTTTGTTGGTAATATTATGTATGCTATGATCTGTACAAGACCTGATTTGGCTCATCTTTGTTAGTGTGGTTAGCGATTTATGCATAATCTGGCAAGCAACATTGGAATGCGATCAAGTGGATTCTTCGTTATCTGAAAGGTAATTCGATTTTGGCTTGATGTTTGATAAAAGCAAGGTGAAGATAAATAGTGTTGTTGGGTTTGTTGATTCGACTATCTTTGGTGATCTTGATAAAGGAGGTCTATTTCTAGATATCTGTTTTTCATTGTGTGGTTACGTAATAAGTTGGAAAGCTTCACTACAGTCTATTGCTGCCCTTTCTACTACGGAGGCAGAATATGTTTCATCGACGGAAGGTGTTAAAGAAGCTATTTGGTTGCAAGGTCGGTTTACGAACTTGGTATTCCATGAATATTATCTTGTTTATTGTGATAGCCAGTGCTATTTGTTTGACCAAGAATGATATGTATCGTGCCAAGACCAAGCACATTGATATCAAGTACCACTTCATCCGTGATATTGTTCTTTGAAGGCAAGATTATTGTGTAAAAGATACACACCGATGAAAATCACAGTGAGACATGCTTACAAAGCCACTTTCAAACACTAAGTTCAAGCATTGCCTTGACTTGGTTGGTATTCACGAGACTTAATACCCTAAGGGGTTGAGGAGAGACAATGCTACTATGGATTTAGAGTCAAGGGAAGATTTGTTGGGTTTTTGACTCTAATTCTTATTGGATTAGGACTCAATTTTGGGCTCTATTTTCGAGCCTATTTTCGGCTATATATAGCCACCCCTTGTACATGTAAACCAGAGCCATCATAGTGATTGTTTTTTCCGTGGTTTTTTTCCTCTCCACATTGGAGAGGTTTTTCCACGTTAAACACTGTGTTCGCGTGCGGGTGTGCGGTGCCCTAACCCTAACACAACTAACTAATTTGCCTACACTACATGCCCCGTTCGCTCTCAGATAGCCGGCAAAATGTTCTTTTAACCAAACCATGGCCGTTTTAAAGAAGCGAACAGTAGCAAAAACAAGCTGTACTCCCAAGGTCTGAACAGAAGCAAGGAACAACACAGCGTACAATCGTCCCGGTCAAAAAAACCTAGCAAACAATCGCACAGCTGCAAAACATTGTTGCACTGTGTTAGGTATGATCTTGATAAGTTTATGAGAGTTCGTTTTGTATTAGGATAGAATCAAGTTTGTCTATAAATTGGAGTTGTTTTAAAGATAAAGTGTCCTTTTATACGTGTAAGAGTTCTAGTCGGTTTCATATAATCTACTAGTATAAATAAAGGACCAGAGGTCAAAGAAAAGATGCGACAGTAGGAGGCACCACCAAAATATTTCTCCCATGATTTTCTCAGCGTATTCATGGATTGATGTACGCATGTGTGCTGTTCGCACGTACAGCCTCTCGGCTGCTAGGAGAATCAAATCGTCGGCGTCTTCAGCGTATCTGGCGTGTACATGGATACTGTATGAGTTTGCATTATATGCTGCTGCGTTGATCGAAGGGTGACGACGCGTGCGTACACGTGTTGTCCATGTGCACGCGGTGACGCCGTTGTGACCTTGGGAGACTGTAGATTGATCCTGGAGTTCCAACAATGGGTATCAGAGCGGGGTTGTAAAAACGAGCGCCATTGCTGCGCCGCGGGGAACTAGGCACTTGTGCCAGGTAGGCACGTTTGTCGCCGTGGCATGGTGAAAGAGACCAGGAGGGTCTCGGATGCTGATGACAAGTGAGTCAGGCACATGTGCCCGGTGGGCACGTTTGTCGTGCGACGTGGTAAGAGATGTTGGTGGGAGGCAGGAGGGCCTCATATGCTTCTAGACTCAGGAGCATAGCTGCTGATCGAGAAGTGGCGAGGTGGGTGAAGCTGCTAAGGCGGAACGACATCAATCGTGTGTCTTCGGTGCTGTGTGGTAAGTTGTGTCACCAACAGAGAAGAGGCATGTCTGCAGATGAGTTTGGCACTTGTTTCCATGTTGAGATGGATTTGATGAGTTGAGTCTAGGATGTTGAGAAGTTGAGGCGCCAATCTAAAGTCGAGTTCAAGGAAAGTTGGCTTCAACGAGTTGTGTCCAAAACGCGTTTAGGAGGTGTGGCGCCATCTTGAAGTTGAGCGGTGAGTTGGTTTCGATGAGTTGTGACCAGGCGTTGAGTAGTCGTGTCGCCGTCACGAAATCAAAATCAAAGAGCAATGAGGTGTTGAGTAGCTGTGTCGTCGTCCCATGTCTCATGTGGAGTTGAGCATGTCGTAGTTGTGTCCGACTGCTTCAACAAGTTAGAGAGTATCAAGATTAAGGGGGAGATTATTAGGTATAATCTTGATAAGTTTAGGAGAGTTCGTTTCGTATTAGAATAGAATCAAGTTTGTCTATAAATTGGAGTTATTTGAGAGATAAAGTGTCCTTTTATACGTGTAAGAGTTCTAGTCGGTTTCATGTAATCTACTAGTATAAATAAAGGGCTAGGGGCAAAGAAAAGGTCTCGACGGTTGGAGGCACCACCAAAATATTTTTTCCGTGATTTTCTCAGCTTATTAATGGATTGACGTACGCATGTGTGCTGTTCGCACGTACAGCCTCTCGACTGCTAGGAGCATCAAGTACGTCTTACATCTTCGCGTGTACATGGATGCTGCATGAGTTTACGTTGCATACTGCTGCGTTGATCGAAAGGTGACGACGCGTACGTACACGTGTTGTCCATGTGCACGCGGTGACGCCGTTGTGACCTTGGGAGACTGTAGATCGATCTTGGAGTTCCAACACGCTGCTCGTACCCGTAAAGTGAAGAATCCAAAACTCTTAATTTTCGGCATCTTCTTTTTACTTCATGCTGGGCCTATATAAACCCTACCAATACAATGTTCATATTTCAGAGGCAGCCATTTCATCGAAGATGAAGATCATTTCTCTCTACTTCTTGCTTCTCCTTTGCGTGCATGCCGCACTGCACGCCAATGCCTCCCAGGAGGCTCGGCTGAGAGAGTTCATCTCGTCTAGAAGGAACAGAGATAGCATTAGCGATACGTTTAATGCACACAATGTAGTTTACCTTGCCAGCAGCCAGAGAACTGAGTACTCATCTGTCTCTGATCAGAGTTCACTCAGGTCAGCCGATAAGATCACGGCGTTGCCGGGGCAGCCGGAAGACGTGGACTTCAACCAGTATGGCGGGTACGTGACCGTCGACGAGCAGAACGGCCGCGCCCTCTTCTACTACTTCGTAGAATCGCCTTCCGATGCGTCGACAAAGCCACTCGTCCTGTGGCTTAATGGAGGTTAAGAGTGCTACCTGTCCATCTTTCTTCTCTAAATTGCATAGCACAGTTCAATTTTTCATAGTTGCAAATTACAGTATCTCAGAACTTAGAAATTAAAAAAAGCGTACGATAACGGATTTGCCCATACTCTAAGCTGTCTGGTCACACTTCCACAGGGCCAGGATGCTCATCGTTTGGCTATGGAGCAATGCAAGAACTAGGCCCGTTCCGTGTGAGCAGCGATAACAAAACTCTCAGCAGGAACAAGCACGCTTGGAATAACGGTAACATGAAAATACATCTGCCAGTTTCAAAAAAAAGAAAAAGAAAAGAAAATACATCTTCCTTCTCCCATTTTTTGCATTTTCAGGGATGTCTTAGGTTCAGTATATAGCTTATTATTGTTAGAATTCTAAATGCTTGTGAAATTGCAAAATTTGCAGTGGCTAACGTCATCTTCTTGGAATCGCCCGCTGGTGTTGGATTCTCTTACTCGAACACATCTTCTGACTATGATCGTAGCGGAGATCAAAGAACCGCTGATGATGCATATATCTTTTTGGTCAACTGGTTGGAGAGGTACCCAGAGTATAAGAACCGTGCTTTCTACATCTTAGGAGAGAGTTATGCAGCTTATGCTGGCCACTATGTGCCAGAGCTTGCTGCCACCATCCTAACCCAAAACACATATAGCAACAAAACCATCATAAACCTCAAGGGTATTTTGGTACGTGAATTTCTTTCTATAGTGGTACGAAACATGATAAAAATCTCGTTTTTTTAATAACGTGCATCCTTTCTCTCGAAGGTTGGAAATCCTCTTCTTGACTGGAATAAGAATACAAAAGGACAAGTTGGCTACCTTTGGAGCCATGGGGTGATATCGGATGAGGTCTTTGCCAATATCACCAAGTATTGCAATTTTGATCGCTCGGATGCTGCTAACACATCATGCAACGATGCTTATGCAATCGATGTTGGCCAACTTGATTTCTACAACATATATGCCCCAATTTGTGTCAATGCACCCAACGGAGCATATTACCCCAGCGGCTATGTAAGATAATAGTTTTAACTTCCATTAGAACCAGGGGAAAGAATTGGTAGTGTGCATTGTACGTTTGCATTCCTAAAATTATTACCTAAATTACTAACACTTGTTCAAATTACAGTTACCAGGGTATGATCCATGTAGTGATTATTATACCTATGCCTACCTTAACAATCTAGCGGTGCAAAATCGTTTCACGCTAGAACAACACAGTGGTTTGGCTGCGCGTAAGTTCCTTCAGATAGATTTGCAATGCTTGGCTAACAATTTTGAGTTCTTTCACCCATGAAATCCATGTGATTTGTGTAGAGGCTTGAACTGGACGGACTCACCAATTTCTATGGTGCCAACCATCAAATGGCTAATTGATGAGAAGCTTCTGTGTGGATATTCAGGTAACATCTGGTATTGGGCAAGAATCACGATTCGTAATATATATACTATAACAAATCTATACACATTTTCAGTGGTGATTTTGACTCCATATGCTCCCTTTGGGCAACGCGATATTCTATCCCCGACTTGACCTCTATGTAACGACTCCATGGCCCATGGACAACAAACCATGAAGTAAGTATATTCTAGCTTACACCAATATTCATTCACTAAGTTGGCCAGCCTGAAATTTATAGTTTAACAAGGGTTGCTTCACTTGCAGGTGGGAGGTTATGTTCAACAATACACAGGAGGATTCACATTTTTATCTGTGAGAGGAACTGGCCATATGGTTCCATCCTTTCAGCCCGAGAGAGCATTAGTAATGTTTAGCTCCTTCCTGAAGGGGACACTCCCACCTTACCTGAAGGAGGAATGATTCATGCTATACACAGTTCCATGAATAGGAGATCTTGCTCAATGCCAAACTTGATGAAGTGGACACTTGCCACTTAGTATGATTTGCTTAAAGTTGGTTTTATATTTTCTTGTTTGAGACCACAATTGGAGAGGTTCATTTTCAATGGCCATGTATTTCCTGTTGAATTTAAAATAAGACTTACAAATGGAAATATTGTGGTTTGTGTCTAGTTTTATTGGTTACAATTCCTAACTTGATATTGCTATGAGATAAGAAAGGATCCTTACGGCTTATATAATACAAGTTGAACCTATGCGGGATGGTACTGGATATTACTTCATTCATGCGTTTGTTTGGGTGAGCTGAACCATTTCATTCTAGATGGTGGGTGTAAGGAATTAGATGTCCAAGGAAGAATTGTGTATCTTAAAATTTTAGTTTTATGTTCAAAACTTACATTAACTGTGGATGCTAAGAACAAGATGGTTTTGAACACAAAGAGCTCTAAAACAACTAGGCTAGGTTTGAGTGAATCATCCAGCCACCTAGATGGTCCGGCCTATTACACACCCTTTGGGACAAGATATGAATTTCAAAGTGGATTTAAGACAAGAACTACGACAAGATGTAAAACCAAATTTTAAAAATAAGATTATGCCACAAGAATTGCTAGAACAGACCGGAACTATTCGTAAAAGTGCTTTTTAACGGTCCTTGAGGAGGTAAATTGTCGTGGATGCCACAGTGCCACACTCCCTACTCTGAAAATGTCGTGGATGCATGTTATCCTACCTGGAGCATGAAAATTGAAATCGTTGCAAGAAATGAAGAAATAATAAAAGTATTCAATGCATCGCCATGATGTTTGCAATGTCCTAGAGGCCATGAGTGTTTATAATATGATAATCTTGTTGGTTATTTACTTTTCAAGAACTCGAGATAGATCGCTATATTCTGGCCTCAATCTCAAAATCCAAACTTGATGATAGGGAAACCAAACAAGTGTGCTTCATCGCATCACCGATTAAATTCACGAGAGAAAGAAAAAGATAGAGAAGTCATGCCCAAATTAATAACTTTTAACTAATTCGTTCTGCTTCGTACCCTGCACACGCTGTTGTAGATGGGTCTATGGCATAGTCCGTGTTTGGGCCGCAGAATAATATAACATGTTGTATTGTTGTTCATATCTAGCTGCTGTTAAAATTCTCTGGTCGTGGTTCTGCTGTCTCTGCGATCCTCTTCAAAATTACACGCCTTAGCTGGAATTTGCATAGGATTTTTAAAGCAGCTACGACGTTCGGGATTTGTATTTATACTCTACATACTTCATGAATTAGGCAGTGGTCTCGCCGGCAAGTTCAAAAAAATAATATAACATGAGCGCCTTTGCATCCAGGTGAGCCCGGACGTAATAATGGGCTGCCGAGAGATGACCTTATTGACTTGTGGGATATGGATTTCAGTACCATGCCAATGGCAGAGAAGGATAGGGATGAAAAAGGGTCAGAATATATAATGGCTGAACTAGATCTGTGTCTATATATTTTTTGGGATCCAAATAGAGGCGGACCCAGGATAGAACTTTAAGGTAGGGTCTGTATCTCCGTTTTGGACTGTGTTGGACACAGCATTGCCCTAGTTAGATCCAAATCCGAGAAATTATTCACTATACTATGCAGATGTATAAAATGCCCATAAAATTTTAGCTCGGGCCACGGCCCACCCAGCCATAGTGGTGGGTCCGTCCCTGTATTCAAATAGTCTAAATATAAATACAGATAGTATCGTATATAGATCGGAACAGTCTCGTTTATAGATATTGATTGGAACATTGAAACCTCGCAAATTGTAGGTTTGAATTCAATTAAAGCACATGCACGATTCAATTGCATTGTGGAGACAAATTTGCGTCATGCATGCATCCGCGATACCTGACTCGATTTGATATGGCACCATGCATGGCATTGGCAGCACGACCATGACCATGAGGCCATTAGAGTATCAAGCAGTCAGAACTCAGAAGTCACATATGACATATGCACACAGCTAAGAGCCATCCAGTCAAGCACCACTGCAATTAGGCAATACAAAAACTATTACATACATAATTTGTATCCCTTATCCTCTTTTATCCATAGCAATGCATGGTCATCCAATTAGTATGTGTAAAAACACACACTTAGGATCTTTGCGATTAAAAACAAAGGATATGCCTATCTATAAAATCAGAATTCCTGCTCCTCAAAATCAAAATATCCGTAGATAAGACAATGTCATGTACTCTTGTACTTTCCATTTGCTTTTATGTGGTTCCTACATGACATTAAATAAAAAACTGAATTACTTCCATTCAAACGTCCATACGTCCAGGCACGGCTCCCATCCCGGCCTCGACTCCTTTATGTCACTCTCTCATTCCTCCCAAAAAAAATCCCCACCCATCCTCCTCCTTCCACCTCTCCTCGACAGCCTGATCCTCTCCCTCTCTCACCTCACCTCCTCCTGCTGCTCCTCTCCCACCAACAGGCATCATGCTTCCTCCCCCACCATCTCCTCCTCCTCCCCCTTCCTCCTGCTCTCCTCCTCCTCTCCAAAGCTCGAAAATGCTCGAGGAGACCCTACCGCGGGAAGAGCTCTAGCGAGCGTGACTCATCATAGAGGAGAGGTTAGGCAGCACAAGCAATTGCAACTTAAGGCACTCGGGATAGCCTTGGCGGTCATTGGCAGCTCTCTCACCTCTGGGTTGGGGCTAGGGCCACAACTATGGCTCCTAGTAAGGTAGATGAGCTGGCCGAGAAGGGGAGATGCAATGGAAACATCACCTTAGTACATATAAAACTTGATGTTTGCTCTGGTGAAACACCCGTAAAAATGTGAAACATTGTTTTTGCCCTTGTGAAACGTGTCATTTTCTCTGAGGAAACACCCTAAAAAAATATGAAACATTTTGTTTACTTTTGTGAAACATTGTTTTTGTTCTTATGAAACTTGTTGTTTTGTTCTTATGAAACATTTGCCTGTATAAGATGAAGCATCTTTGAATAATTGCGGGCATATTATTTCAACGATATTTCGTCGGTACTTCGCCGATGTTTTCATGTCCATCTATTTCCTATGTGTGGGAGTAATGTGGTGTTTCATCAGTTAATGCGTCATGTTTCCTCTTATATAATCTCACGATCGGACGGCTCCTTGGGCGTCCGATGCAATCGCTTCTATCGGACATCCGGCATAAGGCGTCTCCCAATGAAAAAGCCACTTCATCATCTCCTCCCTCCGTTGTCCGTTCAACGAAGCCAACTAGATCAAGATTCAAGCAAGCCTCGGGCCATTTCATCCATCGAAGCAGCGGATGAGGACATCCGCACTATCAACGAAAGAGCCACCACAACCGGTTCGGAACGGGTTTCAGAACCGGTTTTGGAACCGGTTGGAGGCAACTGCGACTAATGCTCGCGGGAGCATCAGAAGCGGTAGAACCGCTTCTAGTGGTGTCTAAAAAGATAAAGAATATTTGGGCATGTGGGATTTGAACCTAGGACCTCACCCCTCCTCGTGACCCACGCCTCACCTAGCTAGCCAACCCACCCACACGTGCTCTTTGATGAGATAAGGCAAGCTTTCCTTTTAACAATTCAAAAAATGGGCCTTATAGCAGCGGTTCGTAATACGAACCCCTTCTAAAGCCTCCTCTAGAAGTGGTTCGTAATATGAACCTCTTCTGTTGCTTGGGCTTTAGAAGCGGTTCGTGTTCCCAACTGCTGCTAGAGGTGCTTGGGGCTTTAGAAAGGGTTCGTGACACGAACCCCTTCTGTTGCTTGGGCTTTAGAAAGGGTTCGTATTACGAACCGCTTGTAGAGGGGTTTTCTAGTATGAACTATTGAACCGCTTGTGTTGCAACTATTAGAAACGGTGCGTATTGAACCGCTTGTGATGTACCGCTTGTGATGCTCTATTCTCTAGTAGTGCCGACTCCCAAGCACGTCAAGGTAACCGCACTCCAACTTCTGCCTGCAGCGGCGCTCTCCGGCTTGCCCCCGCCTCTCAGTAGTCAATGTATTTTAGGAAAGGGCAAGCCAGTGACTAGTTTAATGAGTCGGGTCCTAAACCAATTTCCTAAGTGCTCATAAGGGAAAAAAGCCTCTTCCTCCTTTACATTGTATACAGGTCCGTATTATAGGATAAAAAACATGAAAATGACAAACTGTACATGAGAAAAATATAATTATACCCTTCTACTAGTTTAATGAGTCAGGTCTTAAACAAATCTCCCGAGTGCTCATTAGGGAAAAAAAAGCTTCTTCCTCCTTTGCATTGTACACAGGTCCGTATTTATAGGATACAAAGCATGAAAATGACAAACTATACATGAAGAAATATAATTATACCTTCTAAACTCCTAGTCCCAAGTGGTTCTATAGTCCTTCTACTGAGGTAGCACAGAATAATTGCTAAGAGCTTCCACAGCTAGTACTTCAAATTACTACTCTATACCATTATTCCCTACATACTTTATCTCTCCCTCTAAAATTTCTTCACACTTTACACTATACTCTAAAAGATTCTTTCTCTCCATCAGCTACTCTATCCAGATAAACAGTATTATAGAGCGCCTGCTACGGATGCTCTAACTACGCAGCGGACGTCAGGCCAAGAGACCTTTCCCAAATAAGTACTCCTACTTCCTCCAGAAGTCGCTCCTTGTCCTCCTGGGCGTGGATGTAGTTACCTCCGGCACTCCCTCACTAGAGAGGAGTTACAGCTGAGCATCTCGTCCGTCGTTGGACTGGCTAGTCCTCCCCATATAATGAGGGTCCTTTTCTTTCTTCCTAAGAAGGAGATAGTTTTGTGATGAAAGTTCCTCCAATCTTCATCTTCATCATCTGCTAGGTATTGTTTCTTACTTTCGTTGCCTTCGCCGCTCGTCAAGCGGTATAGGTGAGCCACCCTATAACACTACCCTCCGCCGATATCCTCGTCGAGTAGTAGCAACCAGCACCAGTGATCGTGCTCTCTTGTTTCTATTGTCCTCCACTTAGGGATGGCAGCGGTATGGGTTTGGGTAAATACCCACTAGGGGTGGCAACGAGCCGAGTTCGGCGAGCAGTGCTAGTGTCCGAGACAAAGAGAGATCTCAAGTATCATTGACTCATTGTCTAGAAGAGATTAAAATTACAACTATTTTATATAAATATACAAATATACATGCAACACCTATTGATAAAAGCCTACCACATCACATATTATACATACAATATAGAAGATATTTAAATATCGGACCATATCTGAGCCTAAGCGAGCGAGCCACGAGCGAGCTACCTGCTAGCTCAGCTCGGCTCGGCTCGTTTTTCCACCGAGCTAGAAAAAAAGCTCGGCTCGTGCTCGTTAGCCAACGAGCCGAGCCCGAGCCGAGCTAAATCCCGAGCTACTCACGAGCACCTGCAAGCTCACGAGCTAAAGTGCCGCCCTAATACCCACGGTAAAAACCCGAGCGGATACGGGTGGGATTCAAAACCCGCGGGTACGGGTATGGTGGGATTTAAAACCCACGGGTATTAATTGAGACGGGTATGGTTTCGTACTACCCATACCCGCTACCCACTACCCGAGATGTAACCAACGAAACCCACCCGTCAATCTCACTCCTCTCTCCCACTCACCAGTCCCCTGCACGCCACTGGTGTCCTACGTCGTCCCATCCCGGCGCCACCCCTCCCACCTCCCACCATCCCGGCGTCACCATATCCGCGCCCTAGTGTCCTCTTCCATGCCATCGCCACAGATACCTTCAGATACCTTCAGATCCAACCGACCTTAGATCTAGACCTAGAACAAAAATGTTTTATGGATACAAATCTAGACCCGAACCTAAACGGGTACCCATTAGGTCTATCCTCACCGTACCACCAGATCTAAGAGAAGGTCGCGCCACCGCCACGTTGGAGGGGATGTTGGGTCGAGGGCGCCATGCCTGGAAGGAAGCCTGGTCAAGGGAGCATCGCTTTGGGGAAGGGAGGTTGTCACCGCACCATGGGAGGCGAAGGGAGCGCCATGCCAGGGAAAGGCCGTCAGCGCAATAGGGAGGGGCCAGGTTGGCAGCTCTAGGCTAGGAAGGGAGTAGAGTGGTACTGGTAGCGGTTGCACAGGGAAGGGAAGGGAGGGTGGGTTAGGTTTAGGTTTAGGATTAAACAAATGGGGTGGCCGATGGGCCAGAAATGGGAGGTGGGTGTCGGGACCCACCAAACCGAGTCGGGCCCTTCATGCATTACATACTATTCCTGGATCAATAACTAGTACACACGATTCGAACATTGGATCATTATCGTTCTGAGTTTGAATAAATATTACATCAGAGTGTGAATTAAAGATACATTCGAGTACGCTAACTGGCACGAAGGCCTTATGACAGCAGAAGTCTAACATGCAGCGGAAGTCTTAACAGTTTTTTATAACTTTAAATGGAATAGGCAAAATATAACAATCAACCCTACAGGCGAGCTGTAGTAGCGTCCTAGGCGTCGGGATAGTCCTCGTCCTGGACTCCATCGGTGAAGACGTAGGTTTCGGGATCACCGTCTTCTGGGTCACACTGGGACTCCAAACCTGCGCGTTGGAATGCGCAACCCCGCGGTAAAACGCGAGGGTGAGTATTGGTGCAAATACTCGCAAGTCAATTGACATATGAACATGCATGGTTTAGACCAGGGGAGGGTAGGGGTTAGTTGCGGAAAACAAGTTTTGAAATAGTTCACCTAAGGTTTAAAAAGCAATTTAGGAAAGAATTAGTGAAGTAGGCCATATCAATTGATAAAACATTTAAATTATCCGGCCCCAACCGGCTCATGCTGGCGGCTCACAAGATGCAAATCGTGGTTTTTGTTCAAAACATTTTCCTTACGGCTAATCCACCGAAGGACCATTCCCTATCAATGGTTAAACCACCGTAGGGACAAATCCCAAATGTTGGTGAAACCACCGAAGGCCATCTCCTGACAGCTAACACCGTAGGCTCTCAAAACAAACATAGTACCTACCGGTTTTCACTTTTAAAGAATTTAGAAAGCAGAGAGAGAAAACTACCATTGTGGCGGTGCCATCGTAAATGCTCGCTCTTAGCAGTGGGCACGGCTATCTAAATAGTTTTACACTCTGCAGAGGTCACGCTTTACCCATGAGATATAGTACTCTCTCGTCGGAGGCACCATAACATGGCCTTTGTCAATTTAGCTCATAGTTTGGTATCCTCTAAGGTTTCCACTGCTTGATCTTTGGTAACCCTAATTGGTGAAGCCCCTCTTGAGCCTGGTAGGATGGCGATAACCTCGCTCCTACTCCACCATATGAGATGTCCAAACTAAGAGTTCGAAAAGGTACTCATCGAGCACCTTGCCCATACAAGCACTTATGGTCGCACTGTTGTATTTAGTCTTGACAACCACAAGGTACCGGTCCTTAGGGACTGGGGTGGTTCCCACACTAGACCCAAGTCTCGTGCTCACCGCACCCGCCAATCAATCCATCCACCCCAATCAAGTTTTGCAAACATTTTCATAAACCCCGGGCCACATACATACCACAGCACTAACAATTTCCACAGTAGCACCTGCTACTACTAATCAAATGAGCATTTGCAAGCAGAGAGATACTTTGAATCAAAACATATATTAAATCAGGGGTGGTTCATTAATCATGTGTCTAAACATCCATTAAGGACCAATAGCACGACTAAGCAAGATTAATTAAGCTAATCAAGGATTGGTAAGTAATTAAGCAATAATTAATCCTAGGGTTAGCAAGGATCCGCTTATAAGGCATAATTACATCGATTAGGCTTTAACTAACACCCTACCAATATTAGCTTGATATTAACATAGCAATGCATTTTAATAAATTTAATAGATCAATTGCTAAACTAGGTCACAATATGATCAAATGATAATTAAGGGAAAATGTCACAATGACTTGCAAAAGGGTCAACAAGATGACTTGCCGTGGTTGAAGTTGAGCTATTGCTCGGCTTGTCTTTGGCCGACACGAACTCGATCGGATCTAGTGATTACAAACAACATACACTCAACACATTGCATAAAAATATGTATGCGAAAATAAATGAATGAGTGTGCATGAGTATGATGAAGTAATGCTCGCATTTGACTATGATTTTTGGAAATCGATTTTACTTTTAAAATGGCATAAACCATTAAAAGTAATTAGATAAATCATTTTCTATTGAATAAACAATGCAGAAAATAAACTAAATATATGATAAATAAATTAACATTGTTTTTATTAAAGCATTTTATAAATTTAAATTCCATTTTAAATAGGTATAAATAAATAGCATAATATTTAATGCATTATCTTATACCTAGAAAATTATAGAAAACCATTTAATAATATGCATGAAATTATACAAATGATATTTTTAAATGGAAGAGTGCATTTTATAATTTTTAGAAATTTGTGGCATTGGAATTGGAGTTATATTTTTAAAGATATGAAAATAACAAAGTATATTATTTATAAAAATTGGAAGAAATTAAATCGGCCCGGCCATCACGGTGCGATCGATCTTGTGCGGCCTAACCCATGGCGCAGCGTAGGCAGCGTGCTGCAGAGCTTCGGGCCAACGGTCTTAACGCAACATGGGCACGCATTCAGCCTTCGGCCCGGCAGGCGTCTTGAAAAGGGTGGCCGGTGGGCTCCACCCGTTAGTGACGAGGCGAGGCGATGGCGAAGCAGCTCGGGGGCGGTGATTACGGTGGCGGCGGCTCGCCGGAAGGAGGGAAAAGAGAGAGAGGGAGGGTGCTCGGGGTAAGGCCGTAGGCTAGAAGGAGGGCGGTGAGCTCGCGATGCATGCAGAAAAGAGAGAGAGGCGGCGCTTGGCATATCTGCTTGCTAGCGGCGAGGAAGGAGGCGGCGGGACGACGAGCAAGGGAGAGGTGAGGAGTGAGGAGGGCTCGGATTGGGCGAGGCCGACCAGAGGCGGTCTTGGCGGCGTGGCGAGGTCGAGGCGGAGGAGGGAGCCTGGCGTCGGCCGGTTCCGGCGAGGAGGCGGCGGCGAGGATGGGCTCCTAGAAGCCTAGGGGATCACATGCAAGAGCAAGGAGAGGAAGATTCTTGAGTGGAGAAGAACAGCGCCGTCGAGGTGAAGTCAAGTTTGGCGGTGGCGCATGGCGTTCTTCGGCGGCAGATGGTGGTGCATGTCGACAAAATGGAGAGGGGGTGAGGAGGAGAAGGAGGTGATGGAAGGAGAGAGGGGCCGGGACAGCTTACTGGCGACGGCAATGAGGGGATACCGAAGGGAGGAAGAGAGGGGCAGCTCGCCTCGGCTCTGTCGATGGAGAGAAGACAAGATAGAGGAGAGAGAGTGGTAGGCAGGAGAAAACAAGGAAGGGGGTTAAATAGGTAGAGGGAGGGGTAGAAAGGGAAAGAGGACAAAGTAGAGGGCAATTTGGTAATGTCCAAATTGGGAAAGGGAAAAGAGGAAAGTCAATTTGGGGAACAAATGACAAGTCGGACCCACTTGTCATAGAGAGAAGAAGAGAGAGGAAAAGTGGTAAGGCCTAATAGTAAAATTAAACTTTTATTTTAATTGACAATTTAACGTGAAATTTAATTTTTACTTGAATTAGGTTTAATTTGCTATTTCCTAACTGAAAATGAAATCATCAATCTACAAATTATTAAGATAGGTTTTAGCAAATTAAACATTTTGCAATTAAATATTTTAAAAACAAAACTTTTAATTAGGTTTTAGGAAATTAAATATAGTAACATGCACATTTTCAAAAATAATTTTGAAATATTTAAAATCACATGCAATGATTATGTATTTTTAGATTTTTAAAATATGTATTTTTAGATTTTTAAAAATGGGGATGTTACACTGGGTTGGCTTGGCCAAAATTTCAATGGGTTTTTCTTTATCATTAAATTGTATGAGTACCCATGAGTTTAAAATGAGACCTGAATCTAGACTCAAAACCAAATACCTATAGATACAAGATGAGACTCAGACCCAGACCTATCGGGTCAGGTACCGGGTTTTTTTGCCATCCCTAGCAAAAGGGTGTGAATCATAGTGCGATGTGATAAATTTTATCTGATGCATGTATATTGCATATTTCGAAATAATTTCGCTTCATGCACATCTCGGCCGCAGCATTAACCTGGTCAAAGAGAACATATACGACTCGCCATGGATTACGTTCCAAACCATATTTATATAAAAAAACAGTTTGGATAAAGAACTGGCTAAAAGCCTACAAGGAAAACAACCGGCTAAATATTACATGCCACGTTCGCTCTCAGTTAGCCGGCAAAATGTCCTTTCAACCAAATCATAGCCGTTCTGAAGCAACCGGTAGAGCACAAAGCCAGAAACAAGCTGTACTCCTCTCAAGGTCTGAACAGAAGCAAGGAACAACAGAGCGTACAATCGAAACAGCTGCAAACCATTGCTGCAATTGTTCGCACCCGAAACATATCTAGTGAACAACCCAAAAACTCCTCATATTCAATATCTTCTGCTTTCTTCATGCTGGGCCTATATAAACCCTACGAATCAATGTCCCGTCTCAGAGGCAGCCATCTCATCGGATCAAATTCAAAGATGAAGTGCATTTCTCTCTACCTCCTGCTTCTCATTTGCGTGGCCGCACTGCACGCCAATGCCTCCCAGGAGGCTCGACTGAGAGAGTTCATCTCGTCTAGAAGAAACAGAAATAGCAGTAGCGACACGTTTAAATTAATTAATGCACATGGTGTAGGTTACCTTGCAAGCAGCGAGAGAACAGAGCACTCATCTGGCTATGATCAGAGCTCTCTCAGGGCGGCTGATAAGATCACGGCGTTGCCGGGGCAGCCGGAAGGCGTCGACTTCAACCAGTACGGCGGGTACGTCACCGTCGACGAGCAGAACGGCCGCGCGCTCTTCTACTACTTCGTGGAAGCGCCTTCCGGTGCTTCGACAAAGCCGCTCGTCTGTGGCTTAATGGAGGTTAGAATGCTGTCTCCCTTCTCTAAATTGCAGTTGAACAGCTGAAATTTTCAGAACCAAGTTCATGAAGTTGATGCACCGTTGCATGCTCACACCTTAAACCCACCCACAGGGCCAGGATGCTCTTCGCTCGGCTACGGAGCAATGCAAGAACTAGGCCCCTTCCGCGTGAACAGCGACAACAAAACGCTCAGCAGGAACCAGCATGCCTGGAATAACGGTGGATTCATAATCGACAATACTTTGGTTTTTTTCAAGCTGTATAAATATTCAAAAAATTTCTTAAAATTAAATTATTTTCAATCAAATTTGTTTGGTACTTCTATGAAAGGTTTTTAATTCAATATATTCTTTACGATGTTGCATTTCTGATAATTTTGGTTTTTTTTTTGTAATTCTTATATAACTTACAAAATGGGTGAGTAGAGCCGATCATGATCCTTAGATGGGGAAACGACGGTTAGGGATGGACATCGGACCACCTTTGCTCCCTGTAGCCACCATCCTTTGGTCTGGGGCCCTAATTTTTTGGCCTATCCAATGGGCATTGGACTAAGCCCTATACAATGCCCCTCCCATATTGTCAACTGATGAACAAACCTAGTCCATTTATTTCTATTTCGTTTAAGAAAAATATCAAAAAAATCAACGTTACAAAACATGTAGTGCTTTCAATTAATCTATCTTTTATGTTTACAATTCTTATAATTTTTCAAATTAAATATAAATAATCAAAATATGAAAAAAATTGGACGTACTGTATGTTACATAACATTGTAATTTGTAGAGATGCATTAGGCTCATTATATCATTTATTATCGTAAGAAACTCTAATGTGCTTTGTGAAATTTGTAGTGGCAAATGTTATCTTTTTGGAATCGCCTGCTAGTGTTGGATTCTCTTACTCAAACACATCATCCGACTATGATCTTAGTGGAGACCAACGAACTGCTGATGATGCATATATATTTTTGGTCAACTGGCTCGAGAGGTACCCAGTACAAGAATCGTGTCTTCTACATCTCGGGGAGAGTTACGCTGGCCACTCGTGCCACAGCTTGCAGCCACCATCTTAATCCAGAACACATATAGCAACAAAACCACCATAAACCTAAAGGGTATCTTGGTAGGTGATTTTTTCCCTTAGCGGTAGTGA